>QLTV01004251.1:151844-177458 GCA_003457575.1 Thermophis baileyi | reverse complement strand
TCAAATACTTTGGCCACCAAATGAGAAGGAAGGACTCACTGGAGAAGAGCCTAATGCTGGGAAAGATTGAGGGCAAAAGAAGAAGGGGACGACAGAGAATGAGGTGGCTGGATGGAGTCACTGAAGCAGTAGGCGTGAGCTTAAATGGACTCCAGAGGATGGTAGAGGACAGGAAGGCCTGGAGGAACGTTGTCCATGGGGTCGCGATGGGTCGGACACGACTTCGCAACTAACAACAACAACAACATATACACAAGAATCTGATCATCTGATGGTCAAGGCAAATTGGTGCTAGATAAGAGTCAATGGAAGTCACGGAGGATGGTGTGTGTGGGGGTGGGGTGGGGGGTTTGGTCTCTTGTTGTAGCGTAGCAACTCCAAACTGATGAAGCCGAGGTGGCACAGTGGTTAGAGTGCAGCACTGCAGGCTATAGCAATAGCAATAGCACTTAGATTTATATACCGCTTCATAGTGCTTTACAGCCCTTTCTAAGCGGTTTACAGAGTTAGCATATTGCCCCCAACAATCTGGGTCCTCATTTTACCGACCTCAGAAGGATGGAAGGCTGAGTCAACCTTGAGCCTGGTGAGATTTGATCTGCCAAACTGCTGGCAGCCGGTGATCAGCAGAAGTAGCCTGCAGTACTGCACTCTAACCACTGTGCCACCGCGGCTACTTCAGCTGACTGCTAGCTGCAGTTCGGCGGTTCAAATCTCACCGGCTCAAGGTTGACTCAGCCTTCCATCCTTCTGAGGTGGGTAAAATGAGGACCCAGATTGTTGGGGGCAATATGCTAACTTTGTAAACCGCTTAGAGAGGGCTGTAAAGCACTATGAAGCTGTATATAAGTCTAACTGCTATTGCTATTGCTAAGTGTTTGACACCACATTCGGGCTCTGCCTGATCATCATCTACAACATGTATTTTCTGAAGTTAGGATATGTAGGATGTTGTCATGTTCCAAAATCCAAGAGGGAAAATAGTACAGGTAGTCCTTGTCTTACAACTGTAGTAGGGCCCCAGATTTCTGTCATATGTCATGATGGTCATAAGTCGAGGCACTCACATGACTGACCCAGTTTTACAACATTATTGCAGTGGATGTTAAGCTACTGCCTCAGTCATTAAGCGAATACCATGGTTGTTAAGCAAAGCAACAGGTGGTTTTCACTGTAAACTGGAAATAAATACTGGTTTCCCAGCAAAAAACGTAAATTGAGGTGACATGACCATAGGAAGCTGCAAACAGTCGTAAATGTGAGCTGGTTGCCAAGTGCCCAAAATATGATTGCGTGACGGGAGGGCAACCATCAGAACTTTGAATCTGGGTCACAAGTATCTTTTGGGAGTCTGCAAAACATTGAACAGTCACTACGCAACCAGTTTTAAGTCAAGGACCACCTGCATTGTAAAATCCACACCGTAATTTAAAATATTGCAAACAAAATGGCTTTCTAAATAATCTGTAGATCTATGCAACTTTGACTTGCACTTGAAAATGTGCACAACCCAAATGCCTGGGAGGGATTTTTTTTTTATTATTATTTTTGAGTGCAGCATGCTTATTTCACATTATAGTTTTTTATTGCTTTTCCTCCTTAAAATGGAGCTTGGGGGTAGCAGGTCCAATCTAAAGCAATTGAATAAAGCCCATATGATTTATGATCCATCCCAACCTTTGAAATCAACCAGGTAGAATTTGCCTTTGAGCAGCCATTTTAATTTAGGCGAAGGATTGCTGAAATGTTTGATGATTAAATTCCTCCCTGAGGAGTTTTTGAATCTAGACCTTTTCTGACTCTAGCAACATTTTTTTGCCCAAAAATGAAATTGTGGGATTTGTATTAATTGAAATAGTTTATATTTCCCCATTCTAAATGCCAAAACACTACCTACATTGACAAACATTCCATAAAGTAAAGTTCATAATATACTTTAGTAAATAATTCCTGTACTTTGTTAAATTCATTTCTCCAAAATTATTTGCGATCAAGAAACCACAGTGCATTTTTCAGTAGTGTAACAGAGAAAGCTGGTGGACTGTACCTTCTTTCTATGACTTTGGAAAGCATTCATGTTTCTAAACAAAAAGAAGTGTGCTGATCTCTAGCTACTTAAAAGGAATCCCGGAAAGAAGACAACTGTTTTCAAAGGGACTCTTACTGGCTGTTACAGCAGTGACTGTGATTTGTGTACTTTGGGGCAACAGAAGAGGCAAATATTAAAGTGACCCACTGTACTTGGCCATGGGAACTCATGATCTTAAAAGCCTATTCAAGCCATGTTGCTTGACTTTTACCAATTATTGTGTTGACTAGGGTCAGCATTTTTGATCAGCTGCCTACTTTTTTATTGCTTGGGTGAGAAAACATGTCACATTTTCTTCCAAATGAGGAGGGGAAAAAAGTCCTTTTCATTTTAAGGCAGTTGCAATTGTGCTAACCTAGGGAGGACTAGGGCAGCCTTCCCCAGCCTGGTGTCAAACAAATATTTTGGAGTAAAAGTCCCAGTATCCTTGTCTGGGGTGTATGGCAGGTAGTCCAAAATATGTGGAGGACATCAAGCTGTCAGTTCTGAGCTTAGGATAAGTAATAATGTAAAGCAGGCTTCTTCAACACAACATGCAACACAACCAACAAATTGCCTGACTTGGTTCAGCTCATTCATAAGGTTGTAATGTGAAAACTACCATAAAAGTACTTAATTGCAAATTGGTGAAATACTGCTTCCTATTTGAAAAATATCAAGTATCTTATCACTTTGGAGCTTGATGCTGATATCTAAACAGTCTATAGTTGTTCTTCACAAATATCAAGTAATACTATATTATATGCCTAACTGCTGACTCAAGCCTAACCTCCCTATCATCCATTCACCCTTTCCCAGTAAGATTTCAAAAAGCTTTTGTACTTGGGTTCATCCAGTGTACCAAGTTTCATTTCTGCTCCTTCAATAATAGCATCAAGTGAAGGAACACACTCTCCACTCAGTTATGACTGGTTTTGATCCATGTAAGTTTGGGATGACCTCTGAAGACTTTTATTTTTTCATCAGGCCTATGCCTTTTTCTTGATGCTGTTGAACGGTAGTCCTGTTTATATGGTTTTTTTAACAGTTAAAATTTTATTTGGTTCTATTGTTTTACTGTGTTTCATACCTAGCTTTGGGTTACTTCTAACAATGAAAAATGATTGGTACATTTAATAAATAAATCTAACTTTTTAGATGCAGGCTTTCTTTCCCTTTTATTGCTTATTTCCTCTATTACTCTTTCCAAAGATTTGGGAGAGTGTCCAAACTAGACACTCTTCGTTGAGGTTTACAAAAGAAGTGCAAGATAAGTCACCCCAGATTTTATAAAAGTTATCTTAAACACATAGAAATATATCGTACAGGAGTAATTAAGAGCAGAAGTTCTACATTCACATTTTCAGGAAACTTTAAATTCAGTTGATCAAACTGCTAAAACAAACAACTAGAAAGCAGTTTGGTTTAAACAAGTCTTTCTTCCATTAGCCTACTTTAAGGTTTTTGCCTCCTGAATGTGCTAAAATGACTAGTTATAATCTTACTTTGTATATGCAATTGTTGTGAAGTTTCAGTGTATTTTTGTTAAATATACTTGAGATAATTAGTATAATCCAGAATTCTGAACAAACCTGTATTAGAATCTGATTTTCCTCCTATACAAAGAGTTGAGCCATTGACCAGTTGCCTTAGGTCACCTTTTACCACCTGATTACCCTCCACATATCTTATCCTATCTGTATATTACATTATATGTGTTCAATATATACTCTATCTGTATATTAGACTACTGTCTGTCTATGTGATCCTAGGAGTCAAAAACGAATTGATGGTACTTAATCAGTCAGTGAGTGTTAGACTACAACTCCCATAATGTCAGTATGATCAAGGATATTTTACAGCTTGAACCATTACACTTTCTGCCAGAGTTCAGCAGAAAACTGCAGCTCTTCAGACATTATTCAGTACTTGGCAGAAGATTCTCAGACACAACTTGACTGGATTAAAGAATGAAACGTTAACCCAACACATTTGTGTGAGAGAGGTGGGTTCTAAGTTGACAATTATTTGGCTAGTTTCTTGATGGCTGACATATGTTTACATAGGCTATCTGTAGCCTATGAATCACTGGTTCTGTCTCACTTGTCACAGCCTTTATATGAAACATCTCCAACATAGAAATGCATTCTTTAACTTCAAGCTTTATACCATCAGATAATTTATTTAAGGAATACAGTTTGATTTTTTTAATTATTATTTAAGACTATAAAACAGCCTCTGAAAAAACTCCACTTTTTTCTTTCTCTTCCTTTGGGTATGTTTTCTATGTAGAAACATGAAATTTTATGAAGTTCTATTCATCCAAGTTAGGAAACTTGGTTTTAGTGTAATTTGCAAATCAGGACAACAATAACAAATTAAAGTTGAAAAGGATAACAAGAATAATCTAATCCAGACTTCTGCAATGTGCAGACAAATCCAGGATAAGACTATTACTTTTATTTAAGTGTCATTAAGACAGAATAAAAACAATTGGGAACTTTGGCATAATACAGCCAATAATGCTGCACTCATGTTTAGGGGAATGGAACAAAGAGGATTGTGACTATGACCTTGCCTCCAGGACAATATTTTATGAAGTCAGGGATGAATGTCTGAATTCAGTTACAGACTCATATTCTTGACGTGTATGAGTCAAAGGTGCACTTGACAATATACCTATTTTTTGGTAACTGTTCATTGATGAAAGTACTTAAGTACTTATGATAAACAGGTCTCCTTGACCAAATCAAATATCCTTCCTAAAAATCTAGCAGTCAAAATATTTCTGTCTCTATATTTGAAAATATTTCTGAAAATGTAATTTACTGAGAAAAAAGGTGACTTGAAATAAAAAGCTCACATCATTGCTAAATTCACTCTTCCAAAGGAGAAGTTTAAATGATTTTGTCATTGGATTGAAGAATATTATTGGCACGTAGCTAGAAATCCCAACTCTTCCATCTACCAGAATGTCATTTAAATATGCTAAGTCCACATTAAAATCAAAGTCAATAAATATATGTGCAATACTGCATCTTTCCTCAATTAAATATTGATCAAGTTCATTTCTCAGTTCAAAAACACATTTCAAAATATTTTCCTAAGGCTGCCATCTTAACTCAAGTAAAATATTCATGAAATATGTTCAGCACTCAGGCTTGATTTTTATATAATTCACAATATAATTGTTTGTAGAATGCTTTCCAATGCTGAAATGTTTGGCATATTGAAGTTTAAAGGTCCTTTGTGACAGCCTGATACAGCCAGTATTCTGTCTGTATATCTCCATATAACTTAGCTATGTAAATGCAGATCTCTCAGAAAATTTTATCAACATTTCTTTGTTTTTTTAAAAAAAAGAACCTTCACTTTAAATTATTCTTGTTATTTCTTCACAGAAGAGAGGTCCTTACTTATTGTATTCTCAATAACCAATCTACCACATGTTATTAAGTGAGCATCCTTAGCTCTGTTATTTCATCTATCTGCATGGGAAATAGTTGGTTGCTTATCTTTGCAGTTGATCATTTAGATCCTTTATTATCTTTGTGACTCAGCAGGAAATAGTGTCATGAAATAAAATGACACTTGAAAATTGTTTTTTCACCAGATACCTGCAACATAGCTTTAATCACATCAATAGTTGCTGGAAGAATTTTCTCCAAAATTCTGGTAGGATTTTTGCAGTACGTGATTCTATATACAACTTGATAAGTAGCAAGAAGTGATTTTGAAATGGTGTGTTTAACATTTAACCAGACACACATTTTGTTTCTTCATTTCCTCTCCTCTCTTCTTGGAATGAAGAACAAAACACCACAATCTTATGAGGTTTGTTATCTCTAAGTCTCATGATTTGTTTCTGGAGGTTGATTCTAGAGGTTGATGCTTGACGTCAGATTCCAACTTCATAGAATTTTCTGATAAATACCACAAAATGTTCTTCTGAAGTAACAAGGACGCTTGTTAATCCAAAAACACATATAATTCTCATCATATTTTCTTGACCTAAATTTACTTTTATTAATACTATTAATGGTAACTTGATTATATTCAATTTTTCTTCTATGCCCTAACCCTTTTTTCTTCATTTTTAAAAATTAGAAATCTAAAATAATGAATGATATTGAATCTCACCAACACCAGTATTACTTCACTTCTATAGCTGTGCAAAAAAATCTCTGATATATTAGATGCCACATTGGAAATCACCAGCTTACAGTGCTACTATAATTGGTCAATGATTTTGATAAATAGCTAGATGCTCACTGTGTGTTGGCTGCTCACTTTGCTAGATAAGTCGAGAAAAAACGAGATGCTTTATCCAGGCACCACAGTAAGTTCTGGTTGCAATCGGGTTTTGAGTATGCACACCCAAAGCCTTGTCACAACATGTTCTGCATATCCATGCAGGATGTAAGGAAATTGTGGTAGCAATCCAAAGAAATTTATAACCATTCTCAAATTTGCTTGTGATCCACAATTTGAGAGGTGCTGTATTCTATCAACATACTACTTCATATTACTTGTTCAACAACCTAAAATTTTCAAAACCAAGACCTTAGCTTACACACTTTTTTCCCCTTTCTGTTAGAAATATTGTGGACTTATTTATTTTTTGTATTTATGAAGAATTATAATGACTTAAATCTAAGTTATATCTATGAATTAACAAATAGCTTTCCAGACTAACCTGGTAAATTGTTGTACTGTTTAAATCAGTGGTTCTCAACCTTTTTAATGCCACGACCCCCGCCCCACCCCCTCCCCGCGCGCGATGAGGTGACAAAGGGGGCGTGGCACCAGGGGTGAAATGCTCCCAGTTCGGCCGTGCCTGCGGGTCGCCGGACAGCCGGCGGGAGACTTCGCCCACCCGCCCGGACGCCGCCATTTGAGTTCTTTTACCCTCTGCGCATGCGCAAAGCGTTCTGCACATGCGCAAAGGGTAAAAGAACTCAAATGGCAGTGTCTGGGCGGGTGGGCGAAGTCTCCCACTTCCGTGGCTACCGGCTGTCCGGTGACCCACAGGCACGGCCGAACTGGGAGCATTTCCAAGATGGCGGGCTAGCGCGTGCGGCGACCCCTGTGAAAAGGTCGTTCGACCCCCAAAGGGGTCACGACCCACAGGTTGAGAACCGCTGGTTTAAATTGTTCTCGAAGCACTGGGATGTATTTTTCTTCATGCTAGGCTGTTCTCATATGCTTGAATTGCTTGGACAGGAATATTCTCTGTTTTGGTAATCTGTGAATTATACCCATGTGGATTATTTAGAACAGCACATGATATATTTACTTACTTTCTTTAAAAAAAAAATAGATTGCGTATACTGTGGCATAAAAATTCTCAAATCAGATTCACATATTCAGAACATAAAAAGAATTCTGTTGAGAAGGATATGACACATAGTTGTGAAGCACCCATGAAAATCTATTTTTTTAGAGTTGAAACATAATATTATATGGAAAGACTTTCAAAAATCTTGTTATTATCAATAGTTCCTTTTTTGCTTCTACGTAATCAGTGTTGGGGATTATAAAAATACTTTTTCTCCTGCTGGCCAGTCAAACCCAAAGCATGAGTTCCTCCCCCACTGTGGTTCCCATGGAATTCAGTGTATGAAAATATGTGCAAAATCATGATTTATTAGTATATGTGAAAGGGGGAAACCACACTCAGCATATTCTGAAAATATGTTTCTTTAAAAGAGCTATTTAATTCTTGACCAACATTCACAGTGGAGATGAGAGATAACATCAGTAAAGAGTCTCTCCGTTTGCTGTAGATTTCTAGCTTTCTTCCTTTGGTTGTGAAAAAAAGATCAACTCCCTGAATTCCTAGCCTTTTCCCTGCTTTCTTCCCACAGAGACAGAAATCATCTTGTTTTCCTTGTATTCAATTATATTAGAATTATAACCATTTCTTGAGGAAGGAAAATCCCCATTGCCTGGTTTGAATGGATCATTTGGAGATTAGCTTTAACTTTTCCTTGATTTTACATTCCTCATTCTTAAAAAGAAAAAAACTCCGAATCTACAATTTAATGTTCCAAAACAAGATAAAATGTCTCTTCTTTTCCTCTTGCCCAAGCTCCCTTGAGTTTAATGTCATCAGTCAAGTCTGAGTAGCACTTGGTATCCTCTTGCTCTTACACTGCAGCAGGTCCTCAGATTGGTTCCATCTCTTCAGAGATTGTCTATTTTACAATATCATAGCATTTGAAAGAATACCAATGTGCATATAATAGCAATAGCAGTTAGACTTATATACCGCTTCATAGTGCTTTACAGCCCTCTCTAAGCGGTTTAGTAATTAAGAAAGTTAATCTCTAGTTTGACATGCCAATTTTGATTGTGAAAAGAAGTGAAGTCATCATAGAATTACTTAAGTTGTATGAAATACATGATTGACTATCTGAAAGTTGGCTGGGGAATTCTGGTAGTTGAAGTCCACACATTTTAAAGTTGCCAATTCAGGAAATATTGCTCTAGGACACGACTGAATATAGAAGGTGACATATACCTTTGGCTTCCATCTAATTATCATTAGACAAGAAGAAATGATGTCACTTCCCGAAGTTTAAATAGTTTTACCCTTTTGCAATTCATGTTTGTGATGTTTTGTTGCTTCTTCTTGATTACTACCTGGCTATCTTATATATAGTCATTTCAACTGGGTAGCCTATATCTACACATTTTTTTCTCTTGAGGGCTTTGCCATCAGTCTTCTGTCTTTTTTCTAGATAGTTTATGAAGGATTTTAATGTTTTAATCCTAATTGTCTAGCTGAGCCTTTTTTTTAAAAGACAGAAACAAAACTGGTTCAGGAAAGACTTGAGACAAGGCAGGTTATGTGTCAATTACTTCTTTAAAACAAAAACAATCTTCCAAGTTCCATTTGGAGAGTGCTTTATGTACAATCTACAGTGCTAGTACAGTCAGACAATATAGTTGTCCTTTTTTATGAATTCCTAGCTGTTTTGTGTTTCTTTGAAATGTTATTTATATCTTGTTGCAGGGATATATATCCACTGCCATAGGTTCAAAATACTCAGATCTTTTTCTTTTCTTCACTATGGATGTTTTATCTAACCTTTATTTTTCTCTTTTTTGTTGAAGGTAAAACTGGGTTCACCATCTGACTTTAAACATTAAAAACTTTTGGTGTCTAAAAGATGTGCCATGGAATGGTAGGAACAAAGAGCACCACAACATCGTTGCTTGCCTTGATCAGTCATGGGATATTTTTTCCATTCTTTATCTTCAGTTCCTGTATGGTAGAAGGATTGGACTCATGTAAGTAACATTCTTACTATCTGTTTCGTGCATATTTCTGCCCTTCTCTGTGATAATTCAGGGCAAGTAACAATAGCCCTTGAAAAATGGGTTCTTGTAGAAAATGTTCATAAACCAAGCCAAGCCAAGCCAACATTTAAAGCAGCTGTATACTTTAAGGAAGACTATGCAGTGGCTCAGTGGTTAAAATACTGGGCTTGTCAGCCAGAAAGCTGGTAGCCTAGATTCAAGACCCGAGCTCCATGCAATGGGATGAACTCCCATCCTCACCCCAGCTCCAACCAACATAGCAGTTCAAAAGCATACAAATGTAAGTAGATAAATAGGTGCCATTTCAGTGGAAGGTAACTGTGCTTCATGACGTCATGTTGGCCACATGACTGCAAAAATGTCTTCAGATAGTGGCCAACATGACGTCAATGGCCTTGAAACAAAGATGAGCACCGCCCTCGATAATCGACAACAACTAGCGAAGTAAAATCCGCAGGGACTCCTTTATCTTTTTTTTTATACTTTTAAGGAATGTGTACAATCATCTACTTGGCGGGAGCATCCCACTGGTTTGCATGCTTGTACCTGAAATGGAGATCTGATTTCCACTGGTGATAGGGGTAACTACTTTGAATAGGAGTATGGATACAAGACTGGCATTGAATATATGAAGAAAACATATTTTCAAATCCTGTACTGGATTAAAACAATAGTTTATAGCCGTGATGGCGAACCTATGGCACGCGTTCCACAGGTGGCACGCGGAGCAATATCTGAGAGCACACGAGGTGTTGCCCTATGTCACCTCCAGCACGCATGTGCGCACTGGCCAGCTGATTTTCGGCCTTTTGGAGGGCAGGGGGAGGCCGTTTTCGCTCTCCCCAGGCTTCAGGAAAGCCTCCGGAGCCTGTGGATGGTGAATAACAGGCCCAACGGGCCTACCGGAAGTTCAGAAACCAACTTCCATTAGGCCCATTGGGCCGTTTTTCGCCCTCCCCAGGCTTCAGGAAAGCCTCCTGAAGCCTGGGGAGGGCGAAAAACGACCCAACAGGCCTACCAGAAGTCCGGAGGCTTCAGTGAGGCCTGCGCACATGTGTGGGGGGGCAGCACGGGGAGGTTGTGCACGCATGCGTGGGGGGAGGGCATTGCATTATGGGTGCGGGCACACACACGCGCTATCGTGCGCACGCGTGCCTTTTGGCACCCGAGTAAAAAAAGGTTCGCCATCACTGGTTTATAGTATTTAAGCGTGGGCCTTGTTATTTGTTACATATGATCAAGATAATCATCTGTGTAAGTAATACCAGTCCATAATGTTAAGTTAGGTAAAGGTAAAAACATTTCCATGAACACCCTCCAAAGGATAGAGTCAGTGGGACTACATGTCCTTCCATACTGTTTCCAAGTATCTTCTCCCATATAAATTCATTTACTTCAGAAAGGCAGTAAAAGAAATAATGACAAATCGTGTGTGTGTGAGAGAGAGAGACAGACAGACAGACAGACAGACAGACAGACAGACAGAGACAGACAATACGGATGTATGCATGCATGCGTGGCCAACTGACTATTGTCACTGACTTGTTGGCTCATAATCAAGTGGTTGAAATGCTCTAAATTAGTTACAATATCTACAATCAAGATTATCCCTTCAAAATAGTATTGATAATAGTCACTCCACCTGAATATAGCTGACTCATTCAAGAGATCATCAATATAGTTTTCATATTCCTCCTGTACATACACTGTATTTAAACCTTCACTGGAAAAAAAGGTAAACTGGAGGGGGAAAAAGATTTCCTTGTGAGAAAGAAACTTGGTTTTAGGGGTCCCCCTGGCACTGAGTGTTCTATGGAATAGAGCGTGTTGGGAATTAGTTGAGGTTCAGAAAGAAAATGAAAATTCCATGTATATGGGCAGCAAAGGTAACCTACAGCAAGAAATGGGCTCTATAACCTTAGAGATGAATCAAATTTTAAGTACCATATAAATATCAGATTTGTCAGTTTTCTTGGAAAAATGCTGTTTTCTTATATAACAGTTTATTCTTGTACATTTAGCAATAGCAGTTAGACTTATATACCGCTTCATAGTGCTTTACAGCCCTCTCTAAGCGGTTTACAGAGTTAGCATATTGCCCCCAACAATCTGGGTCCTCATTTTACCCACCTCAGAAGGATGGAAGGCTGAGTCAACCTTGAGCCAGTGAGATTTGAACCGCCGAACTGCAGCTAGCAGTCAGCTGAAGTAGCCTGCAGTGCTGCACTCTAACCACTGCGCCACCTTTCATTTCACCATGAAAGCTACTGAATGTGTGAGAGTGGAGTGTTAGATGATAGATGGGTCATTTATTTAATAATACCCTGGTTTTATTATGTTTCAAATCGTCGTAGTGGGAATAGTTCAGAAACAGATACAGACATGAGACCAGGGTGGACCTAGTTAGTATGGATGAGAACTCACAAGTAAATCCCAGGACTATAAAATAAACCGATTCAGGAAAACCTGCTGGAAATAGACGATGGCAAATAACATGCCTTTTGTTACCCCCCCCCCCAAAAAAAACGCTATTTGGAGGTACTCATGAAATTTCAAGGAATTAAGGTCAACTCAAATGTGAGATTATTTTTAGAGACATAAGGCTTTGATGAGCTATTTCAGAAGAGCTTTAATTCTGGGATGTCTAAAAAAAATGCAAAAGCATTTTGTGGCTTCTTATTTTGATGCAGCCAAACTTATGAAGAATCCTACAAAGACTCGTCGATTGAAGCACATATTTGGTGGCATAAGAAGTTTGGGAATTTTGGGCATACCTCTCCTTGACTTGTGCAAAGTTCCAGCTTGGTTGGAACCCTCCCCGTTTATCCAACATGAACATTTCAACAATAGAAGCAGGATAGAAATGATGCTTGGCAAGGGTGTTCTCTTACTTATGTTTATGTAATGGTATATCTGTTCTACTTGCACTCAGATAAGCCTATTTATCCATACGTTGATGCCCACGTACAGTAAAGAAAACACATTCCTTACATATAATTGTGGTTCCTGAAATGGTCACTATGGCATACACAGCATCACAGACCT
The DNA here is from genome assembly GCA_003457575.1 of Thermophis baileyi. Taxonomy (NCBI): domain Eukaryota; kingdom Metazoa; phylum Chordata; class Lepidosauria; order Squamata; family Dipsadidae; genus Thermophis; species Thermophis baileyi. The sequence goes on along the minus strand of QLTV01004251.1, from coordinate 165,019 downwards.
TATACCAGTTATTTCTGTTTCTATGGCCATGGAAAATAATTTTTGGCCATCTTCCCTGTGGCTTCCCTTCATATACTCCAACCTGACAATCATGTCTACTCTCAGTCTTCTTTTCTTCAAACTGAACATTCTGCATTCCTTCAGCAGACTGTTAACAGGCAGAAGAAATAACCTTGATAGACAGGAGGAAGTGCTTGCAACCAAGATAACAGTCAGATAAAAGAAATCTAAGTCTGGGGCAGAAATGTATTTTGAGAAAGCATCTCAGACTGGACTCTCTCTAGTTCTCAGGAAGATAAAGGGAGGGGAGGAGGGAAGCGTATTCAGATTCTGTTATTGTAACATAATAAAACTAATATTAGGATTCATAACTTTGATTTCCTAATTTGGCCTATCTTGAAGCGCTGACACTAATTCACCCATAACTGCATCTACAATCCTCTTGTCAGAAACTTCTATTTAAGGTTCATGTCATTTTTCAAAGACTGCTTAGACATTCTTTAGACACTGAGAGTACAAACAAGAGCATGTGCTCTGGAGGCCTACTTCCAGCCCAAAAGTCACCAGCAGTGTAAAAGATTCTGACAGGGAGTTCTCATAGTCCCATCATTCATATGTTTAATATAAAGATAGCCACTCAAGTTTACAAGCATGTAATGTGCTCTTCTGTATGAAGTCAAATAGGATCTTAATTATAGAAGTGATATGTAAACAAAATTAATTAGCTGATTACTGTCTGTATTTCTGCCTAACTGACTGAATGTTGCTTAGTCTTCTGCCTATTGCATGTTTGATGAGAACAACAATTCTGTAATGTCAGCTGAAAATATATTTCTTTGTATCCATTTTCCCCATACTGCTGTGGCTTTTGGTAAAATGATCTTTTCTAAGACATCTTTCCAGTGTAGCTAGAATATAGCTGTGGAATGGAAATAACTTTTCAACACTGAAACATCCATCTACTGAATGCAGAAGCTTAACCCAGCAATTTATTCTGCCAATTAATGTGTTTTCCCACCTGTTCAAGTGTTAGCTATTTCCCACTCAAATGAAGGCTCTGTATGAGGTTCTGTGTGTGTGGTCTGCACAGAGCCTTCTTCAAATTCCTAAAAATTAGAGGTGGGGAAAAGGAGTGTTTAAAAGAAGACAAACATTTCAATCTTCATGAGATCCTCTTTAATATACACCATTTGCAAATACGAACTTTGCATTAACATTCTATCCATGGAAATGTTGGTTGGGGTGGGGGTTAGGAAAAGTTCTGTATCTTGCTGTGAATGGATATAAAGGTACCAATGATGAAACATGCTTCCTGATTTTATTGTTTACATGTTTGCTTGATTGATACGTCACTTTAATTCCAAGAGTTCCCAGCATCTTAGATGAGGATCTCCATTTTATTCCAATAATATTATCTCATATCATCTCATGGGGCCCAAGTCACCAATTAGGTTCCCATGGATGAGACTTGCCTAAAACCTTGGTCTCCCTATTCCAACATGCTTAATCACAACATCACACTGGCCCTCACTGCTTTTGAGAATGATCACTGAAAGATTTGTAATGCGAGGTTTATTAAGCATTCTAGGGATATCCATAACTCCTGCAAAGAGAACAGAATTTTTTTTAAATGTGAAATGTTTTATCATGAATATAAAGTGAGTGAATATTGGGAGAAGCATTTTATACATTTGCATGGGAGTATTTGTGAAACGTTGAAGAGTGGAAATCGGCAAATGCTATAAATGGTTAAGTGTCCCTCAAAAAAAAAAGTAAAAAAATATGTGACAGCTACTGTAACTGGAGAAACATTTAAGAAATGGATATGGTTTGTTTATATGAAGTGACCAAGCAAGTTGTTTAACTATGCATGAGATTACATCCATACCCCATGATTAGGAGAACGTTGCTATTGTTCCCCTGTAGAAAGAAGAAGGTAGCAAAAGTGAATGCAAGAACTGCAGAGGGCTTGTTTTGTTAAAGAGCATCTGGGAAGGTATTTGGCAGTTTTCTGATTAAAATAATAATATGAAAAATGACATTAAAAAGTAAAATGTAGCTTCATGCTGGGAAGAAGGTATACAAACCAAAGTTTTGCTATTCAGTAGATCCTTGAAAAACATGTATGAATCTGAGGGAGAAAAGTTTATTGTATATTTATTTAGAGAAAGTGTATGATAATCTTAATAGGCTTATGACATTTTCTATTACTCATTGAAAATTGCTGCTAAATGTAGTAAAAGCAGCATATGAGGGAAGAAGAGCATGTGTGAAAAGAAATGGAATACTTCAACCACTAGCAAAAATTAAGAGAAAGATGTAGTTATTTAATAGAGATAGTCCTTGCTTAACAACCTTAATGGGACCAGAACTTCCATCGCTAAGAGAAGCAACTATTAGGTGAAACATCCCATGATTACACCACTTAGTGATAGCAGTTCTGGTAGTACAGATTGCGGTCTCTAGATGAGGACCACATCATTGCTAATCAAGGACCTTATTCTTCTGCTCTGTCATTCTTGCCTGCACTTCAACTTCCCCCCCACCTATTTCCCCCCCCCCCCCCCCCCTCCCCCCCCCCCCCCCCTCCCCCACCCTCTCCCCCCCCCCCCCCCCGCCCCGCATCTCCACTTCAACTCCCCCCCCCCCTATTTCCCCCCCCCCCCCAGCTCTGCCCTTCTGGCCAGCCTGTACTCCACTGCCCCTGCCGCCCACTGTTTCCCTCAGCTGACTTTTGCCATCTGCTCCTGCTGAAGAGGCGTGTCCAGCAAGGCAGCTGCTGGCCCTTGGTGAGGTTGTGCAATATATCCCGATGCCTAGATTGGGATAAAGCAGTTGTTGTAGGACACAGGCATCAGCTACAACAATTTGTGGCTTTGGCAATCTTTGGCATTTCTTAAGTTTCCACCCTAGATGACTCATCCTATAGCTCTTACAATTCCCAGACAATATAACTGATTACAGAGTCAAGGGTTGTAGTCTGACCCATTTGAAAGGTGCAAGACCCTCCTAAAGTATAATAAGCATGAACTTCAAATAGACATTGTGTAATCCTTATAATGAGATTTTATTTAATGAAAGAACAAGTTCTAATTTTTATGGCTGTATAAAGAAGCATAAAATCTTGAAAGTTTCTTAAAACATTAAATGGCTGCTCTGAATGGGATTTTTCCCCCTAGCAGTCCAGAGTGTGACTTCATGTGATATTCTGAAGATTTTGTTCAATGCACTGCATTGTGAAGAGCCCACTCAGAGCTGCTCTTGTATGATTTCAGTTGTTCCAGGATGTAACTATTAGTAATTCCCTATTAATTATATAGTGATGCAAAAGTCTTCCATTCTAACAATGATCTAAATGCAGTTCTCTTGTTAAAGATAGCTTAGTGTCATCTTTAAATGGGATTGTTTGTTTGTTTATTCATTCATTTAATTTCTATAGCTGCCCAATGCAACCAAGTGAGTCTGGCTGATTTACAATTGTAAAATTACAAAAAAAAACAAAAAACAAAAACCACATTAAAACAATAAAAACATCCACAAAATAAATAAGTAGAAACGGCAGCCATGATGATTAATCAACTAATAGAAAAGCTAACTAACAGGGCCTTTAACACATTCCGAGCCCCAGGCCCAGGTACATAACCAGGTTTTTAAAGCTTTGTGAAAAGACAGCAGGATTGGGTCCATTCTAAGCTTTGAAGGGAGAATACTCCATAAGGGAGGGTCTACAACAGAAAAAGGCCATCATCTAGTCCTTGCCAATTGACACTCCTTGGCTGACGGGATCTGCAGCCACCCAAAAGGACTGAGTCACCCAAAACAGGCAACTGTCAGCAGTTGCAATAAGAGTACAGAAGTAGTTACATTTCACCATCCTTATCACCACGAGGAAAGCCCTAATAGCGGCTCTAGCTCGTGTCAGGTGTATTCAATCCTTGTTTTATGCCAGCGGCACTTGGCCCGTATAAATTCCCTCAGTTCCATCATATACTACAAGGAACATTGGGAACTCTGGACACAGAGAGGCCACCCAGGTGCAATCCAATCTAAAGACTATTTGCTGTTCCACACAGCCAATTGAACCAAGAAGCAGGTTTTCTGGAATAACCGCAATCTCCCTCTAGAAGCCAGTTGGGTCCATTAGTCATCCGGGGCGGGCCAGTCCAATAGGCCCAACCTTCCTGCAAAGAACTGGAAACTCACCAGCAAATGGTCTGACCATGGCAAGGGGGAAACCCATATCTACCTCAAATCCAGAACACTCCACCAGGTCTCCAGGAATTCTTTGGCATTTTTGTACCTGGCTTGATCTAAGATGCTCACAGTTTCACAATTGAAACTATGGTTGAGTCTGTCCATGTATTGTGAAATTAAGGAACTTTCATCATGTTTTCTGACTGCTAATTGGTGTTCATGTATGCACTCTGCTAGTCTTCTGCTGTCTGTACTACGTAGTGAAATTAGGAGTACAATATGATTGTTTGCATACTATCGCCTTTCTTAATATTGTTATATAGACTAATCTCTATCAAAGCTCATTGCTTTGTTTTCCAGATTTGCTGGCATAGTTTGAACTACATAGTTTGAATAGCCATTTTGAACTGGTTATTAAGGTTCCAGGCTAGAAAGCAAGAGAGGTGAGGTCAAGTCCTGCCTTAGCATGAAAGCCAGCTGAATGACCTTGGGCCAGTCACACACACACAGCCCACAGAGTTGTTGTGGCGAAAATAGGAGGAAGATATATTGGATATGTTCGCCTCCTTTAGTAAAAATAATAAAGGTGGGAGACAGACAGACAGATAATGGATGGATGTATCTCAATTGTATAGAACGGGTGTCAAACTCGATTTTATTGAGGGCCACATCAGGGTTGTGTTTGAGCTCAGGGGGCCGGGGTGGGCGTGGCCAGGGTGGGTGTGGCCAGCTTGACATCACTTGTGTCGGGGGTGCCTGTGGTGGCCCGAGCGCTCTGCCAGTGAAAACGGGCTCCCAATCTCCATTTTCAGCTGGGATGGCCTCCTGCAATCCTCTGCCAGCGAAAACAGAGCTCGGGAGGGCCGCATGCAGCCCTCCCTAGCTCCGTTTTCGCTGGCAGAGGCACCACGGGGCCGGTCCTTTGCTGTTTCCAGAGTGGCACCATGGGCCAGATCTAAGCACCCCGCTGGCCAGATCCAGCCCATGGACCTTGAGTCAGTATATTACTATACTGACATCTTTGATTGATCTCTTTTGAATCAGTTACTTTGTCCATTGGTGTTGTTTAGCATACTAATTGGAGTATGGAACTTTTCTTTCTGAGTTCAGAGATCTTTTGGAAGACTTTTCTCTGTTTCTGTTTACATCTTGATGTTTTTACTGATGTGATTGTAAATACTACATCTTGTCTCTTCTAACAGGTCTCTGAAATTCTTTGTTAAGTTCCTTCCTGTGATCTTTGCCTTTCTTCACTTTGGCTTTTCTTCTCTTCTGTGTGGTGTCTGCCGTCAGTTCTGACATCCAGTTTACTTTCTTTTGATGCTTGGTCTTTGGCAATCTTTTTTCACATCCATCCTAAACAACTACTTTGATTTCATTCCTCAGTTCCTGTTAATGAGGTTCAGGACTTTAAAGTGATTCCCGATGTTCTTCTTCAAAATATGTGTACATGCTCAAGATCATATCATGAAAACTGGTTGGTTTTGTTCTACTTGAGCTTAAATTGGAACTTCCACATGAACAATTTTTGATTTGTTCCACAGTCAGCTCCAGGCACATTTTTGCTCTTAAAACCGCCAGTTATATGTTGCAATAATATATAACCAATTTGATTTCTGTGTACTCAATCTGATGATGTCCATGTATATAGATGCTATTTTAGTTGTTTGGAGTCTGTGTTACCAATGAATTATAAGTCATTCTTATTTCATTTCTGCTTCCTAAATTATGTTTTCCTCTTATTTTAACTAGGTATCCTTATTAATTATTAGGTTGTAAATCAAAAGTTTGGCAATATCAAATGTTGAGTTTACAGTTAAAGGTGTTATGTAGCATGGCAGCAAAATCCATGAATCTATTATAATTTGTACCACTTCTGTTGTTAGTGTTCTGTTTTAATGTTGAGACCTGCCAATGTTATCTGAGGATTACTAAGGGAACAAAAGAATGAAGGATGCTGCAGCTCTTAAGTGCAGGTGTGCTTTGGAAATTTAAGTTGAAAGAATCTTTCATGATGTTCATCTGCCTCCATCAGAACTATTCCATGTCTTTTGGGGCTTGATCTCTTTAATCCTGCTCTTCCAGTTCTCTTCACTGAAACACCCACTTTCTCCATCCTGGGGTGGAGCCAGCATTCAGGATGGGTTGTCCTCGTCCAATCAGGTGAAGGACCAAGTCTGTCTATTTCTTTTTTTATGTTAGGATCCGCCTCCTGTAGCCCCAGATTTGACTCAGTCCTCTCACGAGAAGGACGCTGGCAACTGGACTCCCATCCTTTAGTCTTAGCCAAATCAACTAATTAGGCTTTTCTCTTCTAAATTCCCCTTTTTTTCATCTGACCACCTCTGTAAACACCACCAGGTGGCTCTATTTCTTCGAAGTTCATCGGATTCATTCTAATCATCCAGGAAGCAAGAGGAACTCCAGCTTCATTTTCGTGGACGGTGTGAATTCCCCCCCCATTCCCCCCTCCTCCTCTCCGCCTTTCGGGAACTCCCAGGGGGTGAACCACATCGCCTTTAAGGTGCTACGATTCTCTGCCTTGATAAATTGCATCGTATAGACGCTGGAGCAACTGCTCGCGCACTTTGTAGCAGCCCGTTTATGCCGTGTGTGTGTTACCCGGCGCCGTTTGGGCTTGCTTTGCTTTCGATTTACCCGACTCACAGCTGATAGCCAGGCAGCGCTGGAGCAAACGCTCGCACAGGCTTCTTAGCCTCCTCAGAGAGTCGGAAGGGTGCATTGGCAGGATCGCTGGTTTCTGCCTGGGCTTATTATTATTCCGGCCCTCTGCTGAGCCTTTAGCTTCGGGCGCTTGAGCAAACGCTCGCGTGGCTCCACTCGGTCCCAGCACAGCCGTTTTCCTCGGCATCGCTGTATTCTGCTTTACTGAGCCCCTTCTTTCCCTCAGAGCTTGCTCTGGAGGGCCAGTATTTTTTATCTGCAGTTGCTATTATTACCATTATTAGTCCCTTGAGCTTGCTCGGGAGAGCAACTTTGCAGAGGCATTGAGGACCACGTGGCAGGGGCGGCCATTTTGCCCCTTCGCGGACCTGGGGTGGGCGTGGCATCCAGCCCACAGGCCACCAGTTAGACACCCCTGCTGTACACCATCACCTATAGAACAACAGAAAATAATCAGCATATTTCAGGAAAACAGTGTGCTGAGTAAAACTCAAAGCCTTCCTAAAGATCTCTCTCTTTCCTTGAGTTCACTCATTCTGATTTGAAATCCCAGGCCATCTTTTGTAGTGATAATCATTTCACATTCTGTAATAGCAGGAGAAGCTTCAATAAATATAATCCAGGAATATTTTCTCCATCTTTTGTGACATATAACATTATTTCTTCAACCACTCTCATCCTAATGGGAACAGCTGTTAGCATTGCCGGCATTATTTTTTTCTTTCAGCATGTTATTGAACGTGTTCTAAGAATGAACTAAATTAAAAGCACTGTAGCTGTTTTCTGTTCATATTACATCAAAAGAATTTAAGTTAGTACAGGCATGTCCTAGAAGAGCTTATTCACCCACCCATTTAATTCTGCTGCAAATTAAACCAGTTTTTAAAACTGAAATTAGACAATGTGTTGTGTTACATGGAAGGATTTACATTAAGTAGAATGCATTCTGCGTTGCAAATAATTACTAAAGGGACAAAATATACACTACTACTACATTTGCCTATGAGACTCATTTTTGCTGTTCCCTCTTTAGCTTTAAAAGCCTGTTGGCAGTTAATGGAAATAAGAGTACTTCATTGTCGGTGAGATCAGGTGGACATAATATTTGGGAGAGGAGGCAATTTTGCCTGTTCAAAAAGTGCCTCTCACAGAGAGAGCTTCAGATATTTTTAAAGGCCTGTCTATAATGATCGATTGCTTGCATTTGAGATGAATATTGTGCATTTTCTTTGTCTGAATGTGGCTGTTTAGCATTTCTGGGTCTGAACCTACAATTATTGCCAAATTATTTATCTGAAAATATTGTTATTATTGTTACATTCCACATGAAATGGATATCTTTTCCATTTTGGAAAGGATCGCTCTATTGCTTTTTTAAGATATAGATTTTATTGAAATAGGAGAGCTCTATTGCTGAACATACAGTATAGTCTTAGCTTGGCAAAGGCAGACATATTACAGAAAAACATTTTAATACATAGTTCTGTGTACGGCATAGCTTCCTCCATGGTTTCTTAGTGGCAGAGGTTTAATGAGCATGTGGTAATCCTATGTTGCGTGTTAATTAAGATAATTCAACTCTGTGCTTTTTGTAAATCTCCAGCTGGTGATTGCATTGGTGCAAGACTATAATTAGTCTTTATTTCCCTTTTGATGTCTTTTGTTTAAAAAAGTTTTGAAGAAGCTTGAAATGATTAGGCACATTTTATCCTGTGTATGTAACTGAATCTAATTACATAAATGTATAGCTATGATTACATAGACAAACCCTTTATCTTGAATATGATCTCATTTATTCATTTTAGTATATTAAAAAAAGACTTCTTCATTATGCACTCTTGATAGAGAAATAGTAATTTTTCAATCAGCACTGAATATGAAGAAGACCACAGTGGAGCAATTATTACTTGGTTCTTTACTGTTAACTCAGTGTTCAGAATAAAAACTACACGCACCCTCAGTTTGGAGGAATCTATTAAAGATTAATATTAATGCTGATTAATATTAAAGACAAAGGTATTTGTCTTTAATATCAATCTATTAAAGACAAATATCTGTTAAATGGCAAATGGGATTTTTCAAGTATAAAAACACTCCTGTGCTTTACTTATAACTGAATACCCTTTTTGAGCAGAAAGAACAGTATTGATCTGCCGAGTAATGGATTTTGTTAATTGTTCAGGGTAAAGTTCCTATCTGAAATCAGAACCACTGGATTTTGTCTGTTAAGTTGAGGGCTTTCTATAACCAGAATCTTAATTGTTTGGGTTCGTTTATAAATATGGTAAATAAATGAATTTAAAATTTAAAAGTCCTATTAAAAGTGCAGTAGGAACTAAAATGAGTTATATTTAAAGCTCATTATTCATCTACTTAAAAATATGTATCTAGGCAAATCTTGGATTTCATCACAAAATAGCTTACACTACATCTGTCCAAAATCTTACTTTGACACTTTGGGACATATTGTAGCATGTTGGAAACACCTGAATTTTATGAAAATGTCTAGCAAGGGGACAAGGAGAGTTAGAAGGAGGAATACCATTTCTTTCATTTTACTAATTTACTAACACAAACATATGGCACCTTAGCAAATACAATATGTTGTAACATTTTCCAGTTTACAGCTATGTTTATTAGGTGCTTAACTTGTATGTTAGGAGTGTATTTATATATACTTGCCATGCAAAAAAAAAAGCTCTTAATGCATTTGATTATCTCTATTGTAGTACACAATGCTTACACTCTAATGCACATGTTAATGGACTAGAATACACTTTATGGTGTTATTTTTACAATAACTGATGGTTTTTAATGTTGCAGAGTTTTATTTTATTTATTTATTATTTTTCACATTTCTAAACCAGTCATCTGCCTCAAAGAGGAACTCTGGTGGTGTACAATAAAATGTCAAAATAAAAAAAAAGTATGTAAAATTTAAAATGTTAAAATTAAGTTTTTAGAATTAAAATTATTATATGTTTGTTTCCACGGTTGTAAGATTTTCATATTTATAACAATATTGATGGGTGGTAGCTGTTTATACCCGGTTGTTTTTTCCCCATTTCTTCAAGGAGGAAAATAGCTTGGTTTAGTATGAGACAATTATGATTTCAGTTTCATACGTGGAATACATGTGTAGTCGGATTATTTATAGAATATGATCGTTTAGGAGAGGCTAAAAAAGTATTTTTATAATCAGTGGTCAGTCATCAATGGTACAATAAGCTAAATATTTCTGTAGAAATAGACCTGCTACATCCCAACACATGATTAAATTTTATGTTCCACTGGGTTTTTTTGCTATGTTTCATGGGATGGGATGGGATGGGATGGGATGGGATGGGATGGGATGGGATGGTCTAGACTGGGTAAGGTAGGGCAGTTTAGACTAACAGAGAGTTAGATTTGTGAATAATTACATATGTTTTTATCTCTTTATTAATAAAATAGTTTCTTACTGTACTTTACAGAAACTTGTGACTAGATATGATCTACTTTGAGCTGCTGCTCTTAAAAATAATCTTTTATGGATTGTCTTCTGAAGAACAAACTGCATTTAATAAATCTCTATTCTTGGTTATTGTTTGTTTATTCTGATGAGAAATATTAGTGGAACAGAGTGGGTGAATGGATTTCAATCTTTTTTATCCACCTGCCTTTTCTGTTCAAAATTGCTGCCAAGCCAACTGTGTTTTAGCTTGTGGTGATCAGGATAGGTATAATGTTTTAAGCTACATAAAGCAACAAGTTCAAATTATTATTTACCTTGGTCTTGGCTAAATCACTGTTTGAAGCTAACCGACTTCATAAATCCCACTGACCTTGTTTCCTGAGGGAAGACTTGGATAAGCATAATCAATGTCAAAATCTGTTGAATGTTTATTTATGGTTCTCAAAAGAGACTATTTGTGTTCTCTTCACTAATTCTGTTCCTAGCAATTAGTACTTGCTTACAAATTGCAGAATATAAAATAGGCTATCAATGTATGCCCACATTAGTGTATGGAAAGTCCATGTATTTCTTTGTCATGTTCTCTTTTTATTTTTTTACTTTGTCTTCCTATTCCTACTATCTTTTGAGAATTTTCCTACTTACTCTGGACTTATGACTTTGAATTGACATATTGAAATTGCAACAAACCTCTGAAATGAGTTTATTTAAAAAAAAATAGAACCTGCTACAGGATATATTAGATGACCATTTTCATAGATGAAGATGGAGATTTGGGCCCACCATTCATCACTAATCTCCTTCAGAGTAGCAAGACGAGAATGGCCATTCTTGTTATGTTTCAGTGTTTGTTGAAATGCAATGGTGCTGTGGTCCTGGGTTACTACACATGAGTACATTACACACAACAGTACACATTAATAGGATTTATTGCTTAAAAGCTGGGGTCATAGTTTCTGTTTTCCTTTGCAGACTGTCCACAGCCATCCACACCTGAGAATGGAGGTTACAAATGTCATCCAACGCCTTGCAAAGACCCACTGACATCTGACAGTGTCATAGAGTATTTCTGTGACAAAGGTTATGTATTGAAAGGAGATTACAAATATTTGACTTGCAAGAATGGCAAGTGGAATCCAGAACTGGAAGTTACCTGTAGACTTAGCCAAGGTCAGTATATCTGAGTGAATATGCTCACTTTTGCTTTCTGTGCTGTTTATTTTTATCCAGTGTTTTCAGATACTGACATAAAATCCTAGCTACACCTTAGGAAGGTATTAGGATAAATTATCTCTAAAAAGAAATCTTTATTTCAAACATATTTCAGTTCTCTACTAATTTAGCTACAATTTTGTTTGCTTAGAAAATTTATATAGCCGCCTATTTGCTCACAGCAACTCTAGGAAGCTTATAAACAATAAAAATACATTATGGGGAAAAAAATAAAAAATAAAAAACAATAACCATTTACCCACCCTCAGCGACAACACAGTCAAATGAGCCATTTGATGGGCTCCACCGTGCAGTATATTCCCCATGTAATTCAGAAAACTAATTTGCAGAGATACAGAAAATGTTTCCTAATATCTGCAGCTTTTCTGACTTCCTGTCTCAGCAGCCCCCAACTTTTTGGGCACCAGGGACGGTTCTGTGGAGAGGTTTTTCCACGGACCAGAGGGAACGTGGTTTCGCGTGTTGCCTGCATCCTGAGGATGGGGCTTTACTTGATTGCGTGGCCCGGTTTCTGGCATGCTGTGGCCCAGTGCCAGTCCACAGACTGGGGATTGGGGACCCCTGCCCTATCTGATACTGCAGACGCAAACACATAAACAAATGTAATTTCCACAGAACATTTCAAAGGGTGATTATTAAAATTAAAATAATAAAAAGGTATTTCGCCTATATACTGAATGCTTGCTTCTGAATTTTTAATCAATTTTCTTTTAAAAAAATAATCTGTAGCCATTTCCTGGACTGGGGAAGACTTTACATCATGTTGGTTGGGAATTCTATTACGTTGTTGCCCAATACGTGTGGAAGGCATAAGGCTAAATATGTATACATCGGAATGGCTTCATTCTCCATCTTGGGTGGAGTCTTCATTCATGCTGGGGTAGTCCTCGTCCATTCAGTGTGAGGACCGAGTCTGTTCTTCCTCTTTTTTTTGCTGGGTCCGCCCACTTGTCCCCAGTTTAGGCTCGGTCCTCAGAGAGGACACTTGTGGCTACCTAACTCCCTTCCTGAATCTGCTTCATCGGAGAAAGAGAGCGTGAGTCGGAACCCTTGGGGGGGGAAGTTCTCTTCCCCTTTGCAAGGAATTTCTTTCTCTTTTCCTCTCTCTCTCTCTTTCTTTCCCTTCTTAACCTAAATCTAAGGGGACCAATTTTAATTTTTTGTTTGTTTGTAATATTGAGTTAGCCTGAAGAGAACAGCACGTATATTTTTGTTTTCCCCCTCTCGGTCGAGCGCACAGCAGGGGAGCTGCGGCTCCTGCTGGGTTTTCTTCTCGCCAGCCGAAAGTTCGGGGCATTGACTATCTGGGCTTGCCCTGGTCTGCCACAGCGAGAATTATCTTACTGGCATAGACCCTCTGGGCATGCCCTGGTCTGCCAGCCGGAGTGAGGGACTCCGGAAAGCTGGATGGCAGAGGGAACAGCAGGCGCGCATTTTAATTAAAAGGATCCCTCAGAGTGCTCTCGAAGTCCCTTTAAAGTTCCCGCCGTTCCAGCAAGCGAAATGACCGAGGGGGAGGGGGAAGAGGCTTCATAGCGTTTAAGCCAGCGTGCGTTTGACTCTCCCGGGGGCCTGGACATTACAGGGCTTGCCCTTGTCGGCTCTCACA
>QLTV01004251.1:121395-138791 GCA_003457575.1 Thermophis baileyi | reverse complement strand
GCTCGCAGGCCGTCCACCGAACGGATCTACTCGGCGACTTGGAAGGCGTTCTGTTCCTGGTGTGCGTCCCAGGGCCTGTCTCCACTCCGGATTCCGTTGCCTAAGGTCTTGAAATTCCTCCAACTGGGTCTCGACAAAGGTCTTTCGCCTAACACGCTTCGGCGCCAAGTTGCGGCACTCTCATCGGTCCTGTCGTGTGGACAGTTTGGTTCCCTCTCACAGTTACCCACGGTGCGCCGTTTCCTCAAGGGGGCATCGAATCTACGCCCGTCTGTGGTCCACCGGTTCCCTACCTGGGACCTTCCCAGGGTCCTTAATTCGCTTACAGGTCCTCCGTATGAACCCCTGAGGGAGGCCAGTCTACGGCACCTGTCGTTTAAGGTGGCCTTTCTGTTGGCCATTACGTCCGCTCGCAGGATCTCGGAGCTGTCCGCACTTTCCGTCCGGGACGATCTTTGTATTTTTCACCGTGACAAGGTGGTGCTCCGGCTGGATCCTTCCTTCCTCCCAAAGGTTAATTCGACATTTCACAGGGCGCAGGAGCTGGTACTGCCCTCCTTTTGCCCCAACCCTGTCCATTCCTACGAGCGGAGGTGGCACACGTTGGACATCCGGCGGGCTCTTCGTGTTTACATCGAACGGACTCGTTCATTTAGAAGAACGGAGGCGCTTCTTGTGACGTTTTTGCCCCGGACTTTGGGTCTCAAGGCTTCCTCTACGTCTGTCGGGCGCTGGGTCAGGGGCGCCATCGCCAAGGCCTATGACCTGAGCGTGGTTCCTCGACCTGCGGGTATTACGGCCCACTCTACCCGTAGCGCAGCTACATCAGCCGCTTGGGCGACCAGATGTTCCTTGGCGGACCTGTGCCGGGCCGCGGTTTGGGCCTCTCCTTCCCAATTTATACGGCATTATAAGATAGACAAGTACGCGTCGGCTGACGCTGCCTTTGGCCGGCGGGTGCTGCAAAGGGTTGTCGAGGCCTCTACCTAACTCTGCCCTCCCACGGGGACTACAAGCTTTGGTATGTCCCATCCTGACTGCTGGCTCCTCCCAAGATGGAGAAGGGGCGTTGGTCTTCCCTGATACGTCTCTTCTCATCAGGAGGAGCCAGCAGTCAGTCCCGCCCTGTTTTCTTCTGTTTGGTTGCTGGTTTTAACTTCTGCTTCCGGCCTTTGGATGTTGGATTTTTCTTGCCCTTGGAACGGCCTTCGCTGAGTTGGGATGTGAGTTCACCCCCTTTTCGGGTGCATTTTTTCCTTTTTCGCCGCGCCGAGTCTACGCTTCGGATTCGTCAGAACTGGGTAACCAGGAAGAGGATCCGGAGATATGCAAATTTGACTCGGCCCTCGTTGCTGACGGACAAGGACAGCCCATCCTGACTGCTGGCTCCTCCTGATGAGAAGAGGCGTATCAGGTAAGACCAACGCCCCGTCTATTTGAGGTTATCAATATTTCTTCCAGCAAATTTAATTCCAACTTATGTTTTCCAATCCAGCACTTTTCATTTTATGTTCTTCATATTAATTAAATAGGGTGATGGTATACAATCTTAGTACACTCCTCTCCCAATTTTGAACCCAATGTGTTATTCCATATTTCATTTTAACTGATGCTTCCTAGATGTCATAAAAATTCTCAAAATATTCAGATAGAGTAGTCCAGTCCTTGTGTTTAATAGCTATCTGCAGTTCATTGTGGTTCACACAAAGATATTAGTATAATCAATAAAACAAAAACCAGTGGCTTTTAGGGGACTGTCTTGCCTTTTCAGTTATCCATCTAATGCGTGTAACACATGCAATTGTTTGGTAGCTTGAACATCTGGAACAGTTGGCATTGTCTTTTTTTTTGTTGTTGTTGTTTTAAATACAGATTCCTATTTACGATTCTCTGGCCACTGCTGTGTTTTCCACATGAACTGTCAGCAGTATTTTAGAATATCATCCTTGCAAAATATGAAACAGTATTTCACAAATTCCTGCAGCTCTATTCGTAGCAGTATTTTCTAGGGCCCATTTAACTTTACTTTCAGAAAACGTCTGACTCTACACATTTTAGACTGTGTTATAAATAAAATGGCCATGTTTGAAGTAGACTTCTATAAATTGTATTCACTTTTCAGATCTTGCTCAGTTTTGTGAAATGTATTTGGTTGTAGGAAATTCAGATCAATGTCTGGAGATGTTTAGAGTTCGTTTTTTCAGTACACTTTGGCAAGAAACACAGGCTGCATATAGTGGTAATGTTGCCAGTCAGTCTAGTGGTTGTTAGGTAGTTGCTTGGTGCATAGAGCTTGGATGCAAGACAAAATTCTAAGTATTTCTAATTATGAAGTCCTGTAAGCAGAATTAGATGTGTGTTTACCTGGCAGACAGTCAAGTTAGCCCATAGTTCTGACTCCAGCAGAGATGGCTAATCTATAGAATTCTAACAATTTATAAGATTATAAAAGAATATACACTTCCTTAATTGACTGTGGGCCCATGATAGCATGAGGAAATTGATTATCAATAAAGCCATTCTGTTTCTCTTTATTTAATACTTACTTAATTTGCAATTGAAATGTAATAACCATATCATATCTAACCTCTCTTCCTTAACATATTCTCCCTCATAATGGATATAGCATCCAGGAATGGGTTAATCCGTCTGCTCCGTGATTGGACTGAGTGAGCCTGTCAAGTTGTTTGAGTGCCTCCCTTGTTGCTATGCTTGGCAGTTTTGTTCACTCAGTCGCTCTGGACGGTTGTGCCACCATTCCTCTGGTTTCTATTCCAAATTTCCTCTATTCTGAGCTTCTGAATTTGAATTGTTGCTTCGTTCCTGATTTCTGAGCCAGTGTGGTGAGTCGAAGACTGCTTGTTTGCCGGGTGGCTAGCCGAGCCGCAGCTTGGGCTGCCTCAGGCAGCAGGGCACTCAGCTTAGTCAGTGCTGTTCATTGCAGCTGGGCAAGTGCTTTCAACTATCGCTGTTCTCAGAGAGTGCTAATTAATCGATCTCTCTGATTGCTGTGGCCAGGAAGCGTCGTTCTGTCCGATCTGCCTGCTTCCAATCGGCCCTTTGATCCCAGCTGTTTGTCGGAGGCGCGGCGGCCATTTTGACGGCGTCGCGACCGAACTAATTTCTTAAATTGTTTCCTGG
Organism: Thermophis baileyi; assembly: GCA_003457575.1. Classification (NCBI taxonomy): domain Eukaryota; kingdom Metazoa; phylum Chordata; class Lepidosauria; order Squamata; family Dipsadidae; genus Thermophis; species Thermophis baileyi. Next base: position 135,650 of record QLTV01004251.1, on the reverse strand, counting down.
TCTTCAAGTCAACAATTGAGAAGGACAGCATTGCGAAAGGGGTGCCTGGCTCTGTAGTAGCTTCCTGACCCTCTGCCTAGTCTCTGGTGGCCAGCAACTATTACCACGGCCACACGGCAGCCGTTAAACCGGCCAGCGGCCATTTTGTGAATTTGCATAACTGCCTCGCTGACTGCCTGAGGAGACCAGACGACTCCTTGCCGGCCTCCATGAGAGCATAGATTGCTCAATTTCGGTCTCCTTGACTGCAGAAAAAACAAAACAAAAACAAAAACAAATGAAGAAGAAGAAGAAGGAAAAAAGGAATGCATGCTCATTTATGAATTTACTAGGTGGTGATAGATACATTTTTACAGGGTGTCTTATTTCCTCTTTTATTTCTATCTTACATTGTTGGGTTAAGCCTTACTGAGAAAATAAGAGGGGCTTTTAGGATGAAATGTATTATACATTATATTGTTATATTTCCCCTTTTCTCAAGAAAAGAGAAGTGGGGTGTTCATCTGCCCACTATAAATCTGAAATATCCAAAAAGGTTTTTGGTTCCCAGATTGGCCTGGCATTGTCATGATGCTGTAGTTGGTTTGACAAGATGGCAGACATTTTCCCTCCAAAACGTAGAGCTGGGATGGGAGAAATCTCACTATGACCATAATGATTCCTTCCTATTTCTGCAGGTTTAAACTGGAAACAAGGTTGAGTCTCGTCATGCTCACCAGCTAGTACAGTAGTGGCATATTGATCTTTAAAACCTAATAATGTCTGTGAGGGAAACATTGTAATGAAACAGTGGGAATATAAAGTTCTGAAGTAACATGTTCAACAAATTTAACATAATGTTAAATGCATAAAGGGCACCTGAAAGCATATAATAGGGATATATCAGTCTTAATTGGAATGAAGACCCTAGTCCCTCAGTATTAAACAAGAAGGGTTCATTTCAGCATAATTTTTGTTCAGGAATTTTAGGTCCAGATCTCAGTTAACAACGATTTCATAAGCACATTGATGTTAGGAAGGAAAGTTTGTGTTGCTCATTAAAGAATTGGCCTACCTCATTGAAAATAATCCCAAGATGAACCATATCTCTACCTTAGGCTTATTAAAACCTTCTCCCATTTAATATCCTATAAATAGATACATTGGGGGTTTTGGGTATATGTGCCTTTGAGTCAGTGTTGACTCTGGTGACTAACTGGATAAGTGCCTGCAGTTTTCTTGGCAAGATTTCAGGAGTGGTTTTCCATTATCTCTTCCTAGGGCTAAGAGAGTGTGATTGGCACAAGGTCACCCAGCTTGTGCCTTCACGTGGGACTAGAACTCATGATCTCCCAGTTTCTAGCTTGGTACCTTAACCACTACACCAAACTGGCTCGCACCTTACAGTTCACTAAATATCTGATAGCTATGCTAGTTTGAAATGGTGCTTGAGAATTCTAAAAAATTGCGGTCCTAAGACATTTGGAGGAAACCAGAGTACAGACATGGTTTATTACTAATACCTTTACATCTGAAACAAAAGTGAAACAAATAGGATTACTAATCCTGTACATTTTATTGTTCCATAAAATGCTGCTTATGTCATTGTGCCTAAATATTTCTTTGAATTCCAAACACAGGCGTGATCAAGGTGTTTCTGGGGACCAGGTTTCTATTATGGTGGATGGAGTTCAGGTAGCTTTGCCATCTTATGAAGAAGCTGTCTATGGCAGTGCTGGAAACTGCATACCATCCTCAGATACACGGATACAGATCGTCCTTTCAGAAGGAGCTGGACAGAGCGAGGCAAGGGAAATGCAACAGCCGCCACCAGACCAAGTGGGTCCCAGTGGCTTTATTAGGGAGGATGAAACCCCTGGACGCTCTGGATTGTGTGAAGCTGGCAGCTCTCACCACTCAGAAACTGTTCTAGTGCATCAGGCGACCACGTCTTCCTGGGTGGCTGGCACATCTAGTAGTAAATCTGGGCACAAAGAGACTTCAGACTCAGAAAACAGCGATGTACAAAGCCTTTTATCACCTGCTTCCTCAGAGGAATACATGGATGGTAAGTAATGTGAAATAAGGCTTGAATCTGGATTTATATAACTGGAATAAAAATGTATGTAAATCCTACAAGCTCCATTTATTCCTTCAATCAAGAAATTACAAAAAATAGCAGTCTTCAGAGAAAAACTGTTCCAGAACCTTTTTGTTATCCATCACCTATCTATCTTTCCGATTTATATAGCCATCCATCTCAATATATGACTCTGGGTGCCTCACAAAAAATTAAAATAGCAATAGCAATAGCACTTAGACTTATATACCGCTTCATAGTGCTTTACAGCCCTCTCTAAGCGGTTTACAGAGTTAGCATATTGCCCCCAACAATCTGGGTCCTCATTTTACCCACCTCAGAAGGATGGAAGGCTGAGTCAACCTTGAGCCGGTGAGATTTGAACCGCCGAACTGCAGCTAGCAGTCAGCTGAAGTAGCCTGCAGTGCTGCACTCTAACCACTGCGCCACCTCGGCTCTTTAAAATGAGTATAAAAACATCAAAACAACACGGCAAGTTAAAAACAATATATAACCATGTATAAAACTTACAAGAAAATTCATAGCTGAAGTAGTCACATCTGACCATAACTGTCAATGCAGCCATGGCACAGGCTCTACCACACTCCCAGGTCCTCATGCCCATTGCAGAACCATGTTTTCAGGACCTTGTGAAAAGCCAGCAGGAGCCACACAGGTTGTGTTTGGAGTAGTGCAATCCCAACCAGGACAAGAGGTGGAAAGTCCCCAAAGCCAGGTGGCCCCAAGACCCCAAACCACTCAATTTTGCTTGGGTTGAGCTGAAGCCTGTTGTTCCCCATCCAAACCCCAGAGCTTCCAGACACTGAGATTGGACCCCCACAACATCACTTACATGTAAGGTAGAAATGTAAGCTGTCAGCATACTAATGGCTCCTACCCTATATCATTGGATAATCTCATCCATTGGCTTCATGTAGATGTTAAACAGCAGTGAAGAAAGTACCAAACCCTGTAGCACCCCACACAGAGATCTCTAACATGTTCTCCCTAACAACTCCATAGGATTGCCCATCAATAGATTTAATTGCAATTTTCTATGCATTTCACAAAAGTACACAAACCAAACAAAAAACAACCCTAGTCTTGCATTCAGGATTTACTAAGATGCATAATTTATTTCATCTGTAGTCTTTATTTATTCTGGTATAGAAGTTTAGAAATCCAAAACTAAACTTTCATGCATTTTAAAATCAAGAATACTTTAATACCTATTGAAAAAGCAGCTTAGGCCTTCCTCCCTTTTCTGCAGCACTTCTACATTACTGGGCGTCTCCTGACCACGGAGTTGTTTATGCTTGGAACTGGACAGTTTCTCTTCAGGCTGGCCACAAAAACCTAACCCTGGTGCATTTTCTTTTTAAAATGAGGAGGGAAACAGGTTTAAAAAAATAAATAAATAAAAATCAGTCAGCTACTATGTAAGAGAGTGGCAAAGCCACCCCATTGAATAACTGGAGACGTGTGGATGGTAGTGACATGGTACTTTACCTCCAGGATGGAAGCTATGAGAAGGCATCCCAGGAGGTGACAGAAGGGGGAAGTTCTTCCAGTGAAAATCTGCCTATTCTACAACGCCAGATGACATAGTGCACAATTATTTTACAGTATTTTCTCTAGACCAGGAGTTCAACTGACACAGGGCAAAATCAGCCTCTGACTGGTACAGTTCTCACTATTGGAAGGAGCCTTAGTCTGATCCGAAGATTAGGAAGAATAAATAAGCTTTGTTCTCTTGTCTGAGTCAATCCAAAGAAGCTCTTATTATTAGACTCTAGGGCTTTTCTAAGGGAAAGGCCTTGCAAAAACACAGCCAGTGAGAGTTTTAAAGAATGCCAAGCTTTTATAGAAACTTGGCTGGTTAAACAAGAACTTTTGTAACTCAAATGGACTTCGTAGACTTCTCAGACTCTTATCAGGGCTGTGCTGGGTTGTCTTTGAAACCTGGAACCGAATAGAAAGATTATCTAACATCCTTTTCTCTCTCTCCTTCCCTCCAGATATTCCATTGTTGAAAGAAGCATGAGGGTTACAACAGTCATCAAGTCTACACTCTCTAGTTTCCTTTTCGGGATGATGAGCGCTTCATGCTGGCTTTCCCTTCCCTGAAGCGATGCGCCCTGAATATTTCCAGAAAATATCCCTTAGTTGAAGATCCAAAGGATGCCACCAAGACACCACCTTCAGTGCATCAGTGGGGTGCCCCGGTGCCAGCTATCTTCTCCATCTCATTCTATAAGCATTAAAGGAGGGCTTTAGAGACTCAAGTTCCTCCAGCCTCTCCTCTTTCCCAGACAGATGATTTTGAGTGCAGTCTCTGGAGAGTCGCCATTTACTTGTGCCTTGCTCCTTCTCACACTGGCTCGCTGCAATTTGTCATAGGCCTTGCTAGCTTCTGGACGTCTCAGAAAGCAAGGTCAAACCACAGCTTGCTTTGTTTGGTGCAGATGGTTTTGTTCTATTTATTAACTACATTATGAAGGCAAGAAGAATGCCTTGAGATGGCCTGGGTGGGAGGGAGTTTATAAAAGTCACACATACTGGTTGTAGACCTCAGGTGTTGAAAATTGTATAATCCATAATGTAACTGCACATCAACACATTAATAAGCAGTGCTGGCTGTGTTAAAGGGAATTGCTACTGGCCACTTTAGAAAAAAATAGCTTAGGCTGCTACTTGTGCTTTGTTTTCCTCAAGGGTGAAGTGACTATACCTCTCCATATATTTGCATTCATTCTTTTCTTTTTTTCATTCTACCACATCCACTAGGACATTCTTTATCTCTTTGAACATGCTGTGTGGCATACGTTGAGGGCTGCAGAAAGCTTTGAGAAATTCCCTTATATGTAGCCAGATATAAAAGCACTTGCATGGCTAAGCCCATGGCCTCATCCTATCAGCAATACTGTGGCCGTATTACAGCTGATCCAAAGCCTTCCATCTTTGAGTATATGATTGGTTTAGTCTCTTTCAAATATCAGTACAATGTCAGTTTGTTGCGTTTGAGTAGCATTATCACCTGTCACATGTGTTTCTGTGTCATCTCACCACAGAGTGATTTTGGCATTGCTACTTTATTTTGTTGCTGTGGTTGATTTCTGTCCTTGTGGAGGTATTGCCAGGGCCTGCATTTTCTTCAGCTAGCAACTGTTAATTTAAAGTATTGATCATGGTTAGCAAGTATTTAGCTTTTGAAATTGGTATGTCCAATTGCCTTGAATGAATTAGTGATAGCCTGCCTTAAAAAAAGAGCCATGCTGCTGTTTGTCCAGATGCAAGATCCTCCCTTCCTCGACATGCTTTATTTTTGTGTGTGTGTTGCCTTCTGCATGCTACTTCCACTTGGACACTTCTTACTATGCAGGGAACATGCTTGTTTACCTCACGTCCTCTCGCACAAGTCTGCTTTTGCTCTTGTTTTTCTAGCTATCGGTGAACAATGTTTCTTGATGACATTATGGAAATACTGATTCAATAGCTTTTCTTCAAGTGAACCTCCCAAATCAAGACTTTTTGTGTGATTTCCCAAAGATTTGTACAACAGACGTAAGCAGCTTAAGTACCAGTTCTCCACCTTGTCCGAGCCCTGGGGACATGCCAACTGCAGGCATAAAGAACTTGGAATGGGAAATAGCTTTTGCCTCTTTGGATGGCCGCCCATAATCCCTGACTTTAGGTGGCCTGCACAAGCTCAGAATTATGAGTATTCCTGTGAATATTCCTGACAGAAATTTAGTATTGAAAGCAAATACTCAGAAAACCACAGCTTGCATTTTATCAATTAATAAAGGTAAAATCTCTGACCTTTGTGAATATATTCCTGCAAATTTGTAGGGTAATGTATATGACAATCTTAATAGTATAGTAGAATTTGCTGTGGCAATGTGACAAAACTTTAGAAATCTGCATGGGTTTTTTTTATCCTTCAGGATGTGCAGAAGTAGTGAGTAAACCAATAATTTGCTTGCTTTTAATAATATGACAGAGGCAAACAATTCTGGATTTTCCTGGGGCCTGATACTGGTATCAATATATATTGCCTTGGCTTTGATTCTGCTCTCTTGTAAGTGAATGGATACATATCAAATATATATACATCTCATTACATAGAAAATGTTTCAGTAACAGTTAGTAAGCAAATGTGCAGGAAGAGCCAGCCATAACTAATATTATACAGAGGCTAATAAGGGTGCAAATCCTTTGAAAGAGCTGCTTCCAAATACAAGGCTATGTACAAAACACCTCTTCCTCAATCAAACAAAAATCTTTTTGCCAAGTTTGTGTTGCCGTTTCTAGCTATCTCTACCTGTTTTTCCCCTATGGCTACTTTAGTGAAAAGAGGAGCTTTGATTGAGATCCCACAAAGTTAGAAGCACTTCTTTTGAAGGGGTTTTACCATCCTAATGGCTAGGGGCATATAATTTCCTAAACCAAATAACCACAATAATGTTTATCATGCTGTATAGACCTAGCTATTGTGGTTTATAAATGTTGATGAATGATTTATCATGGTCTATGAACACAGCCAATTAACTTATTCGGTAAGATTAAGTAACTCTGGCTTAGTGCAGTGGTAAATACTTTGGTTGAGATGGAGATGTTTCAAAGTATAGAGTGACATTTATCTAATACCGATTTCTTTCTGGACTCGTGACTGGATTAGCCTTGAATATGAATCTTCTTTCTCACTCAGCTGTGCAGTTTTTAAACCATTGCATTTTATGTAAGAACTCTGAAATAACGTATTTTCATTCCATCAAACAAAATTTATAATCCTGTGTTTCCATTCAGAAGAAGGGTTTTAGTGGAGCAGATCATATTGTTAGCTTGGATGCTAATGGGAACCACACAAGGAAGGCATGAAAGCACTAGCATCCTCCCTTTTTAATATGTAGCCAGCATGTTCTGTGTACTGCATCCGTATTCTCTGGAAACCTTTAGTATAGATAATCTTTATAAAGGATTTGGGTCTTAATATTTTACCTGAATAATTTATAGCTTTTGTGATTTTTTCAGGGCAAGAAATAGCTTTCCTTTGTAGAAAACTGAATTTTGAAGATCAACAATAAAAATGCCATCTTCAAAATTGTAAGTTTCTTTTCCCATTAAAATCTAATAATCTCAGGTTCTTGATCTGATTGGCAAATTCATATAAAGCAAAGATACCAATAGTTGTTAAGTATATGCTGGGGGTATCTGCTTAAGATGTAAATGAATAGAATATTTTTTTAATTGACATTAAAGTTCTGACGCATCAAAGAGCATTAACGTAGTTGGAAGGGCTGCTACTCCAACACTGTGTAGTTCTTAGATGCCTAATTATTCATTTAACTTTTTGCAGCCTTTTATAGGGAGAACTAGATGCTGCAAGAGCACACTTTGTGCCTTGCAGGAATAAAATGTGGTTCTGGTTTTTAAAATGTAAGCCTTTTCTGAAACTTGAGTCTCCTGGTTAATCTTATTCTTCTGATAAATGAATGCTTGCCATTCCATCCCCCATTTTATTACAAATCCTCGTTGGTAGATGAACCCATGAAACTGCCTTAAAGTGACTTAGATTGGTCTGTCTAGTTCAATAGATATTTTTTTTTTGTTATTACGAAGGTGTTTTTTTTTCTTCATTCCAGTAGTTACCATTGGGATGAGTTGGTGAACATATGGATCTTATGTCAACTGTAGAAATTAACCATAGGACATTTTTATCTTCCACTGAGAAAATTTATTTCCTTATTCTTCCACCCAATTCATGCTAAAAACAAGACATTTAACTTAAAACACTGTGCTGCTTTTCTGTGGTAAATACATATCGAGTGGATTGATGCGCACTATAGAAAGCTGCCATTTAATGAGGATGTGAGGCCTGAGCACCCCATTTTTCTCATATGTTAATGATCAGTATAATATCAGTATCTTAAAACAGCTGCCACTCTTACTACTATTGCAAGACTAGATCTGGAGAGGACACACCTTTCCCAGTATTTCCTCTTTTGAAGGAAAAGCTGAAGCTTTGAGAATCCATACCTGTTAAAATAAACAGGACTACCAAGTTCCTTTTTTATTTTCTTGTTTTTGAAGTTTCATATAAAATAAGAAGTGGGGGAAGAAGTTTGATTGAGAATGAATTTGCTTTTGTGTTTTAATATTTTAAAAACTGCCCATTTAAGGCATGAATACAATAATACAAAAAATATACAGGTAATCCTTAAGTTACGAATGTAATAAAGCCTGCCAATTACATTCATAATCTGAAGATTCGTTAATTGTATCATGTTAAATGAATGAGCCCCCTCTGCTTTCCCCAATGCATTTGTTAGTCGAATGCACAGGTCGTTAAGTGCACAAGAGGTATTTCAGGTTGGGGAAGACCCGGGGGGGGCTAGTGCTGGAACAGGCCATCCAAGGCCTCCCCTCACCCACTGAGATATCTTATGCTCCGCTTGCCAATCCCTTGGGGTCCCCATAGTTCCTTGGGCCTTTTCCTCACCAACCCTGTATCACCAATCGCTCACTTACCTTTCAAAAATCTCCAGAGTTCCAGAACAGGCTGACCCACATGGCAGAAAAGCAGCCATCTTTTTCTCAGATGCTGTTTTCCTTAGATCTTGCGTTCTTACACACATTTTTGCGCAGAGAATGGAATCGTCTCTAAGAACGCGAGATCTAAGGAAAACAGCTTCACCAGCGTCTGAGTAAAAGATGGCCACTTTTCTGCCACGAGGTCAGCGTTGTTTGGTCCCGTCCTGGGCGGCGCCCCGGGTACCTTCTGCGTGCTGCTGGGTGGCTGGTTTGAATGAGTGGCTTCGGGGATTGCAGTGCAAAAGCGACAGCAGCCAATCAACATGGGGCATTTTTTACACTGTTTTGACTAGAGGAGAAGACAGGAGCCACTTCAGGGATTACGGTGTGAACTCAGCGGAGGCCGTCGATCAACACAAGGCATTTTTTGCAGTGTTTTGGCTGGAGGAGGAGGCGGGACACTGGGCAGTTGGACAGCTGGCTGGGGCAGCAGCAGGACAGCCGAGCTGAAGCCGGGGACACCCTCGCCCCTCGCAGTGAGCCAGTCATTGCTGCTGGTGGGTGCCATGCCTGAGAGTTCCATGCCGCCCATGCTTGCTCACCTCCTGCAGTGCCTTGGGTGCCAAAGCCTGAGGCAAATGGGCATACCAAGCTCTCCATCTCTCTGTCTCTACGGCGGCAATTGGTGAGGTCCACATGGGTTGGGGAGGAGTAAGTGGAATCCAGTGTGCTAGCAAAGCGGGCCTAGTGGAGACCCGGCAGGGCAGGATGGGTAGGGAGAAATAGGCATGTTGCAGCATCTCTGCAGTTGGTCATAAGGGCAAACGATTGCTGTGATGCTACAACATAACTAACTTTGGGACCGGGTCGTAAGTACTTTTGGGGGTGGGTGTCATAACTTTGAACCATCGCTAAGTGAACTGTCATAACTCAAGGAATACCAGTATGGAAGAAAGTATAGAAAAGAACTGAAGAACATTAGATGCTTAAGGGCAGGCTACATCTATTAAGCATTCTTCTGAGTCCTCTTCCCAGAAAACTTTTTTTTTTTTAAACACTGGAGGACTTTTTAATGATTGAGATTTAGCTATTTTAAGTAAATAAATTATAATAATCACTTCCTGCTCTTTGTGACAGATGTAAGGGGTCTGCAAGTCCATTTCCTGATTAAAATATTACATCAGTGTCAGCAGCCCTCAGACACTGGATAAATGGGCAGCGAGATCTGCAGCTTGAAAAATCTTACACAATCAATTAGTAGTTTCCACTTCCTTGCTACAAAATGCTTTTTTTTTTAAGTCTCCAGGAATCTCAGTACTATTTCAGTTTTTCTTCTTTTTTTGCTACCTATAATGTTTACTCATTTCAAGTATACTAACACAAGAATAACCATGATACTAATTAAAATATTTACAAGGGGTGTGTGTATGGAAAGCGGTTCCAGAACCAAAGATGTTTTTGTTAATTGTGCTAGGTTGAGTAATAGTGCATACACAACTGTGGTATGTAATCCTATATCCTCATTATTGTGAGGTGAGAGTGTCTATACAGTGCAAAAAATCAGTACTACTGTGTCCTCGCATTGTTTTCAAATATAATGTACCCATACAATTTTCAGACATTGCTTAGAAGCATAGAAACAGGCCATGTGTCACATCTAACTCATACTTTACATGACAGATCATAACTGGATTTGCAATAATTATTGCATTGTATGCCAGTAAACACACAGACATAAACTAATCATCTGTGGTCAACCTCAGGTCCCAGGGCTTGTGTTCTGCAAATCCCTGAGAAATACATGACATTTTCTTAACATTTTAATGTTAACTACTGTATACAGTAGATGCAATTGCAATGCTGTAAATCAGGTTTCAGTTTCCATTATTACTCTCATATGTATATCACACACGCTCCCAAAAGGAGTAACCTGCTTTTAAGAGGGGCAAGTTGGAAATCATTAATTTGGCACATCACACCACATTTAATGGTATTTTATGGATTTCAAAACCCATGTCTGCTTTGTTTCCTAGATGCTTTTTAATTGTTTTTGAACTTGATCACCTCTTTCATGTTATTAAGATTCCAGAGGAAATACCGTTGGATAATGGAAAAATTTCTGTGTTAATGTAAATCATTTTCCAGCTGGTGAGCTAAGGAGCATAGCAGTCAATTTCTGCTGGAAATTTGACTCTTATGCTTCATTTTTCATGGAAGCTCAAAGAGTTCAGAACAAACATCCTGTTAGAAGAAACATTCAGGCACACGTTTACACTGTAATGCAGATGACAGGCTGTAGGTAGCTGGAGATACAAAAAAGGAAAACCTGGTTGCCTTCAGTGCTTTTTATTTGTAATCTGAACTGCATCACTAAGGAATTTATTGGAATTTATTTACAGAATGGTACTCGTGTATATATATAAGATTCTATAATGCTATGCAGGATGGATCTATATATACGTGAGAGTGTTTGTGTGTGTGTGTGTGTGTGTGTGTGTGTATAGATCCATCCCGTACATTGCAGTGGGAGTGATGATAGTATTTTAATATTTGTACAAAATTTAATTTAATTTCAATTCTATGTATATAACTGCATTTCTAAATTAAAATACCTTTTGAAGTCAATTGGCCATGGTGTGGCTTTTTTTCTATTCATATACAAGCAGTATTTTGAATAGATAATTCGAAGTGATTTCTTGAAAGAACACCTGGATAATGAACATTTTTCTGAAATTCATAGACAGAAAACCTATTGCTCCAATAGACACGTCACATTTCATTTAAGGCAATCATTTAGGTTCAGTGCAGCAACTTTTTTTTATTGATTTGATTTGCAGGCTGCCCTATTCCGGAATGATTTGGTATAGCTTACAATGAAAGGAGGACAAAAGCCACATATGCCTCCAGACAAACCATGTATCAATAATTGTAACGCCTTTTGTGAACTCGGCAATTTTACATCCCAACACATAAAAAAATCTAAAACTTTTGCTGCGTGCAACCTTTCTTCATTACCATACTCTCTTAATTTAGACAAGAGTTTCTTTCAGTATTCCCTTCTTGGCATTTATCTAGGTTGTAGAAAGAGTAAGAGAAAATGTGAGAGAAAATTCAATATCTTTCCTTAGATTTCCCAAATGTTTTAAGCAGTAATTTAGAATTTTCCTTTAATTTGTTTCTGGTAGATTTAGTAGATAAGGTTGCTTGGTGATGGATCAAATACCTTGCTTTTGTATTTTAAAAATGGCTCGAAGTAATTTTCTTTCACTTTTACATGTTTCTTCTGTCTGTATGGACGTTTTAATCCAGATACTGGAATTGGGAAGTTTGATAAAGACACACAAAAAAAGAGCTGATATTTTGTTATGCCTATTCTGAAAATTGGAGGTGAGATGAAAGTGTAGATATGGTAAGGCCGGAAAAAAATTAATGGTGTGTAGCATTACTTAATAACACTATGCAAAGGATGAACATGAGCATTCAGAAGAGCATTGTCTCTATACATTAAAGTAAAAACTTCAAAAGAAGGAATGACAATACAAAGTCCTAAACAAACAGTATTGCACCTTTCATTTGACTAAAATCCTGTTGCAATTTTCAAACAGAATAAAATCAGAGTTGCATCCAGATGAGAAGGTGTTAAATAACAAAAAATGTTTTCTGTTACTATGAAGAAGATTGGCTAGATGTGTATTCATGGTATAATGGTTAAAATAATGGACTAACCAGGAAGAGCCAGATTTAAGTACACCTCAGTCATAAATTATTCATAACCCAATCTTCTCAGAGGTTTATGGGGCAAAATTGAAGGAAGTGCTATGTATACCACCTTGAGCTCTTGGTCAAATGATAGTATATAAATTAGTATTTTTTAGAAATCTTGAATTGCTTTAGAACAGGAATGAGCTAATATTTTTCTACAAATATCCTTCAGAATTAGTGGATGGGGCGACATCCCTTCCCCATGCCAAAACTCTCTTTCTGATGCCTTATTTTCTGTCTCTGAAGAAGCAGCTGCTTATCAGAGTCTTAAACGGTCAAATGAAATAGCCCAGATGGATACAATCCTGGATATGAATTTAAACGGTGTCTAGGACTTGCAAGAAGTTGTGAACAGTATTAATTGGTTGGAAATATTAAGTTAATTTATATGTGAGCAGAAAAATTGCCATGGAAATCCAACAAAATCACATTAGGCTCCAAGTAAGATTTCTTTTTTGGGGGGAAAAAATTAAAAACTTCATCAAAGAATAAGAAGATAGCGCACACTAGAATATTTTGGTTTAATGGAACTGCAACTATCTCTGCCAAAATGAGTGCAGCAAGTTAGGAAACCTATCACAAGGTCTGAGAAATCATTTTCATTGTTAATGAACATTGTTATTAATTCAGGCAAGGAAACAAAAATGGACATAAAAGTTCTTTGCAAGCAAAATGCAAGGCAAAGAATAGGATAGCCATAACAAAGGGCCTACACATTATGGAATATGAGATATGTTTGGCTCCAACTTCCCTTGTGTTCCAGTATATTCTGAAAATCATTTTATTTCAATGTGCTAATGGCCCACTAGCTCATAATATGTGGCCTTCCAGTTCCATGGTTAGTTGAACTATTATGTTATAATCCAACATAAAAGAAAGAAATGCATCAGTGAAGCAGCTGAAGAGAAAGCAAAGGAATTTTAAAAAATTTGGAAAAAGTACAATGAACTTTGGCTGATCAAGAAAACTAAAGAAAGACCCAGTGCACAATCGGGGGGGGGAGGGGGGAGAGTCTCTTAGACTCACGGCTCCTGCTAGAAGAGCATGTGATAGCTGTAGCCAGGGGGACACCTTTACACATCGTAGGGGTGTGCACCAGTTGTGATTGGGAGGCATTGCTCACACCACTCATCTGGATTACTGCAATCCTGTCTGCATGGGGTTGCCCTCGGAACAGCATTCGGAAGTTTCAACTGGTTCAGAATGCAGCTGCACAAGGTAATAAAGGATGTTAGATATTGGATACATATAACACCACTGCTTCATGAGCTGCAGTGGTTACCAGCATGTTTCCAGGTGCAATTCAAGATGCCGGTTGTCATCTTTAAATCCCTTCCTAGTTTGGGGCAGGTTATCTAAAAGACCATCTTCTCCTAGTCATTTCTATCCATCCAGTTCGATCTGGCATGTTGGGAATGTTACAGATCCCATCAGCCAAGGAATGTTGGCCTGCAGGGACCAGGAGATGCACCTTCTCTGCTGTAGCCCCTACCCTCTGGAGCATCAGAATGACCCCAACCCTGCTGGCCTTTCATAAGGCCATGAAGACTTGGTTGTGTGCCTGACCTAGGGCCCTGAGCGTGTTAAGGTTCCTGTTTCTTGGTTGCATCAACACTTATGGTTACCATATATATTTATTTTGTATTGTTTTAATTGCTTTTAATTTGTTTTTATATTCTATAATGCAGTGGTTCTCAACCTTTCTAATGCCGCGACCCCCCCGCCGCCGCCGCAACCCCCCACCGCGACCCCCTCCCTACCCTCTCCCCACGCAGGATGAGGTGATAAAGGGGGCGTGGCACCAGGGGTGAAATGCTCCCGGTTTGGGCTTGCCTGCGGGTCGCCAGACAGCTGGTAACGACAGAAGCGGGAGACTTCGCCCACCCGCCCGGATGCCGCC
>QLTV01004251.1:104651-121363 GCA_003457575.1 Thermophis baileyi | reverse complement strand
CGCCGCCGCCGCCACACCCCCCCCGCCGTGACCCCCTCCCCGCCCCCTCCCCGCACGGGATGAGGTGACAAAGGGGGCGTGGCACCAGGGGCGAAATGCTCCGGGTTCGGGCTTGCCTGCGGGTCGCCGGACAGCTGATAGCGTGGAAGCAGGAGACCTCACCCAGACGCCGCCATTTGGGTTCTTTTACCCTCTGCGCATGCGCAAAGCATTCTGTGCATGGGCAGAGGGTAGAAGAACTCAAATGGCGGCGTCCAGGCTACCAGCTGTCCGGCGACCCACAGCACGGCCGAACCGGGACCTTTTCACCCCTGCAGTGACGGTGGCACCAAAATGGCGGGCTAACGCACGCGGCGACCCCTGTGAAATGGTCGTTCGACCCCCAAAGGGGTCGCGACCCACAGGTTGAGAACCGCTGCTATAATGTATGCCACCCAGCGTCACTTGTTGTGTTATGCCGTAGCACTTCTGTGTTATGCCAAGAAAACTCATGGCTAGTCCATGTTACTCATCAGAAACGACTTCAGCTCAAAGCTAACTTAAACAGAATCTGGCCAAGTCTTACATCACTCAAACATCAATCCAGAAGGGTGTTGCACAGATACGTTAACCAGGGGGAAAAAAAAACAGCACTTGTTCAGCCTTAGCAGGCAAAAATGCTCTGAAGGATCTGGTCCCAGAGATGCTGAGCCAGGCTTTGAGTTGAGTACATACAAGCTTTTCCTATAAATTCGCCTCTAAACCTTTCACAGGTATGCTTCTGTTACCCCTCCCTTCCCCAACCCGAACCCCTGATTTCAGCCATGCTGAGCATTCCTTGCAATGCAATATGCACCAAAGACAAATTCCTTGTGTGTCCAATCACACTTGGCCAATAAAGAATTCTATCTATCAATGTCTACCCTTAAAGGAGCAAATTAAATGAGAAATTTGAATGCTTTCTGTGTTTTATAAATACCAAATTGACAGGATACAATGTCAACATGGCTTTTAACTTTTGTGAGAATCTAAACACAAGGAAGAAGAATAAATGGCATGCTATATTTGTACAGAACATTACTGGAGGAAGGAGAAATATGTACTTCAAGGTAGAACCTCCAGTTCAACTCATTCCTCTGCTACTGTGCCTCTGCTGTGATTCTAGCTGCTATCTGCCCAATGTCAATTGGGACAAATCTTGATTTTGAGAAGATGACTCAGGCAATTCCAGTGATGAAATGCTAATGGACCTTTATAAAGCCCAATACTTTGTTGGCTAGCACCAGATATTTAGAAAAACCATTGCAAAATAATGATTGGGTTCGTATAATGTTAAGTGCAACATTGAATCAAGGTTCTACAACTTACAATAAACTAAGCTAAACCAACTAACCCAGCCAGGCACTAAAACAGGTGGAACTTGAAAGACAAGACAATAGAACATGGAATCTGGGTAGTTAAGCTACTCATTTCATCTCCCCCCCCCTTCACTTTATAGCTGCACACCCATTTCCTTATCTTATACATTATTAATAGTTTCATTCTTAGATCCCCACAGAAAGCTAGCCTTAGTTAAAATGTGGAATTGTAACATTAATTCTATTTCTTTGCTAGCTGGTTTGTGCTCAACTACAATTACAGTTTTGAGTACGTACTTTTAAGACTCCCAAAGTCATATCAATTATAAATGCCAGTATAGTCGATAAACATAATGAGGAAGAAAAAAAATATAGGGAATGTTTTAGATATCTGAATATGCTGTCACACAGAAAAGGACAAATACCTGTTTTCAGTTACTTTCAAAGACAGGATTCGTTCTAATGAGCTGAGTGTTTCAGAGGCAGGGTCTGGCTGAATAGTGGAAGAAGAACTTGGTACATTACAGCAATTCCTTTAAAGAAATGGTGGTGGCTGCCACTTTGGTTTTCAAGTAGGTTTTCAAGAGTGGGGGATATCCAGGCCCCTTTTCCCTGTAAGAAAAATAGGATGGAACAAAATGACTCACCTGGCCCTCATCTATCTTTATGACACTAAAGTTCTAAAACTTGGGGGAATCAAAACACTTTTCTTCCTGCACTGGGAAGACTGTAGGAACAAGCCAAAGTCTCTGCTGGGCTGTTCCAACAGAGAAGACTTACGCTACTATTTTCCCGAACTCAGAAAATAATGTTTGGTAGCACAAACCAGCCTTTCCTAACATGGTGTCTTCCACGTGTACCTCAAGAAGCTCATATCAACCCCAGCAGCACAGCCAAGGGCCAGAATAGGAATTTTGCTCTGTATAACTGGAAGGCCACGCTGGATAAGGCATTTATAAAGCTGCTATGTCGTAGTTTAATATTGTAAACAAAATGCCAAAGTTGCTTTGTCAGGTGTTCACGAAGGAGTACAGAACTCAATTATCTTTATTGTTCTTTTGCTCGGTCTCTTCCCTCCAACATCTTGAGGTGCTGTGACATTATTTCTGCGGTTAAGTCTGAAAACCTTCCAAACAAATCCAGAGGCTTTTTAAGATCCTGTTTCCTGTGTAGGTGGGCTTCATGCAGTGTGTGTGGGGGAAGTAACTGCAACTTCAATTGCTCTGCTTTTTAATTGTCCTTTGCCACATGTACAAGGTCAGATTCTCCTGCATCAATTGCTGCTGATTTTTTCCCCTCCAGCATTTTATCTATAAAATCTTGTATTGCAAAGTGACTGTCACTTTAGTTTCATGCCTGAAGGAGGAACTAAAGTGCGGTTTGAGTTAGCTTATGTAGGCAGGAAGTATCCGCATTTCAAGTAAAGCAATTATTACACTTTGGAAACCAGGGTAAACTGGTTTGGCTTAAGGCCATTAGCAAGGCTGGTCCCTGTCCTCCAATGTTGTCCTTGGAGGAAAGGAAGTAGAAGCTAGGACAGTCTCTCCCCACCCCCTAGCAATTTGCCAACCAGCACAGTATGCCGCAAAAGTGGCCTGTTGTGAAAGGCAGATTTCAAGCTGATCAGCCTAAGTGACAGATGGAGAGCAGGGAAGTTTCAATCCACATTTACTCTGAGGTGACATGGACTTTGTTTATACACACAGCATCAAATCCCTCCCCCCACCCCCACCCCGCTCTTCCC
Organism: Thermophis baileyi; assembly: GCA_003457575.1. Classification (NCBI taxonomy): domain Eukaryota; kingdom Metazoa; phylum Chordata; class Lepidosauria; order Squamata; family Dipsadidae; genus Thermophis; species Thermophis baileyi. Next base: position 118,282 of record QLTV01004251.1, on the reverse strand, counting down.
TCCTCAATAGGAAGAGGCTTTGTTCTTTGGGACACCACAGGCGGATCTCTAGGGAAATTTATTTATTTATTTATTTATTTATTTATTTATTTATTTAGTCAAACACGTATTAGATATAATTATATAATTATATAAGTATAAACATGATTTGAATACATGAAATGAATACGAATAAAAATAAAAGGGTACATTAGGACAGGGATGGTAGGCACGCTGGTGCGCGTGAATGTATAACAATGTATAACAAGAATGTATGTGTTGGGGAAGAGGTGGGGGGAACCCTCCAAGGCCTATTCTCCTCCAAGGCTGTTGATAGAAATATTTCCAGGAAGAAGAGATTTCCTGGTAACCCCTGGAACAAAAATAGCGTCTGTTTCCAGCATCACTATTGTTAATACAAGTGAGGGAAAGATTTAACTTAGAACTTTGTTGTAATCTATTGACTTGGTTTGCCTGGTGCTGCTCCTTGGATTAAATTGGGAAAGGATGCTTAATGCCAGCTCCTTTTATCTGTGCATAAATGCAATGATTTGCCTTTAAAATATTTGATTCATAATCTGCGTTACTAAACTGGGGCAGCTCCCATTTTATAAAGCCAGCAATAGCAGATCAGTGCCACCTTGTGGCTTCCCAGAATTGTTTGCTTTGTTTACTTGGATATTTTCTGTGGGATTCGTCCTCTCTTCCCCATTCATCTGTAGTTACTGGATCTGCAATTTATCATTTCCATTTTATCTCCATTTTTATATTTAAAAGTCCAAAATGATCTTTACAAATTAAAAAAAAACAAAGAAAAAAAGAAAAATAATTGATGCAGCAATATATCAATGAGATTACAAAATTGGTGCTCAGTAAATCATTGATGGAAAATTAACCATAAACTTCCTAAGTGTATAGAAAGTTAGTTTTGTGAAAAAAGGATTTAAAGAGTAAAGTACCAAAGTTTCCATTATTTTGTTATTTAGGGGTAGAAAGAAGAAAATCCACTAAAAAAAATCACTGCTAAGTATTTAGTTTCTAATCTCCCCTTTGTTATATTCCAACTGATGTATGAAATTTATAAACTTTTAAAATTATCATGTATTTCACATTTCATCTCTTCAATTAAATTTTCCCCCCTTAAAAACCATAATTTTAGGTGCTTGAATGTGACTTGCTGTGTAATATGTAATATACATGGAACAACTTCTGTTGTGAATATATGTTGTTTTTATATGTTTGCCATATATGGTACAATGTTGCCAGAGAGTAATGTAGAAAGTTAGCACCCACCCCTCTCCTAGAAGAATGAAATATTCTAGGAAATATTAAAAAGGCAGAATGTTATATTTCCCTGGAGGAGAAATTGAGAAACATGCTCTTGGAGACAGAAACTCAACCCCAGCTCCCTGTCCCCAGCAGATATTTTGGTGCCAGCTTATCTACAAAACAAAAGACCTTCAGCACTAGGATGATAGGATTATCCTTCAGGGCAGAGCCATTCAGCCACAATAGAAATTTTTAGGATATGGACAGGATATGTAGAGAAATGAGGGCCACAGTGTGCTTGCTTGTTCTTGGCTCCTTCTGCCTGAAAAAGCCACTTCTTGTTCTGGCACATCTATGTAGTTTCCTGCCTCTGTAGATCTATAAGCAATCTCCTGAGTCAGAAGCTTGGAAAACTGGTTGCCAGACTCATTTCATCTGATATATGGTCGGAAACAGAGGTTTCATCAGGTATACAGTCAGCTTGGTAGATAACCTATGTCAGAAACTAGATGGAGTACAACTTGGTTACTTCTCCTAGACCTCTTGGCTGCTTTTAATATCAACTTTTGTGGTGTGTCTTTTATTACAGAAAGCAATTTGAGTGTTTCTGGACACTGGGAATCTAATTTGAGCAACTGTTTGTAACTGCAACAGAAAAGTTTTTACAGGAAATATACTGGGGGTGGGGGAATAGTAGCTATTCTCCTACATACATTTTATCAGATGGCAAGTGTTTTGCAAAGCAAAGATAGGAAGGAAGCACTCATCCTACAGAAAGAGTAGATAGAGTAGAGAGACAACTAATGGGAAATTCCTAACTTCCTATTTCTAACCCTGTTGCCATTTGTGGGCAGTAGCTTGTGAGGTGGTGAGAGTTATTGCAACTAAAGTCACACTTCCAACGTCCTTCTGGGCTGTCTAGTGGGGTAGGCTTCGGGTATTTCTCTGCAGTGATTTTAGTCCTTTCTTTTGGACATGTTCAAAAGGTGGTGGGAGCCTTATTGTCTGAACCTAGATCATTCATCTATTGCAGATATGTCAAACTCAAGGCCCGCGGGCCAGATGTGGCCTGTGATGAGTTTGGCTGCCCTCGAGATGGTGAGGGGCCGGCCCCCGCCCACCCTAGCCCAGCTGGGCCCTCCCCCACACAAGAGGCAGCAAGCGTGCAGGGGCTGGCGGTGCCTGGCAGCAGCTGCAGCTCATTGGCCCATCGGCTGCTCATAGACCGGCAGCAACGGCAAGCTGGATGTGAGCCCAGGGTGTCAAATAAGCTGCGCTCGGCCCCACCCCATCCCACCTGCACTGCACTCGCACACCTTGGGGCCCCACATCTCATGCAGCGCAGATGGGTCCAAGTGCCGGCCCTTTAAGTGGCAGGCAGAGGCAGAGGTGTGGGGGAGAGGCACTCAATCCGGATTGTTGGATGCGCTGGGCAGCCACTCAACCTGTCCCAGCCGCAGCGGCCTTGGGCAAGTAAAGACAGACAGTGGGGCCATGGCGAGGCAGCCTAACCGGTCGTTGTCACTGCCATGTCACAGCCCCTGCCTGCTTGGCCTCCACCATCCAACATTGTCTTCCAGCTCCATCCACTCATGTGGGATGAGCCTCCCACCTGCCGCTACACCTCAACAGCCCCAGCAAATGGGAAGAGCGAGGAGGTCCCATCCCCAAGAGGCAGCCAGGACTCCTTTCCCTGCTCTGCCCTGCCCTGCCCAAGCCCAGCCCTGGAGCTGCCCTCTGCTGGAGTTGGGATGCTGTTTGAGGCTCACCCTTCGATCCTGCCTTCTGTCCCTCAGTCCATCGAGGCTCTGCCTGAGGAGTAACTGGACACGTTTCGAGCTTCCTGGTGCTCAAAGTTGTTCCAGCATCTCCTAAATCCTGAATGTTCGAAAATTTCCATGAAGTGAATAGGAATTGAACTGTGCAATTTACATCGGTGTTAGTTTTTCTCCATTATTTTTTATCTACTGATGACAGTGGCCAAGTAGACAGGCATGTGTGAGGAAACTCCAAGCCCAAACCTTGGAGAATATATTCTAGAGGATTAGAATATTGAATTAAAAGTATTGAACCATCCATCTATTAAAATATTGAATTGCCTTTGGGAAGCATGAAGAGAACTCTCCATGCTTGGACCCTAGAGCAATTGTGCCCCTCTATAAAAATTCCTGTATCAGTCTCAAAAACCAAAAACAACAACAAAGAAACAGATCAGGAGTAGGCTGTTAATAAGGTATTAGTGCTCAACACGGAAGCACATTGCTGTTTTTTCCTTGCTCTTATCCTCCGTGGCAGTCACTGAGAAGCCAGCCCTTTTACCAGGCATTCCTCCAAAAGGGTTCTTGTGGTTGGATGGAATTGATTATTCCAGCCATTCAGATTTTCAGATGGCATGAAAAATATAAGAGTCTGTTAAGAATAAAATAGAAAAAGTACAGAGTAAAGATTGTGTTTATCAGTTGAGAACAGAGCTTCAGTTTCGTCACTAACTATACCAATTACGGCTGTTGATTACTTGCATCAAAATAATAAACACTGTTAACTTTGTTATGATGTGTTATGCTTTTTTGCTACAGCAGGCAATGTTCTGTGTTAGGCAGCCATAGCACTGCTCTTTTACCTCATTTTTATTTTGCAATTACATTTATTTACCATGTTGCATTAAGTAGTCATACTTAAATGCCCACAGGAAGAAACCAGACAAATTGGCTGCAGCTCTAAAAAAGTTTGCAAGGAACTGTGAAGAAATGTTGGATTCCATCCTGACTCTGTAGCCAAGCAACCAACAGCAGTGGCCTAAAGGACACACGTTGCCTTACCACTGCTCCCACTGTCCAGTACAAATATGAAAAGGAACAAAAATGAGAAGCTTTCACTTTTTTCCATTTTCTTTTCTGCCTGACATCTTCAGTCCCATCAAATAACCAATTTCTGAACTCAGTCTTGAATTTTTATTATGATTTAAGATAGACAAAACAATCAACTTCTCAAAAAGGCCATTTATTTACATAATTATTTCTAAAATCTTATAGTAAAAGTCCTAATATTCCAAAAATGTCTGGTCCTTTAGTTTATTTATAACTTACTTGGATCAGAGTAATAGAATAGAATGGGATGGGGTGGGATGGGATGGGATGGGATGGGATGGGATGGGACGGAACTGGGAACAGAACAGAACAGAACAGAACAGAACAGAACAGAACAGAACAGAATAGAATTCTTTATTGGCCAAGTGTGATTATTTCCAGTTCTTTAAATTCTTAAGCTTATAGTTAACCATGTTATTCAAGAATGAAGGTAGTCTCACCACTCGGCTTTTCGAACTTGTCGTTTCAAAGATCTCTAATAGCTTTAAGGCAGTTAAATAGGTAATTTCTGAAAGTGATTAGAAAGTGAGTTTAATAACCCCAGTGTTCTTTAAAAGGCTTCAGATGGCCACAGATGGCCTTCCTTCATCTCCTGCTGTCCTGGGGTCTCCTCTCAAACAGTAGCTGTCTGGAGCACATGTTGGAAATCTCCCATCCTCTCCTTATCTGAAAATGTTCCACAGAACTGATCTATTTGCTGTTTCTCCAGTCTTTGTCACAGTTGTTGTCTCTGCTTGTTCAGAGATGTGCTAGTTCACCATACCTCCCTGGGAAGTAAACATTCTTAAATTTTATCTTTAATAATGTATCTTTAGCATCAGGCTTCAGTTGGGTGAATCTCCATGTTTCATAATCTACTTTTTTAAAGTGTTGTGTCATACATGTTACATTTTAATGTGATCTCTTAATTTGTTCCATAAAGTCTGCAGTCAGCCTACTAAAAGGGCATCTTCTTTTGATTGTGTCTTTTATCTTTGAACACTCATTGGAACGTCGTTCATTAACGTCTAACTTTTTAATCACGCAGGAGTCCTATTTAGAAGCATCTCAGTTGTCTATTAAAATTGGTATTTGTTTTTGAAAAGATCTGATAGAGTTTCCACCAAGGAAACTTGAGGTTTATAGTTTTCTGAAACTAGAGGAAGCAGAGGCCCAGCATCAGGGCCCAGGCATACTCTGTCCCATGAGACTGATGGTGTTCACCGTAACATCCTGTTTTTATTTTTAAAACACATTTGATAGTCAGGGTACAGTTGACTGAACATGCACAAAGTAAATTATGTACATCTTATACTGAGATAGGATTATATTTAAAGCTTATTACTCTTTTCTACTGCTATTGGTATCCAAGCAGAGCTACACCTTTCCCAGTCAGCACATTAGGAAGGCCTTAATCACACACCCTCACCCAGGGGTGGGTTCTAACTTACCTCGCTGCCGGTTCGCTTCCTCCCACGCCACGTGGCCACGCCACGCATGCGCGCGCATGCGCGGTGCTGAAAATCCAGCTTCTGCGCATGCGCAGAAGCAAAAAACAGCTTCTGTGCGTGCGCAGAAGCAAAAAAGATGGTGGCACCTATGGCACCGCCGAGAGAGCCGGTTCGGGGGCATGTCCAGCCAGCCATCACTGCCGATTCGGCGAGCGGGGAAAAATTCCCACTACCGGTTCTAAAGAACCGGTCCGAACCGGCAGGAACCCACCTCTGCCCTCACCCCACTCCCAGAAAAGCAGGCCATGATACTTCAAAACACATCACAAAATTCTTAAGAACTATGTCCCCCTAATATAAATTAGAATTGTAATAGATTTCCTAAAGCTCTCCTTTATGCTGATTCAATCCTTTTATCCACCTCATTTATAGTATTCAGAGAGTATAGTTCATACAAATATTAAAATAATAAATGGAAGTGGAAATATTATTTAAACAGTGCTCTCTGCAGTGTTTTAAATATCCAGCCCAGCCATTTCCAAAAATTGATGGCTTGATGATGTCCCTTAACTACACTACAACTTCCAAAGTTTCCTAGCTAGTTAAGAACATTCCTGGATGGCAGTTACTGTACATATCTTCCCAAATTACAGTAAAGGTTGCACTTTTACTATAGAGAATCCTATGTAAGCAGTAAAGAGAATAGAGGGGTTTATTCCTTAAGTATCAATAAAATGTTCCTCAATAATTACTGTGTGTGTTGCTATGGTAACATGATAGGCCAGAGAGCCTTCAGTTGTTCATCTGCTGCTGTTGATGTGATTAATAGGCTCTTATGCAATATCTGTAAATGACAATAATTTTATCTACTTAAGGAAAAGTAAAATAAATGTAGGGTAGATTATTGTATCATCAGTGTTGATTATTGGGTTTTACCATACAGTATGATTTTAGAAAAAGTGGCAGATTAAATCCAGTTGGGAAAAAGAAGGAGCTGACTGCTGATTAAGCATAGACAAATATCTTGTATTTGCCCTGTTTGATCTGTGTTGTGCCTGGGAGCTGAATGGGGCTTGCTAGCATTTCTTCTGTGGCCAACACAGAGCCTCCCTCCTAAAGACGGCTTAGTTTGGGCACATTTGCATGTTGGTGAGTTTAAGGGATAATGTGAGGCACCATGAACCTAGAGCAGGGGTCGGCAACCTTAAACACTCAAAGAGCCACTTGGACCCGTTTCCCACAGAAAAAAACACACACCAGGAGCCACAAAACCTGGGTGGGTGTGGCCAACTCGATGTCACTCACTCCCACCCAGTCACATGACCCCCCCTAGCCACGCCTACCCAACCATAAAACCATTCTCTATGTCTCTCCCCCTCTCCCTCTCCCCCCTCTCCCCCCTTTCTGTGTCTCTGTCCCTCTCCCTATCTTCCCCTCTCTCCCCCGTGTCTCTCTCCCTCTGTATCTCTCTCCCTCTCTCCCCCTCTCTCACCCCTTCTCTATGTATCACTCTGTGTGTGTGTGTCTATGTCTCTCTCTCTCTCTCCCCCTCTCTCTGTATGTGTGTGTGTGTCCCCTCCCTTCGGGCGACCGTCCTCCTCCCCCCTCCTCTCGTGACCTCCTGGTCGGCTGTGGCTGAGCCGGGAGTGTGGGCACACACAGGGAGACCCTCCTCATACGAGCGCCAAAGCGCAGCGCTTTAGTGAAGGGGTTAAATGCAGAGAGCTTTTGCGCCTAGAGAGGAGGCAGGAAAGGGGACTGGGAATCCAGCTTCCCTCCCGCTCCTCTTCCTGGTCTCCCGATGTCTGTTAAGCCAGGGCTGAGGAGATCCCCTTGCGGGGAAAGGTGCTCAAGGCGCTGCACTTAACAGGACACAGCTTCTCTCCTGCACTAATGCTCCGGCCATCGCCTTGCCGTGTCATCCCCCACCCCCAGCAGCTCTTCGACCGAGCGTGGAGGGCGCGAACTCCAGCCCGAAGCGGCAGGAAGAGAAGGCTGCCTTACATGCAGTGAAGGCAGGTACAGGGGTACTTCGCTCCTGCACTCTCTGACGACCCTCTGCCTCCCCCTCCCCCTCTCTTGACGCCCTGGCCGGCTGTGGCTGAGACAGGAGCGTGCGCACATGTGGGGATACCCTCCTTAAGCGAGCCGCTGCCCGCCCTACGCGCACCTTTCCTGAGCTTTGGCACTTGCTTGAGGGTCTCCGCACATGTGCGCATGCTCCCGGCTCAGCCACAGCCAGCCAGGGCATCAAGAGAGGAGGAGGGTCGCCGGAGAGTGCAGGAGTGAAGCAGCCCTGTACCTGCCTTCTCTGCACGTAAGGCAGCCTTCGCTTCCTGCCGCTTTGGGCTGGAGTTCACGTCCTCTGCGCTTGGCCGAAGAGCTGCTGGGGGTGGGGGATGACACGGCAAGGTGATGGCCGGAGCATTAGTGCAGGAGAGAAGCTGCATCCTGTTAAGACCCTCCTTAAGCAAGCGGCCGCCCACCCCGCGCGTGCCTTTCCTGAGCTTTGGCGCTCATTTGAGGAGGTCTCCCCGCATGCTCCCAGCTCAGCCACAGCCGGCCAGAGGGTCACAAGAGTAGAAGGGGGGGAGGAGAGTGCAGGAGTGAAACGCCCCTCTACCTGCCTTCGTGCCACATTTGCGCGTAAGGCAGCCTTCGCTTCCTGCCGCTTCGGGCTGGAGTCCAAAAAAGAAATAAGAGGGGCGAGGGGCGGGGCCAACCCGTTAAGGGGCAGGGAGCCGCAGCAGAGGGCCCAAAGAGCCGCATGCAGCTCCAGAGCCATGGGTTGCCGACCCCTGACCTAGAGCAATACATGGAGTTACTTTCCTTTATAGTTCTTCACCTATAGATAGAATCTTGCCAGACTAAAGCAACTATTTGCATAACTAAAGATATATTCTGGGAACTGCTAAGGAGGAGCCATTTTAACCCTCTTCTTGTTGACCAAAGTTTCCAAACTTTGCTTCCTCTTCACCGTTTGGAAAGCAGCCCCTCCCTCTTGGGAATCCAGACTGCATTCCACCACAGATACAAGTCTTGAAGATGCTGAAAACATGCATTTCACCCCTTCAGTATCCTGCAACCAATTCCCCAAATGGACCTACTTGTAGTGTAATCCTAGCATCAAAAGAAATTGTGCACCCCCAATTTAGAAAGTGGGTGTATTTTTCCAAAAACAAAAAGTAAATTTGTATAGGCACATTGATGTGTGAGAATGAGAGAAATTAGTTATTTAATTCTGCTAAATGAGGAAACATATGACTATTACTCCAATCAATCCATTTCTGAATTCCTGACAGGAAAAGTGGTAAGTTGTGGCCATGGCAGTGATGCTGGAAACAAGTGATAAATTTGCAGAAAATAGACGGGTACTGGGAAGCTGGGTGAAAGATGATAAACAAAGAAATGGGTCTCAGAAGAAAAGAATCAGAAGGAAGTCACGGTGCAGCTGAGAGTATACACTAAGTGTTTTAAAGGAAAAATACTGAAGAACTGAGCTATAGATACCATAACTACAGACTTCATATTCAGCAACTGAAGGACAAAAATGGATGCTTTCATGTGTAGAGTGTTTTAGAAATTAGATAAAGGGCAGTAATGAGTTTGTTGTAAAAATTTTCATTCATGCATACAATTATACAACTGGAGATGATGAAAATGCTTTCTAGGTATGAAAGGGCCAGCTAGTTTTCCCGGTTCTTCAGGTACGCAGTTGCCAAGTGAGAATTGCAACTGCTCCATCTACAAAGGTCAGGCATTCCACTGGGGAGGATAATATTCAGCTTATACTATTTTATTGCAGCATTGAAGATGAACATCATGGGAAAAACTAGAAATGGATTTTTGTTACTTTAGTTCAAAGGACAGGCCCCCTGACTGAATGACTTTCTTCTTTTTTCTTTGTTGCTATTTTGTTCATTACTTTTCTAGCATTTTTTTGGAAAAGGAATTACTCATTTTAATGGTCAAGACTACAGTGATATACACTACTAGCAGTACAACCTCAATTCCCAATTCCTCAAGTCCCAATTTCCTCTATTATTTGAAGTAAATTTAATTTCTTTTTCATTGAAATTCCCATTGTTTCATTTCTATATTTTTCATACATTTAAACATATAGACTTCAATCTGTACAGGTTCTGATTTGCGTTCTACTAGCAAGTTACAAGTTGTGCCTAACAAATGTTTCGCATTATGTGCTATGTTAGGACTCTGTCCAAACGGTTGGGTTGGTTAATATAAACAAGCCACAAATCACTGTTTATATGTATATATGTAATATTGCTTTAAATGCATTGTTGCATTCTGACTGGCAGTAACGGCCATAAGAGGGAGCTAGAGAACATGGTTAGTTCTTTCTCTTTTGCTGGTTCATTGCTGAAGTGACTTCGTGTCTGAGAGTAAGCTCTGTGTGTAGCTAGCTATCTGTGATAGTTGAATTCTTTGTTTGCTGAGTAAGACAAAGAAAGGCTGGTAAAAAGACTACTGTACTTCTGACTGACTAAACGTGTATGATTCGGACTGTTATTTGGACTGTGCTATCTCTTTAAGTAAACTACTTTTATACACTTTAACGTATCTGTTTATTGACTGAATCACTACTTATATCTACTGCAACATTACAGTGAACTGTGCAAACCTTCAGGGCCCAGAGGTTACTCTGCACACTTCCTTAACATGCTATACGATTTTCAAATTCAGTCAAACTTTTAAATGTTCTCACTTGCTTTTTCAATTTTTTAATAATTGTGCATCTTTAAAAATACTAGAACCAATTATGTCTAGAAGAGCACTGTGTATTATATTCAAAATATCCTTGTTTTAGTCTATTAAAAATAACATCTTGCAATCCAAACGACTTCTTGTCTCTCCACTGAGTAAATTCTAACTCGAGCTGAATATTGGTTTTTCAAACTTGTTTTCAAATTATCTTGTAAACTATTAAACTAGGAGTTGGAGCAGTTCTTCCTTCTGTTACAGTTTTGCAATTTTCACTGAGAAGTTGGTACAGTATATAATTTTATTTTCTCTTTTATTTTGAACCTATCTGAAGCAGCTTTTTTTTTCTTTTTGGTTTCCTTTACTAGGTTTGTCTTTGCTGACGTCTTTACACATCCAGGTCACCTGGAAAAAGAGCAAACTTTTCCTTGGTGACCTATGCCTCCTTTTACCTCCCATATCCAATTATATGCAAAGGTTTAGATGTCCCTGGTCAAACAAACAAATCCCTAACTAAACAGAAAGTGACACGATACAGTGTACAAAATTGAATGACATCTTTTTGCACATTGAATGCATACTTACTATATAGCTGTTTACAGATTCAAAATAAGAAAACAGTGACAATGGCAAACACAGACATTTGGATGTTCTTTCAGTCACCTCTCCTCTAATAGCTTCCAAGCATTTCTTAGCCAGCTAAGCCTTACTATTTTTGCTTTCTTTTTTTCCCTTACTCTTCCTTCCAGAACACTTCTAGCTCAGAAATATTCTTACATTTCTCTATGTATGTTGCATGTCAGACATTTTCAATAATATTTAAATTTGGGATCTGTAATGTCCATTTTAAAACCTATCTTTTTTCCCTTAGTACTTCATGATTAACTTGGAGGCATAGTTGGATCATTTCTTCCTGAAATACCCAACATTTTTTCAACCCAGCACTGGCATATGTCTATTATACTTTGGAGTTGTATAACAACCGAAAGTACAGAAATGTGGGCATGGAAAAACAAATTCAACTAATTAACTTTACCTTACAAGCCAACATCACAGTGAAGAATATAAATGGGTACTTGACAGTGGTGGGATTCAAATTTTTTTACTACCGGTTCTGTGGGCGTGGCTTGGTGGGCATGGCAGGGGAAGGATACTGCAAAATCTCCATTCCCTCCCCACTCCAGGGAAAGGTTACTGCAAAATCCCCATTTCCTCCCGATCAGCTGGGACTCAGGAGGCAGAGAATAGATGGGGATGGGGCCAGTCAGAGGTGGTATTTACCGGTTCTCCAAACTACTCAAAATTTCCGCTACCGGTTCTCCGAACTACTCAAAATTTCCGCTACCAGTTCTCCAAACTACTCAAAATTTCCGCTACCAGTTCTCCGAACTACTCAAAATTTCCGCTACCGGTTCTCCAGAACTGTTCAGAAGCTGCTGAAACCCACCACTGGTACTTGACTAAAAGAAATTTGAGAAAGGAAAAAGAGATATAAAAGTTTTCTACTAATGCCTAAGAACAGAAAGATGAATGAACTGCAATATTTGTAAGTACTGTGATTCTTAGGGACTTCTTTGATCTCTGCTGGTTTTTCCTGTTTACTTGGAACTAATTTGTCTAGTTGCTTTCCCTTAGTCTTGTTCAAAATTAGCTTATTTACAAGGCTTAGTTGCATAGCTACAGCTTGAAATATTCCTATCACTTTATTGTTTGTTTTTCTCTTTCTGGAAGTAAATGGTGTGATACCATTAGTGATTTATTATAGTAAAAGTCTCTAGTATCTGTTCATCTTCTCCAAGAGTAATTACAACAGTCTTGTTATAAGTTTTAAATGCACAAACCTTACCACCAGGCATATAAACTGGCAGCTGCTATGACTGTGTCTGTATTTTGGATACCACTGGATTCCTCTAGCTAAGAACCCTGTGCAGCATATTGTGGCTGATGCATTTTTAATCATACCTCTGCAAATATATCAAGGCAACTACAATTAAATATCGTCATCTGGTGTTGAAACGTAGTACTGCAAGAAGGAAAGTACAGAATTCAGTAAAGCTTTAATTTTTTTTGTCAATGAAGAGATGAAAAGGAACATCTGCAGGCTGGAACCAGTCTATTGAAATCCTGAAAGTGAGATTGAAGGCTGTCCAAGACAATATGAAGCTGAGCGGTATGTTCAGGTAACATAAGCAAAAAAAAAAAAATGAAATTGTTTCCCAAATAAGACGACCTAATACTGGACAGAATACTGTATATGCACTGCAGATTAATAGCTAAAGCATTGCAAATAAATAAAGCAATTTTCCAACTAGATAACCATGTAATACCATCATGCACTTTCCTTTGCATCTGAGGGAATATAGAGGTTGTTCTGCCCTTCCTACAACTTGCATTTGCAATAAGGCTGAGTGCTGTAAACTTCCTACATGTTTACCTTTCATACAGATAGGAGCTGACCACTATTCTCCTCCCTAGTAAGGCAGCAGCCAGTCATCATAGTGTAGGCTTTAAGGATTTTTCAAACAATCCCGTAGATCAGGGGTGTCAAACTCACATTGTCACGGCGACGGTCACATGACGTATCTGGACTTTCCCCCCCTTCGCTAAACCGGGCGTGGGCATGGCCACATCCGGCCTGCGGACCGGGAGTTTGACAGCCCTGCCGCAGATTCTTAAAGACTAACACTTTTATTGAATCAGAAACTGTGAGAAGCTTGAGCATTAGCTCTATAACCTAGTCCTAAATCTGGAAAGACTTAGAGACAAAATCTTTGAACTACTCTAGAAATGGATTATCTGACTGAATCTAAGTATAATAAGTATAATCTAAGTATAATAAGAGTATAATAACACCACATCAATTTCCAATAAAGGGTCAAAACAACCATATTCAATGCCTTGATGTGGTTTTTACATTTTCAATAGCAAAGGTAATATTTATTAAAAAATCAAAAATTAATCTGGCAAATTTTCAATTTATTCATGCTTAAAATATTACAACAATTCTGTCATTTCTATAGGATCACATAGATTCTTAGTCTTAGTGCATTAAAAAACCTGCTACATGATCGAAAAAACAACAGATGGCCAGCAAGTTCCCAATAGCTTCAAGGAAGAAGTGTAGATGACAGATGGGAGTTCCCAATTCTCTACCTATTCTTCACTTCAAATTCTAAGACATCTTGCCCCAACCTGGCATTATCCAGATGTTCCTAAGTCTAATTATAATTTCCATACAGGTCAGAGGTGGGTTCCTCCTGGTTCGGACCGGTTCGCCCGAACTAGTAGTGACTCGCTGGTGATGTCACAGTGATGTCACAGATCCGGTTCGGTCGGTGCTGGTCCGTGGGCGCCGCCATCTTTT
>QLTV01004251.1:88627-99591 GCA_003457575.1 Thermophis baileyi | reverse complement strand
TACCAAATTTAACACACCTGCTCCCCCTTCACACCTGAGACCTTGTACCACTAACGAGTCACATGACACCAGGGAGGGAAAACGGCTACTTGGGCCCCATTTGGACATTATCACTTAGGGGTGTACTCACTTTTGTTGCCAGCAGTTTAGACATTAATGGCTGTGTGTTGTGTTATTTTGAGGGGACAGCACATTTACACTGTTATACAAGCTGTATACTCACTACTTTACATTGTAGCCAAGTGTCATTTCTTCAGCGTTGTCACATGAAAAGATATACTTACATATTTACAAAATGTGAGGGAATGTACTCACTTCTGTGACATACTTTATGTTGTTTTATAAAATAACATAAGGAAAAAAGATAGGACTTTGTCACATTGAGATTAAAATCTAAAGATATTACAAAAGCATTCTCTGACATGGAGGTAATTAGTTCCATGAACTGGATGTCACTGAATTCATAGCATTTTTTTCTTGTGCAAGGTTTTTTTCATTCAAACATTCTTGTGTTAGCCAGTAAGGATGGCCCGGATTACTTAAGAGCTGACGTACATAAATCGAATTTGATGCAAATGTCTCCATAACCCATATCAAAAATGTTCAAGATGCATAACAATTCACATTACTTAGGCAACACAAACTAATATATGTGGGAGAATATTGTGGAATGAGATTGTAACATAGGCTGCATTTCCACAAGGCAAGGGTTTTTCATGCTGGTATAGTTACCTTGTGAATAGATATTTCTGTTGTATCTTTATGTTGTTTCCGTCTTAACTGAGCTGCAGGGTTTTTTGGGAGGAAGAGAATTGGTCCAATTCCAATTTATGCAAAGTTATATAAGTACCCAAATGGAGCAGTTAGATAAGTTGGACAGAGTTTGTAATTACTTTAGCCAGGTTATAATAAAAATTCAAGGCCTGAAAGGACAAATGTGTAACTAAAATTATGCATAAAAAGTAACTCATCTGTTTGAAGCATCTACCTTTGCTCCTCTGGTGGGTTTTTTTTAGACAGGTTAGAGTAATTTCTCCTTTCTTTGGCCTATTAGCCACCAGAATGTTAAACTTTGATATTCTTTGTCATATGATGATTATTCTGTTTTTGGTTTAAATATCAAATCAGTCTAATTTACCATCTCTAGTGCAGGAGTCCAAATTTATACTTTTATGCTTAAGTTAAAAATGACAACTTAAAAGAGCGCCAAATATTTAAACTCCAATTGTTCCTGATAACTTCTTAGCAACAGGACCCAAACCATTCCCCAGCAAAAAATTATTTAAGTGCTTATCCCATTTACAAAAAGAGTTTTATCCCAAGAGTTTTATTTATAATTGGTAACCACTTATCCAACCTTCTACTGTGTTATTCTCTTGAAAGCCTAATACATTTATTACAACATATACTTTTGTAGATTTAAAAAAAATCTCTTAAATGCTTTTATAGATGAAGATTATCATCAGTTTGCATAAAGCATATGACATATGCAGTGCAATGCAAGAAACGTGCAGACCCATATGTTAGGACTCTGTCCAAACAGTTGGGTTGGTTAATATAAACAAGCCACAAATTACTGTTTAATGTATATATGTAATATTGCTTTAAATGCATTGGTGCATTTTGACTGGCAGTAACGGCCATAAGAGGGAGCTAGAGAACATGGTTACTCTCTCTCTTTTGCTGATTCATTGCTGAGTGACTTCGTGTCTGAAAGTAAGCTCTGTGTGTAGCTAGCTATCTGTGATAGTAGAGAATCTTTGTTTGCTGATTAAGACAAAGAAAGGCTGGTAAGAAGACTGCTGTACTTCTGAATACTGACTGATAGAACGTGTATGATTCGGACTGTTATTTGGACTGTGCTATCTCTTTAAGTAAACTACTTCTATACACTTTAATGTATCTGTGTATTGACTGAATCATTACTCATATCTACTGCAACATTACGGTGAACTGTGCAAACCTTCAGGGCCCAGAGGTTACTCTGCACAATTCCTTAACACCATACACTGGGGAAACAAAACAACCACTTCACAAATGCAAGGCACAACATAGGAGAACAAACTTATCAGGACAGGATTCAGGAGTCCATCTGTATCTGAAAGACAAAGGTCACTCTTTTGAAGACAGCAATTTCACATTCTGGACAGAGAGGACCACTGGTTTGAAAGAGGGGTCAAAGAGGCCATCAAGTTAAAATTGAACAATCCTCTCTCAACAGAGGGAAAGGATATGACACCAGCTATCTCTTGTCTACAACAGTCCTTTCAGCAGTCCCAAGAAGGTTCCACCCCATTTGTACTCTGATTCAGATGACCTTGTGGGTGCAGATAAAACCCCAAGTGGTCTCAACTGACTCTAAGAGAGCTAACGATCAGATGACTGCAAAGATTATGAATCCTTCCATTCTCCACCTGTCAGTTAGAACTGAAGAAACTTCTTCAATGAGAAGCAAAATGTTTTCAAAGAAAAAAAAACAAGAAAGTTCAGTTGCCTTTGGGGGGAAAAAAGCACCTTTGGGACAACGGTGACCTGGATGACTGAGAATTTCCATAGAGATAAAGCATATATAAATACACCAGTCAGAATTATATCTTATACTGTAAAGATGGATTTCAAACTCAGCAGTTTCTTTAGAAGATTAGTACAAACACATTAGAGGAAATTGCATTAGAGAATTATCAGTTTCAAGACATTTCCTCAAAGCCTTATTTTTTTAATAAGTTTGGCTCAGGTATTAGAATTTACAATTGTGGAGATGAAAGTTAAACCATTGACATAGTAAGAGCAAGACAAAATCTGAAAGTAAACTGACAGTATTGCAAAAACATTCAAATTCTTTACTAATAAATGCAGTACAGTACTTCCCCGGTAAAAGTTGAAAATTTAATGTGTAAATTTCATAGGATAGAGGCCTCAGTTTGTTTATACAGTTAAATACTACTCTTTAAAAAGCCATGATTTTGTTCATAATACTAATACTAAAATTTGTTAAGGAAGTGATCATGGTTTGGTTCATAGATTATAACGGGAGATTTCACATTTACTAATCTAAAATCAAATCCCATTATAGTTTAGCAACATGTGAACCAAGACTGATGGTAAGATGGCTGTAAGGCTGCAATCTTACTGGTGCTAACTTTTAAAAATGAAAAACATACACAGGAATAAGATCCTTTTGCATTTTCATACAAAGTGCCTGCTTTTTTAAATTAAAAAGGAACAGGACTAAATGTTCTCTAATCCAATACAGTGTACCATGAATAAGGAGGTTAAGGATGTATCCTGCAGTTCCCTTGTCTAACTGTGAAACTAATCAGACAATCAAAAGGCATATTAAAAAAATTAATTAGAAAAGCTACCTGGCACCTTTCCTAGCTGAGTTGTGAAACTGACTAGAGAAATTTGTCATTTACTACTATAAGTACTAACACCCAGAGTATTAGAACGGATTGAAAAAATACTGGTTAAAAAGAGTTGGGGAGGAAGGGTGGCATAAAACAGCCAGTGGCTCTGGAGTCCTCACTTTACCCCTCGACACCGCCTCCGATCCCGAATGCCGAATGCTGAAAAACAAAGCCTTCTTGAGGTGGGAAACCGATGAAGAATCTCGCACTCAACAACCCATAAGGCGAATCCTCCTGGCTCCGCGCAGAGAGGCGGGCTCGCACAACCTGCAGCCCCTTCCCCGCCTTTAGCTCCAGGTTTTTCAGACCCCGAAAGATCCTCGGCGCTTTTGGGCATCCTTCTCTCTCCCCATCCCGCGCAGCTTGGGAAATCAGCCGAGGTTGTAGGAAAGCAGGTCGAGAGAAGGACGGCTGAACCTGCCTCCTTGTAGTCCTGGAAAACCGGGTCGCACGCAGACCAGCGGGGCGGAGAAGGGAAGGACGAGAGGCTGAGCGCGAAGGGAGTGAGCGCCTTCGTTTCAAGTCAAAACAAAACAAAACAAAACAAGCAAGCACCCGCTTGTTTGTTCAATTGGTACAGAAGGCTGCAGCGGCATACACTCACCCGAGATTAAATTTAGACTTCGAATAACTTTATTGTCACTTTGAATGTACACTAATCGGCATACATTAAAATGAAATTTCGTTGCATACAGCTCTCAAAGGGTCACCACCTCCAATATACACTACATAAACATGACTAAATACATACACAATTCTGCATATACCCACATATATTATATGTCACAGAGAATCAACATAGTCTAGTTCGGATGTACACATGTACTTGGCGATATTAAAACCAAGGTAAAGACACAATGGTGCCAAAAAGAAGTTAGGGGAAGGTGTTTTGAACGTTATGTACTACGCGACACCCCCCCCCCCCCCGTTTACCTACCGTCCTCTCTGGATCTACCAGTTATGAGCTGCAACAATCCGGACCACCACTACTTTGCTGCCATCTCGTGGTCGTCCGGATCGTTGTAGCCCTGATTTGGTTACACCCCCCACCTTAACCTTGTCCCTTACGTAATACGGCCTCACTGTCCTCTTTTGTAAATGTCAATGGAGATTCTCAGTCATTCAGGTCATGGTTATCCCAAAAGTGCTTTTTCAAGAGGCAACTGGACTTTCTGGTTTTTTCTTTGAAGACGTTTTGCTTCTCATCCAAGAAGCTTCTTCAGCTCTGGCTGGATTCCTTCCATTCCCCATCATCCAGCCAGAGCTGAAGAAGCTTCTTGGATGAGAAGCGAAACGTCTTCAAAGAAAAACCAGAAAGTCCAGCTGCCTCTTGAAAAAAGCACCTTTGAGACCCTCTTTTGTAGCTTCAGCGGACTATAAAATACAAAGGGTGGGAATAGACTATTGCGCATGCGCCCAACTACGTCGAAGCATTGGGCTTTTTTTCCTGTCTCAGTCAAGCCGAGAGCCCTTCCCCCACCACCGACCTCATTTTTCCCCCCTTCGCTTTCCACCTATCACTGAACTACAAGTACGTCACGTGCCTCCGCGATCACGTGGGACGAGGTTCCATTTTGTGGCGTAGTTAACGCTCGACCTACCCAGTCGAGGCGAGGACGTCGTCGGGGCCGGTTGTCAGCGCGTTTTTGTCCGTTGACACCTGCACTTTAAAAAAAAAACCGAGAAAAGACGATCGTAAGTGCCTGTCTATTCAAATTTAATAGGCGAATCTAGAAGGGCAGGGGCGGGGGCGAGAGAGAGACGGTTGCATTGTATAAGTCTGATTAAGTGGGAGAGAAGCTTTAAACGTACTTTAAACCGTCTGCGGTGTGTGTGTGTGAGTGATTACATTTCCTCTTAACAGAAAAAGCCAGGAGAGGTAACATTGGCCTGGAACATTGGGGTGCGGCCGCGCCGCCATTTCGTGAAAACAATCAAAAGGGCTAGGATTGATGGGCGGTCGTGTGCAAGGCGCATGCGCAGCTCTCCGTAACTTCGCGTTGGCCGCTTAGGCTGCCTGGAGAAAAGGCGGAACCGAGGTGGCGTTTTCCAATTGGACGATGGGAGGCGGAACTCGGTGGCTGGTTGGAACGAGCGGCGGGGCGGGGCGGGGCGATGGGCCCTGCGTGGGTTCTGCCTTTCCTGATGTCAGACTGCGGCAACCGAGGGCGGGGGAGGTACTGCGGCAATGAATAGAGCTGGCGCTGCCAGCTGCTGCTGCTGATCCTTTTGGGCGGCGGCCATTTTTTTTTTTTTTTTAAGACTGCCGACTTGAATTTTTACGTTAATTTATTTTCTTTTTAAAAAATTTCTTCTGCAGCTACTCTAAAACGGTACCATGAGTGGTTGTCGTGTATTCATCGGAAGGCTAAATCCAGCCGCCAGAGAGAAGGATGTAGAGAGATTTTTCAAGGGATATGGACGCATCCGAGACATTGATTTGAAGAGAGGTTTTGGATTTGTGGTAAGCAGTGAAAAAAAAATGCTTCGTACAAGCAGCACTTTGTAGCGATGAAATTGATTACTTCCTATGGGGAAAAGGAGCTAAGGTGGTTTTAGTAGCCACTTCAGACCCATCGGTCTTTTAAATATGTAAGAATGATCTTTGCAGTGGCAATACTTTGTAATATGTAGAACTGATAGTAAGTAAAAAAAAAAGTTCCAATGCAGTCTTTAATGATTTTCCTCACAAAAGGAGTTGATATTTGGAATAAAATCAATGGACTAAAACACAAATTAAGTGGCTTGAAACTAACTAGAGATGCCATTCAGTAAATCGCTGATGCATTATTTTGTTATTTAACAGGAGTTTGAAGATCCCAGAGATGCTGATGATGCAGTCTATGAATTGGATGGAAAAGAACTCTGCAGTGAAAGGTAACATTTCATAACCCTTTGACTGCATTTGGATGCTTTGTACATGTTTTATTGTATGCTTGATAATAGCAGTGCTAAAACACATTCTTTGCAAATATATTCGATTTCAGTATGTTCAGGTTGGCCTACTTTGTCTGAAACTTGGAGGGAGTCATAATTAATATTCTCATATTAATGTCACATAGATGAAATGGACTTGTATTATAAATAGGTGTAATTATTTTGCTTTCTAGAGTTACAATCGAACATGCTAGAGCCCGCTCTAGAGGTGGAAGAGGCAGAGGGCGTTATTCTGATCGTTTTAGCAGCCGCCGTCCACGAAATGACAGAAGGTAAATACTATGCAAAGAACATAGGTGATGCTCAGTTTAACTTTCTGTAGGCATAACTAATGAACTGAACATTTTGTTTTTGCTAGAAATGCACCACCTGTAAGAACAGAAAATCGTCTCATTGTAGAAAATTTGTCTTCTCGAGTCAGCTGGCAGGTTTGTTAAACATGATTATCTTAGACTTCGTTTAATGGGTATGTAATATGTAAATTTTTTATTAAGACTAATTTTTATCTTAAATTTAAAACATTTATCAAAATTATTAATTAATGTTTAAATGCATTGTTCAAAAGTAGTTTAATAGTATTTTAATGTAATTTTACCTTGTTTTAAAAATCCATTTTTAACCACTTTAAAAATCCATTTTATTTGCCAGCCTATCTGTGTCGTTGGCCTTATGACGAGGAGTGCCTGTGGGTTATCCTAATCGTTCTGTCTTGGTCACTCTTGGTTGGGCCTGGTTGACTTTTCCAGTCAGCTCCTCCAGTGTATCAGTTGGCCACCTCTAGATCTGTGTTTGCCGGTCTAGACGTAATCGATGCACTTCCTTAAAGTGCCGGGTTGCAGCGATCCCCGAAAGTTAACGAGATCTGATTCCTAAGTTGAGAACTGTACCTCCTCTAACGCTTCGAAATAAGAGATCGTGATCGAGAGTTGAAAGATACGAATTAGGTGGTCCTTGGAATCCTGATCGCAGTAAAGTGATCCTTGGTGTAACTTCACAAGAGTAGAGAATGTCTGGATCCGACAGTAGTCTGCTAATAGGGAGGGCTGTGCGATTAAAGGCTTCCATCGACTGGGTAGTTCTCTTCAAATGGTTGGCGAAGAGCCAGTCGGGCATGTACCGTGGTGGTATCTTCGATCGCTTAATGCAGTTTGCTGCTTGGCTAGCCTAGGGAAATGTTAATGAAGGTAAAGTAAACTATATTTTTAATGACATATGGGGCACAAAATAACTGGTTTTTGTTTTGTAAATGTGCTGTTTAGTTGTAAGACATTTCAGAATGCTTTCATACAAGTAAACTCTTGCATTCAGTTGTGTAAAATGTATAGACAAATAACTTATGATTTGAGCATTTTGCTTAAAGCAATATGCTGTTTTCATTTATTTCGTGCCCTGATATATTGTATCAAATACAGAATTATCTACAAGTGTGGCATCTGCCACGTTTTAATTGTTAACATCTTTTTTTGCAGTAGTAATTTTTATTAATTGATAACCATTGTCTACCTCCTTTATCTAACATATTTAATCTTGTGATAGGATCTCAAAGACTTCATGAGACAAGCTGGGGAAGTAACATTTGCAGATGCACACAGGCCCAAACTAAATGAAGGGTAAGGATTTTGGAACCATTGTAATATATTGCAAAAGATAACTTGGGAGAAGGAATCTCCAAAGTAGATTTTTTTGGAAGTTTAAGCGTTGATAGTTTAATATATAAGTTGTATTTCTTTTTTTAATTAGGGTAGTTGAGTTTGCCTCTTATAGTGATCTAAAGAATGCCATTGAAAAACTTTCTGGCAAGGAAATCAATGGAAGGAAAATCAAACTAATTGAGGGCAGCAAAAGGCACAGGTAAGAACTCAGCTAAGATATGCTTGTGTATACACAGTTGTGGTCAGTATAAACCTAACCTAACATGGATATTTACCTTTCTTAGTAGGTCCAGAAGCAGGTCTCGCTCCCGTAGCAGGAGCTCTTCAAGATCCCGTAGCCGTTCTCGATCGAGAAGCCGCAAGTCTTACACCAGATCCAGGAGCAGGAGCCGTAGCAAATCAAAATCAGTTAGTCGATCTCCTGCCCCTGAAAAGAGTCAGAAACGTGCTTCCTCTAGTAGATCAAAGTCTCCTGCTTCTGTGGATCGCCAGAGATCACGCTCAAGGTCAAGATCTGTAGATAGTGGCAACTGAATTGTGCAAGTTGCCTTGGAACTTTTAAAACCATACTTGCTAATAGTTGTGGTAAGTATGTGACTTTTGGGAAAGGGACTGAACCAGGGGAGGGGAGGGTTGTAACAACTTTGTAAATGTGGACCATCAGAAAGTTACTGAACTAATTGTATTCTCTTTTTGATAATCTTTTTCTTGCTCACTTCATTAAATCAGAAGTGTGTAGCTTTATGTATATTGCTAGAGTTCTTTGAAGAAGATAATTTTTTTGTATTTAAAAAAAATTCTAATTCTGAACATTTTCTCAGTATACTCTAGTAATTGAAATTTGGGATGTTAAATGTTTTAAATTGGTTAATTGAGCTTTACACCAGCTATAAATAAAGCTTTATTTCCGGTTTTGGGAATGATTCCCAAGTATTTGTTTGCTGCCTTGGCCATATTTCCAAACATACTGGTCAAAACTCACAATAAAACTTTTTTTAAAAAAATCTGTGTTTTTCTTTCAAAGCTGTGGGAGAGCTGCGTTTTACATGGGTTTGCACTTAGATGTTACCTTACTTTTCAGAAATAGGGTTATAAAGCAGAGAGAGAGAGAGAAAGCTGTGCCTCACCTTAGACATGGTATCGTAACACATGCTGCATTTTCCCAAATGTTCCTTGCCTATTGTGATATATTTTGTAGCATATTCTACTGTAATGCATTCTACAATTTCTACTTAATATTTGATACTTGGGAGTAGTGGAATAATACTTTGCAGGTAATGAAAGGTTCATGAAGTAATGGTATAAAATTGTCAACATATACCTGTAACTGAGATGCCATCTTGGCTTACTACAGCCAGCCCTGAGCGAGGATAAGGGGTGTCAAACTCACATCATCATCGTCACAGTCACATGACATATCGGGACTTTTTCCCCCTGTGCTAAATGGGGTGGGCATGGCCAGCATGTGATGCATCTGGCCTGCGGGCTGTGAGTTTGACACCCCTGCTTTAGGTAAATGGTATTTTAGTGTAACTAATTACATGGAATACTTGGAAATCACAATAGAACTGTTACGGCT
Organism: Thermophis baileyi; assembly: GCA_003457575.1. NCBI lineage: Eukaryota > Metazoa > Chordata > Lepidosauria > Squamata > Dipsadidae > Thermophis > Thermophis baileyi. Next base: position 90,016 of record QLTV01004251.1, on the reverse strand, counting down.
AGGATAAAAGCTGTTTAGGTGATTTTAAGTGCTCTTGTGAAATGAAGATAACAGGTCATTCAATAGATCCAAGTGGCTCAGTTGTGCGAGTAGTGATTACACCAACAATTTAATATGGAACAGTTTAATATGTCAGCAGTTTGCTAAGCTAGCTTCTGGTTTAATGTGCTTTATGAATATAGATCCAGTGAGAAATACAGCACTTGTGCCAAGCTTTTTCAAGACTGATACTCATGTAATAAAAGTAGTTGGCCAAGCTTGTACCAAATGCAAATATTTTACAGGGGTCAAAAGTAGTATGATACCATAACCATATTCTATCTACCAAACTAGTTTTTCATATCCGAAGCCACCCCCGAATCCTTAATGCAAAGCCCACCTTTTCCAAAGGACACTATATTTTACAATGTATTTTTTATCTTTTATGGTAAAAATAAAGAAATGTGATTTGTCTACTTTTACTTCTAGTACAGTGATGGCGAACCTTTTCGGCACAGTGCCAAATTCAATGGTTCTTCACATTTTCTGATTTTGTACAGCTTTCAGTTTATGTTCTGGTTGGTGTTAAATCTTTGATGGTGTCTAGTCATTTTATTATTATTAAATTTGTATGCCGCTCAACTCCCAAGGGACTCTGGGCGGCTCACAACAATATAAAAAACTATTAAAAGAAAACATAATAAAAACAGTTAAAAACTCATACACACCGTTTCATGACTGGATCTCGCCAATTACAGAGGCGAGATTGATGGCTCCAAGCCTGCCGCAAGAGCCAGGTCTTCACCACTTTCCGAAGGCCAGCAGGGTGGGGGTGGTCCGGATCTCAGGAGGTAACTGGTTCCAGAGGGCCACAGAGAAGGCCCTCCCCCGTGGGCCCACCAGCCGGCACTGTTTAGCTGACGGCACCTGGAGGAGCCCAACCCTGTGGGATCTTACCGGTTGCTGGGAGCTATGTGGCAGGAGGCGGTCTCGAAGATAACCTGGTCCTGAGCCATATAGGGCTTTAAAGGTAATAACTAACACCTTGAATTGTGCCCGGAGACCAATAGGAAGCCAGTGCAGCTCGCGGAGTATAGGTGTAATATGGGTGTACCTAGGTGCACCCACGACAGCTCGTGCAGCTGCATTCTGGATCAATTGTAGTCTCCGAACACTCTTCAAGGGTAGCCCCATGTAGAGCGCGTTGCAATAATCTAATCTTGAGGTGACAAGGGCATGAGTGACTGTGAGGAGAGCCTCTTGATCCAGGTAGGGTCGCAATCGGTGCACCAGGCGAACCTGTGCAAAGGTCCCCCTAGCCACAGCTGCTAGATGTTGCTCTAATCTTAGCTGTGCATCTAGGAGGACACCCAGATTGTGAACCCGTTCTGAGGGAGACAATTGCTCTCC
>QLTV01004251.1:36293-54107 GCA_003457575.1 Thermophis baileyi | reverse complement strand
CCTGGCCGCACAGTCCGCTGCCTCACCGCCATCTGAATTGCGCAGGTCTAGTAGGGCTTCATAACGCCCCGCCTACCTGCGTGATTACGTATGCTGGACAGCTCCATCCAGGAGGGGAGGGGTGTTATATTCTAACTGTTTCAACTGTGTTGCATGGTTCCAACCAGGTCCAGCGTTTGAGCGGGAAAAAGCTCAAACGCTATTGGCTGGTCTGTCTGACAGCTCCCTATAAAAGGGCAAGCTGTCAGACTGCTCTTTGCTGGTTGCTTACACAAGAGCTGAAATAAAGAGCTGCTTTGGAAGTCTGTCTCCTGTCATCTCTACCCACTATCTAACACCATGGATCAGTGATGGTGTGCGGGGATAGGAAGATTGTGTGGGAGTGCATGTGCAGTTTGGGAAAGGGCAGAGGTGGGTTCCTCCCGGTTCAGACTGGTTCACCTGAACCGGTAGCGACCCGCTGGTGACGTCACGGTGATGTCACGGATCTGGTTCGGTCAGTGCTGGTCCGTGGGCGCCACCATCTTTTTTTTGGAATATTTTTTTTGGAAAAAAAAATTTTTGGGATTTTTTTTTTTAAAAATTTCCTTCTGCACATGCGCAGAAGCTGAGTTTCCAGCACTGCGCATGTGTCATCATCTTGTTTTCTGCTCTTTTTTTGAGGCGCGCCCACATGGCACGGGAGGAAGCGAACCGGCAGTGAGGTAAGTTAGAACCCACCCCTGGGAAAGGGGAACAGATCAGGAAGGATGTGCTGGGATATGTGAGAAGTACTCTGCTGGTCAGGGCATATGAAGGGTGGCACAGTTTGGGAAGGGTATATGGGATTGCATAAATGATCAGGATGGCACAAGAACAGAGGGGAAGTTGCACAGATGGGGGAGACTTATCTGAGCAACTTGCAACTGGCAGTGCTGAAGTGACTACAATTTTCATTCTTACAGGAGTAATGCATCGTGGCATTCTGTAAGTTAGCCTATTTGAGGTACCTTAGTTCAATAATTGTTGCCCTATAATGTACTTTTTCACCTATTGGAGCGTAATTGAAGGTTGCAAGCAAACTGATAGGAGAGTTTTAGTAGTAAAATGGGCACCAATAAATGTTACAAACAAACAAACAAGTTTTTGAAGTGGAATAGTTTAAAAGTGTCTGTAACAAGTTTATTAAAGCTGCTCTGAAAATTATCCAGAATACATACACTGAAATTCATGGGGAATGTAGCATTTCTCTCTGTTGTTCATTAAAGAAGCCAGATATTTTAGTAATTTATGCAGGCCTGGAGAGAAAGTAGATTACTCTTAGAGTAACTTTTAACTAACTTAAGAGTTTTACAATCAGTTCACCTTAATATTATTTGTTTTTTTCTTTCTTCATGAGTATTCAGATAGTATAGTACAGTGATGGCTAACCTTTTTGTCGTCGCGTGATGAAAGCATGCGCGTGCGACAGCACACCCGCACGTCCGCACCCATATTGCAATGCGCGCAAGCCCCCCGATGCACCCTACCTCCACGCATGCGCACGCGACCCCCTGCATGCGCCCCACCCGTGCATGCATGTGTGACCCCCACGCATGCGTGCATGACCCCCTGCGCATGCATGCATGCCCCCATGCATGCGTGCACGACCCCCCGCATGCGCCCTGATCCCCCTCGCCCATTTTTTGCTTCCAGGTTGGTGCAGGAGGCTTTCCAGGCCCAAAACGGGGTGTGGGGGGGCCTCGCGCGGCATCCCTGTGCCCCGTTTTGGCTTCCAGGTTGGTGCAAGAGGCTTTCCAGGCCCAAAATGGGGCGTGGGGGTGTTAGGATTAGGGTTGGCCTCCTGCACCAACCTGGAAGGCAAAATGGGGCACGGGGAGGGGCGCGCCCCCCCGCCCCATTTTGGACCTGGAAGGCCTCCTGCACCAACCTGGAAGCCAAAACGGGGCACGGGGGTGCCGTGCGAGGCCCCAAAATGCAATGCGAGTGCCCCCCGCGCATGCACCTGCCCCCCTACGCATGCACCCCGCCCCCCGCGCATGCGAGGCAGAGACCTGAAAACCAGAAGTCTGGCGGGAGGCACGTGCACATGCGCGGTGGGGCTGGGCTGGGGCGATGGCCGGTGTGCCCACAGAGAGGTCTCTGTGTGCCACCTGTGGCACGCGTGCCATAGGTTCGCCATCAATCACGGGTATAGAATAATAAATCAATGTAATGTAATGTAATGTAAAATACAATATAATATAATATATATAATTAATGTTATGTTTTATGTTATGTTGTTATGTTATGTTATGTTATGTTATGTTATGTTATGTTATGTTATGTTATGTTATGTTATGTTATGTTATGTTTTATGTTATGTTATGTTATGTTATGTTATGTTATGTTATGTTATGTTATGTTATGTTATGTTATTATATTAATCCTTCTTTGAATTAATTAAGTAATTAGTGATATTTATAACATTGCCCAGCTCACAAACTCTGGTATGTTTGCTAATGTTCTTTGCTGCTTAAGCGCTAGGGTTCAGCACTTAAAGGTTTAGCAATTCTTCAAACCTTTGGACTGAGCAGCATGAAATAAAATTATCCAATATATAACTTTAAAAAATCCCAGTCATCATAAGGAGAAAACGTCATTTATCACAACCAGCATATACATATGCCAGCTGCCCTATGTTTTATGCAGCTTTTCTTTATCAGATCTTGTTCTGTTGCTTTCTTCTTCTACTCCTCCAATTTAAATTAAAAGGCCGTAGTTCAAGAAATATATTGCCCCTTCCTCCCCTTGTGGTCCTGGTTCACACTTCAAAATACAATCCTCACACATGTCCTGCCTATAATTACCTTTGGTCTTCAGTGCCCATCACTTTCCAATAGGCATCCTTAGTGAAGGGAGAGAGAGAAAAGGAGAAAAGGGGCTGCCACAAAACTTAATTCAATCATGGTGACCCATGCTCAATTGAACAGCCACAACGGCTCAGAAGGGGTCCCTGTGTAAAGGGAGGGCAATCAGCCAAGTGTCCAGGGAAAGAATTAATTGTGGGTGACAATATGTAAACAGTGCCAATGAATAGGAAGTGCAGGTGTGAGCCACCAAGGCCATCCTTGAGACTTTTTCACATGAATTTTCCTTCCTTCACCGCTGACCTGCTCCTTAAAATGTGATTAGTGTTGGCACTGGGAAACCATTCAGGAGGTCAGGAGTTTGTAGATATTAATCACTTGGAGAGAGGAGGAATGGCAAGCGTGGAAAGTGACAATGAAAGGAGAAAGTCTTTTTTTTTAAAAAAGGACAGAGCATAAGAACATCAGAAGAAATCTGTTAAACTTTTAAGAGGTCCAGGGAAGTTTTGTTCAGCCTTGTGATGTCGCTACTCTATTCAAATATATTGGGAGCTTTAAATTTAGGGACTATAGAAGACTTTGTTTTGGGTTTAAGGCATACTTTCTTGAGATTCAGTGCCATTTTAGTAAGTGGGCCTATTTTCTACCATACCTAATTTAATTTCATATTTGTGTTATAAGCCACTGCTTGCTTTACACCTTTTGTTAGGAAGTGCTATTTTGCTGGGAAATAACTAAAGCAATCCATACAACCTGGTTCCAGTTTGAGAATGACCCTTTTTGTTCTCTTCTTTTCAACTACTCCTGCCTGACTTCCCTATGTAAGACCACACCTGCAAAACAGGTGGTCATCTATCTCCAATTATAAGGACATGGATGCAACCTGTGAGCCTCTGCAGAGTGGAGTGGGGAAATCCTTCTGTTTTGTACAACCTTCTTGAAATCCTTGAAAATCTATTTCTCTGCATGCCATAATTAGTCTGTGATTATATTAATTGGTTACATATTTGTTGACACTGGAATAAGTAGAAGGAAAGGTTATAGGTTCTTCCGCTCTCCTTTTCTTCAGTGCAACTTTATCCTGCTTTCCTCATATGTCTTCTAATTTCCAAACTGCCCACCCCCAGCTTTTGGAAATAATTTTGTAAATGAAGGGTTCAAGGAAAGGAATGCAGCACATCAATTCCTTTGACAATACCCCTGTGCAAGCACAAGTATTCTGTTACATTTTTTAGGATGATGTCTATCAACCAAAAGATAAAGGTTAATATATACCACAGGGCGATACTGCAGAAAGCTGATTATAAAAATTTACTTGAGGAGTAGTTTTACTTGGCATTATGTTAGTGGCAAGGGAAATTGATAAATTTACTGAAATATTTTAAAATTTACTTTAAAGCTAAGGGTGTGATTAGTTTTAGTGTTTTTAAAAAAGCTTGTGTATTCATTTTAAAAGTTGTAAAGATATTCTTATGCTATAAAGATTTTTTTCACCCTTTGTTCACACTAGTTTCAACTACAATATTTGATTCAAAGATCTGTTTTTATGGAAACTCTGGAGCAACTTCATCCAAGTTTTAGTTTGTTTGCAAAATGGGTTGAGTTTTATGCCATGGGATTAGTTTCAGGAATTAGCTTTTTTTCCTTAAAATGTAAAATCTCTATTGCATTTACCGTATAGATATTCTTACCCTGCTGCCACCATGGTGTATGTGGATTAATCAGTCTTATACTTTTATTTATTTACATTTGTTAGTTTTATTTGATCATGTTTCATAAATTAATATTTCTTTTGAAGAATGAGCCCATTCTGTTTTTAAATAATTCATACCTAGCAAACACTTTTCTAGAATTTACATTCTTTCTTATAATTACTCCAACACCTACAATCATAGGATGCATCAGGGAGTCAAAACCATATATTCAGGAATATATATATTTTCTCAATTATAATTAGGTTACTTTGGTCCCATCTATAATGTCAACCAATGCAAATTCTCAAACTACTCATTCATTCTTTAACTAAAGTATGAAAAGAGAGTGTGCTATTCTTAGTGGCATGTTCTACAACTACTTGGAGTTCTCAGCATGTGACAGTATCTGGTCAACCTCCCTGGGCTCAGCAGCTAAGGAGAGTTGGACTTTGTCAGTACTTGGATGGGAGCCCACCAAAATTCCCAAACTGTAAGCTAGACAAAAATGTTGGAAAGCATCCTAGAAGACAAACCACTTGTACATTGTTGCTAATAAAAAACATGGACATGTCCATGTAGTCACCAGGAGTTGAGGTTGAATGTAGGGAATCCTATGTTTTTATGGCTGCTGAAGGTTCAAAGAGGAAGTCAGGAAAGATCATAAGGAGGCCTTCAGTGAAGAGAGAAAAGGCAAAAGCAAAGGAAACAGAACCTTGGATAGCTCCACGTAAATCTTGAGTTGAGTATCTCCACTGTTAGAATAGAAAGATGTTGTCTTATAACATTGTGAACACTTGGAGACCTACTTGATGCATGGAATCTTTTTGGTCTTGAAGACACCCCTGGTGCTCTCATGCCATTATGTACAATCCAATAGTGAAAGTGATCGCTGAGCTCATGTCAGAAACAAGAATTGTGCAATGCCTCTGCTTCAAGAGGAATGCACATCAACCTGTATGTTTTCCAGCATTTGATCACCATTTGGAGACTAAATATGCAAGATGACTGGCCTGACTCCAAATCTGTGGATTTCAAAATGCAGTAATATGAGAAGCATAGAATATCAAAATATTGACTTGCTTTCTAATTGAGGAGAGTTTTCCAATTCAATAAAGGTTTAAGTCCTATAGTTACCCTCCTCAAGTCCTGCTGGGTTGCCTCATTGTGGTACTGTGAGTGTTTGTGAGAGGAATAAATAAAGAATGCCAAAAGTGTATGGCAGAAGTACATAATCCCAACAGGGTTATCAAAAGTATGAAGGTCATCCCAGCTGCTCAGCTAAAGCAAGCAGGAATCTATATTGGGAAGCAATAATATAGGAAGATGCTGGGGAGAAAATATCATTTTAGTGACAGTGGCAAAGGCATCACTTCATACTGTGCAAGAGGAGGCAGTGGTAAATTATTCCTGTATTTTACCAAGGAATCCATATGGATAGGCGATATAAGGTGATTGATGATATACTGCTGGACAATAGCCCCTCAAGTTGGATGGCATTCAATATGCTATTGAGGAAGAATGGAGGATCTTTTGGCATACTAATGTTAATTATGACTTGGCTATATTAAAGATTGCAAGATGTCTAATGATGCTAATGTTGCCACAAGATAAAATAAAACACACAGCTTGCAAAGATAGAATTGCAATGGGAAGATGGAACGTAACAAGCCTGGGAAAACTCAACACAAAGAGAGATGAAATGAATTGACTACAAATCAGGGGTGGGTTTCTCTTACCTTCCCTACCGGTTCGGAAGTACGCGCGTCGCCTCACATCCGGGTACTGACCCTCTGCGCATGCGCAGAAGCCTTTGCGCATGCGCAGAGAGTTATTTGCCAGCTGCTTTCAAGCAGTGGCGACCGGGGAACTGGTTCGGGGGCGTCACAAGCCGGCCTTCACTACCAGTTTGGCGACCGTGGCCAAATTTCCACCACCGGTATGCACGAACTGGTCTGAACCGGTAGCAACCCACCACTGCTACACATTAACATCCTAGCCTTGGAAAATTGAGACGGACACATTCAGTCAGATAATAACAGTGTTTACTACTCAGAACACACACAAACACACATACAAAAAAACAACAACAACCCCAAAGAAGAATGGTGTGGCTTTCATAGTCAGGAAGGGTTCAGCAAGAACAGTGCTTGTTACAATGCAATCAGTGACTAAATAATATCAATTAGACTTCATATTAACCTTTTAATAAGATAACTGTCGAAGTATATGCTCTAACCACTGATGCAGGAAAGGAGGTAGATGAGTTTTATGATTAATTTCAATTTGAAATCAATAGAATGTGCAAGCAAGATACGCTGCTATACTATTTTTCCCCTCAAAGTTATACTTTTTAGCAAAAAGGTTTGCTAACTGTAGTTTTTCTTGTACATGCCAGCAGAGTTGGCACTCTTGGAATTCCTTCAACTAAACAGTGCCATCTATCGGGGACCCAGGAAGCGTGCCTTTTCTATCATAATTCTTATCCTTTGGAATGAAGCTCCCTCTCAGATCTGTATGGGTCCCACCCTCTTGATGTTCCATAAGGCTATTCTCCCAGGCCTCGACTTAAGGTTGATGGCACCCCACTAGTTGGAATTGAGCAACCAGATTCCATCCTCTTTTGTTTGGAACTGTGATTTTATTGTTTATTATATTGTGAGCTGCCAAGAGTTGGTTTGGACTCTTGTGGCACTTACATGGGATTAAATAAATAAATAAACAAATCCCCCCCAAATTTATTACTATTGCAATTCTTGCAGGGGTGAAATGCTCCTGGTTCGGGTGTGCCTGCCGGTGGTTGGAGAGCCGTTAGCGACGGCAGCGCGAGGCTTCGCCCACCTGCCTGGACGCCGCCATTTGGGGTTTTTTACCCTCTGCGCATGCGCAGAACGCTTTGTGCATGCGCAGAGGGTAAAAAACCCCAAATGGCGGCGTCTGGGCGGGTGAGAGAAGCCTCGCACTGCCGTCGCTACCGGCTCTCTGACCACCGGCAGGCACGCCTGAACCGGGAGCATTTCACCCCTGAATTCTTGTCTTCCTGTCCTCTGTACAAGGGATAGAAAGGCACTCTCTTCCAGAGGTGGGTTCCTCCCGGTTCACACCGGTTCTATAGAACCGGTAGTAAACCGGTGGTGACATCATGGAGCCGTTTCTGTCGGTGCTGGTCCGTGGACGCCACCATCTTTTTTTTTTGAATTTTTTTGGGGGGGGGAAATTGGGGGGGGATTTTTTTGCTGGTTTTTGCTTGTGCGCATGCGCAGAAGCCAAGTTTTCAGCACTGCGCATGTGCCGCCATCTTGTTTTCTGCCTTTTTTGCTATTTTTTGCTTGTTTTGCTTCTGCGCATGCACAGAAGCTGAGTTTTCGGCACTGCGCATGCGTGGCCACGCACACAAAGCACGTGCGTGGCTACGCGGCGCAGCCACACAGTATGCAATGCACGCACAGCCATGCAGCGCAGGAGGAAGCGAACCGGCAGTGAGGTAAGTTAGAACCCACCCCTGCTCTCTTCCTATAGTCATCCTACTTTAATTCTAGATGTTTCACTTCATTCCTTTTTTATACTCATTTCCCCCCAATATACAGTCTCGATACTACCAAAATGATCTGTTCCACATACAGTCCCACACAATATGCTTATTTCCTTCTATTTTATTTATCAATTCATATCTTTTACCATTCCTTCCTATTATTTTCCAGTTTGAGGTCTTTCATTTAGCCTGGTCATAGTGACCTTTGCCACTCTTCATGGCTTTGACCAACTGAGGCTTTCACATAAGTAAAATAGAGAAGGTCTAGACTTGACTATCAATAGCAATAGCAATAGCAATAGCAATAGCAATAGCAATAGCAATAGCAATAGCAATAGCAATAGCAATAGCAACAGCACTTAGACTTATATACCGCTTTACAGTGCTTTATAGCCCTCTCTAAGCGGTTTACAGAGTCAGCATATTGCCCCCAACAATCTGGCTCCTCATTTTACCAACTCGGAAGGATGGAAGGCTGAGTCAACCTTGAGCCTGTGAGATTTGAACTGCCGAACTGCAGCTAGCAGTCAGCTGAAGTAGCCTGCAGTACTGCACTCTAACCACTGCGCCACCTCGGCTCTTATCAACCTTAGTCATAATCCAGGCCAGATGCAGCTTTCCCAACAAACAAGGATAATACCTATAAAGTTTGACAATTTTTTCCCAGAATGTCACAAGAACTTCTGAAGCCCAGTTTTACTGCCAGCAGACTCAACTCTATTCAATGCAAGCTAGATTTTCTACTCTCTACACTAGGGATGTTGCCTGCATCCCACCAACTAAGTGTGTATTGATGCACACTTAGGATGCTTTCTGTTTAGTACTGTACTACTTTTGCATGCAAAACAGGCTTCTCAAATGTTACATTTCCTTCAGGGGTATCTGTCAGAGGTCACCAGTGACTGGTGGGGAAATGCTAAAACCAGTAATTAACAAGGACCAAACCAGGTGAGGCAGGTTCACTCCTTGTCTCTCCTCCCCCTCCCCACCTCCTTCCCTCTTTCTCCTAATATGCTTCCAGAGCAGAGCAGAGCAGAACACTTTTTCTCACAACTTTTAAAATTTGTGCAATTGGCTACTGATTGCTCATCTCTGCTGCACGAGGGGTGGGCAACCAGTAGCCTAGATCTCAATCGACAGTCTCTGGCTTGGTTGTGGTTTGTATTTGTTGAGAAGGTGGCTTCCACCAGTCTTACTTTAGCCAAGGAAAATCAGCACATGTAAGATTAGTTTGCAGCTCAGCCTGTCATGAAAAAACAGAAAATGGAGTGAGTTACTCTGGTGTTTAGGATAAAACTGAAGGGGAAAAAAAAAAAAGACAGGAGCTGCTCAGCCAGAACAAAAAACACGTTCTTGAGGCTTTCTTGGAAAGTCACCTCTTTATGAGGTGTGCCATCGGAAGCGCGGGCAGCGAGGAGAGAAAAGGACCAAGCCCTCCGCTGCCTCGGATTGTGGCGGGGGTAAAAAAAAACCCGGAGAGGCTGGGAAAGTTCCCTCGGCCTGTCAGTCACCCGGGCTTGGCCTAAATTGGCCCCGCCCTGCCCCGGCAGTGGCGTTTATAACGGGAACCCTGCCTCCCAATGGCTCAGGCTGAAGTGTTTAACCTGTTGCGGCCGGAGGGGTAGATCGCCCTCTCGCTCTCATCTGCGCACAGAGTGTGTGGCAGGGGGATAAAGTCGCCGACGCTCGGGTTTCTCCGGATAGCCTTTTTAAAATTATTATTTTTAAAGGGAGGCAGAAGCAAGTCGAAGCCCCTCAGAATTAACACCTCGATCCGCTGCCTTATCCGCAGCGGATTGTCTTGAGGCTGCGATATTCCTTCCTGCTCCCCGAGGGACCATGCCTGCCAGATTTGGGGGCTTGGTGACTGCTCGCTTGCTTTCGTTGCTGTTGCTGTTGCTGCTGCTGCTTCTCTCGCAGGTCCACCTCCACAGAACTACGGGGCCCCGGGTGAGTGTAACCCCGCCGCCCAACCTCTTGTCCCCTCTTTTGGTACGGGAGGAGGCTGCTTCAAACAAACTTTTCTGATTTAACTCTCTTCGTGTTAACCCTTGGATCTGGTTTTACTCCCTTCTTGACAGGCGTTCTGCTGTTTAAATAGGGACTTGGAAGCTTTAAAAAAAAAAAAAAACAAAGCCTGTTAAGAAACTTATAAAAGAAACCCCCTTCCTCTCCATGTAAATACATACTTGGTTCTAATGGAGAAATAATTTACACATTTTGTTTTCTTTCAAACTACACGTCCTCTTCAGAGCCGCGGTGTTTGAAAGATGGCCTTTTACCGTTATGAAAAGCGGTTCTTGTAGAACAAGTTGGAGAGTTATTGTAGGAAGGAAAAATGTGGTGGCTTTGACGGTTTTTCAGCCCTGGTTTTTAATATTGTGGCTTTAATCCCAGGGATAAATTTGAGGGACCAAAGATTTGTTATAAATGAACATATGGTTGGGTTAAAATTTAGCATTCTCTTGTTAAATTTGCATGGAACAAAGAATTGCCATGCAGTCTAAACAAATCACTAGGACTTTGTTTTATTTTCCAAATGAGGATTAAATAAATGTTAGTTTAGAAATTAACCTTTCCCCAATCACTCTGATGCCTTAGATTTAGGCTTGGTGGAAAGAAGTCTGTGTTTTAATTTATGATAGAAGGATTGGCTAAATTAAATTTAAATGTTTCTCTCCCAGAAAGTTTTTTTTTAAAAGCAGTGTAATCTAGTTTTACAGCTAGCAGCCCCCTACTTTAAAGCAAAATTTGAACTAAATAGAATTTATTTCAAAGAAACTTGGATAGAATAGCATGTAATGAAGTGAGCTTGTAGTTCACAAGGCTTGTGCCTTTTAATAAAATGTGTTAGTCTGAAAAGGTGCTTTTAGACTCCTGTTGTTGTTTTTTTTGCTCCTGAGTTAACACAGCTCTTCTATAACGGATAGAATTGGCCTGCCTATATTAAGTTGCAGTTCTTAGTCCTTTTTGCCTGCCAGCTCCTTAAAAATATACTTTAGGACTAAAGCTGATAAAAGTGCCTTCTGCTTATTTAACTCCACTGCTGGATATGCATATGTGTGTTAATTCTAATGTCTAATCCAAGTTTGTAGAGTTTTCATGAGCTGAAGTTGCTGCTGAGAAGGCAGTCAGAGATTTAAAGAATTCAGTGGCGGTGCATTGTGGTAAGCATCACTGAATGAAAGCTAGAAGGCCACACAAACATCTGTCATTGTAAGAATGTTTGATGTGTTCTAAGGAGGAAGGAAAAAGTATCCTGTCTAGCTGTACCTTTTAGCCCCTTTTATGACCAGATGTGTAGCAATAGTTAAAATGTGGCAGATTGAATCCAGTGCATGTCATAAATCCTTAGAGTCAAGAATTCCAAAGGCAGCAGAAATTTGGGGTTTCTATTTAAGTCTGCACAAAGGATGTATTACCTAAAGTTTTACTGCATACCAATTTAAGCCATGCTATTATGTAAGATAATGGCAGCTGCCTTTCAACACTTGAGAGCATGTATAGAATCTATGCTTGGACCCCAAATGGTGGTATCTGAAGGGCTTAATTAGGAACAGTTGATCTGAGAAGTAAAACACATGGATGTTGGCCTATATAAACTGCACAAGCTTGTCTATCAAATTAAAACCAAGTACAGCTTTTAATGAACTTGACTTTACAAGCCTCTCTAATTGCTCCCTGCGCTATATCCTTTAAAAAAAAAAGTTTAAAAGCTATTTCAAGAGATTCTTGGGTCATTGAAAGCCAGCTACTGATTTGTCACCTTCTTGCCACATGGCTTCAACAAACCCCTTTCAGATAGTACTTTAATATGTCTTTTCCTAACTGGGTCACAGCCAATATATTCCTTCCATCTTTGTTGAGGAAGATCTATGTCCTTTAAAACGCTTACTTGTTTCCTCTTCAGTGTAAAACTCTGTATTTAATGATGTTTAACTCATAAATTCTGTCTCCCATTCCTTCCCAAGTGATTTGTTTAAAAAGTATGGTGGTTTTGTTTTCCCCACATTAGTTTGTTAGCACATTGAAAGTGAAAGGGGCTTATCCTGTCCGATACCCTTTATCCTGCTGATTAGGTTCTGCCAATAAAGCTGTCAGTATTCTCCTGATGCAATGCTTTATGCTCCTATCTGCATAACAAAACACAATTTGAATAATTCATTGTAGTCTTTTTTTATGGTGATAAAAAAGTGAAGCCAATATCTTCTTTGCTAAACTACGTCTTCTTAAGAAATTGCTTCCAGGGTTTTATTTTTTATAATGGAGAGAGGGCAATGGAGCACAGAAAGTTAGCAGAATTGCCATAATTTAGGCTTGGAAATCTGGATTAGTACTTGCAATTGAACTAGAAATTGTGAAAGTATTCCAAAATGCCAAAAAATTATAATATTACTTGTTATTGTTTTCCATGTATATGAACTGAGAAAGAAAAAAAGATTGACTCCCTAATTAATGAACAAGCTGATGAAAAGTTGTACCTCCAGACTCCCTACTTAATCAAAAGAGCAGCACTTTTTTCTGTCCTAAATCTAAATAAAATAAAAATATTTTGAATTATGAGATGTCAAAATCCAACTTTAGGATGAATCAGGTATTTTTGGATTTTACTGCCCCATTAAATGCTGAAAAAAGGTACAGGTGTGTCTGTGTGTATAAGGGGAGGGGCTTTGAGAAAATGTTCTTTTAAAATACATATTCATTTACTGAATTTGAACTCTGCTGCAATAAAAAAAATACATAGAAAAAAGTAAAAGATCCATTATAAAAGATAAAAAAGAAGCAATACCACGCATTGTTCAATCTAATGGCACCAACATATTTTTCTAGGGTTCTCCAAAAAATTTTTTTTCTGTAAGTTGTTGAAAACTAAGTAGAATGGGATCAGATAGAATTAATGGGGGGGGAGAAAGGGGGGGCAGGACTATTACAAATGTAGATACACCCCACTGAGAAGGGGTATTTTTGACCTTCCATCCTACCTTTACCTTATTGGAGTGGGGAATTACAAACCCATTCTCCTGAGATGTTTGAGGTGAGTGGGTCAAAGCTGGACACAGAAAGTGGACCTCAAGGACTTGAGTGTCAAGCCACTTTCTCACTTTCTCTATGAAACTATTCAAGCTTCCTTTTGAACTGAATTAAACCAGTACACTGAAAATCCAGGCTGGATTGGGGATTTTGATATCTCTTATATATCCAATCAAATTAGAGTAATAATAGTAAGAACCTCGGGTTCATTACAGAAGATGAGGTTGTCTAATGCAGGTGTGCATAATCCTTTCCAGCCTGTTGGTTGGTTGCTGTTGGTACATAAAAGCCATACTTAAATAACCAAGCAGGGTAAACAGAATGTAACAGGTAAGACTAAAGTAAAATTTTAATTTGCATAAAATTAAATTCAGTTGTTATTACTGCTTAAGTTTGGAGGAGCACTAAACACTGAGCCTATGGCTTTGGGAATATGCATGTAACCTTAGCATTTCAGGTTATGAGCCATGGTGGTGCAGTGGTTAGAGTGCAGTACTGCAGGCTACTTCTGCTGACTGCCGGCTGCCTGCAGTTTGGTAGTTTGAATCTCACCAGGCTCAAGGTTGACTCAGCCTTCCATCCTTCCGAGGTCGGTAAAATGAGGACCCAGAATTGTTGGGGGCAATAGGCTGACTCTGTAAACCGCTTAGAGAGGGCTGTAAAGCACTGTGAAGCGGTATATAAGTCTAAGTGCTATTGCTATTGTGTACCTTTCGTTCTAGTTAACATATTAAAATCATGAAGCTTCAGCTAGGTGATTCCTAGTGCTGTCACCCAAAGGACATCACACAAGTATTCCATTGTTCCCTCTTCAGTGTTTTGCAAGAAGAAACAAAGGGAAAACAGGAGGATTTCTAATATGAGGAGAAATTATATGGAGTCACCATAGATACTATGAATGAAATAGGGAGTTTGTCTAAAACAGATCTATTCTGGGAGTCTTTTAGGGTAGACAACATCATTAACGTTGCCAGGAATCTTTTTTGTTTGTTTATTAGACAAGCACAGATAGTTTACCCAAAAGCCAAATACTTTTCATATTGATTACCCTGAGTTTTAAAGAAACTATGCAGCAGCAGCATATTAAAATGGTGCAAACTGTTTGAAAGCAGACAGCTTTTTTTTAACATCAAGCTGTTGAATGTGTTGAATGGGTATGATAAGAATGAATGGTGACACAAGAATGGTGCTGAATTAGGCAGAGTCACCAGACAGAAGACCCAGATGTTTCTGGAGAGAAGAATGCAAGGAACTCCAGCTTTATGTCAATCAGCAGGGCAAAACGAAAACCTGATATAATTAATCCCACTTGGATTCATCTGTCTTTCCCATTCTTTTTGTGCCCCAATTTGGCTTACTCATTATATCAAAGACTGGATTTCTGTTTGGCTACTCTTTTTGTCCCCCCCCCATGAAATTTTAAAAGAGAATTTGAGCATAATTTCTAAAGAGATTAGAATGTAGGAAGGGTCCATGGAAAGAAAAACACTACAGTATAGGAAAACTGTGTTCTCTGATTATGTTTTGGATCCATCCAAATACTATTCATAGCAAATGGGCACAACAAGCAATGCAACAACTTGAATAGTTTTCTTCACTGGAAATAACCCTGTCACTTCTTCCATACTGATTTTGAGTTTGCCATGAATGCTCTATTACTCAGGCCACATTATCTGATTCAAATAGCAGCACAACTTGTATTTCCTTTGCTTTCTGACGTTTGGGGGTGAGAGTTGGGATGTCTTGTGTCATATTGAGCTCCACAAACATACATCCTGAGTGAGTAGATTGCTTCATATGGATGAGCAATTATATTATCAATCCATGTCTGATTCTTTAAAATTCTTTAAAATAAGTATTGTTTTGGGCATTTTCTTCACTTTGTTCTGAACTGTCTTGCCTGAATGCATTGGTTGGTGGAATTGTCCTTTTAAGGACAATACTCTGATCTTGTAGGAATGATGTAACTTTTGTTTCAGATTTCTCTGAATTTTGTTTCAAAACCTCAAAACCAATGTCATATGTTTATAACCAATTTGGTGTTCTTGCTCATCCTTGAAGAGAAATTTTATATTCTTGATCGTTTGGCTGTGAGTCACTGATGATTGTGTTCAGCAACATCTAGAGGACAGAACATTCTTCACAGCAGCAAGTTTATTGCAGCCATTGGTCAATCAATCAATACAATTGAAATGCAATGCAGTAAAATCCACCACATGATCAAAGTGTTAATAAACAAAATTGGGTTAACACTGTTGATAAAGTTACAAAGGCAGAACTGTGCATCTCATCTTAATAGTGATATAGAAAACTTTGCAACTGCTTTAGTTACATTTGGACATACCTGCAAGGCAACAAGTAACATAGAATCTATCATTTCTCTCAGGGAACCTTAGAAATAATGGGTGTACAAATTCCTTACATCCTGAGAGGGTACAATAAAGATTGGCACAGGCAACAGTTTGCAGTTTGATGGTTGCCTTTGTGCCGGAGTCACAAAGGCAACCATCACTGAGAGATACGGTAGATATTTTGATAATTTCTTCTCTGATATACAGGTAGTCCTCAACTTATGACCACAGTTGAGCCCCAAATTTCTGTTGCTAAGCAAGACAATTGTTAAGTGAGTCCCCCCCCCATTTTACGATCTTTCTTGCAGCAGTTAAGTGAATCACTGCAGTCAATAACATGGTTGTTAAGTGAATCTGGCTTCCCCACTGACTTAGCTTATCAGAAGGTCACAAAAGGTGATCACATGACCTTGAGACACTGCAACCCTACTAAATACATGCCAGGTGCCAAGCATCCGAATTTTGATTGCGTGACCACTGGGATGCTGTAACTGTCGTAAGAGTGAAAAACAGTCATAAGTCACTTTTTTCAGTGCTTTTGTAACTTTGAACAGTCACTAAATGAATGATTGTAAGCCAAGGACTACCTGTAGTATATTCTTCATTGGGCTTGTGCTTGTTCCTCATGATAATTTCATCTTTGCTTAATTATGTCCCTTTGTGCAGGTCAGAATTTTAATGCAATCCATAAATGGCCCAGGGCTATGTCTAAAACTGGTCTGTACAAGATTATATTTTGGTAGATGTTTTATCTGTGATCATTGTCTGTTTGCTGCTTAACAGAATGTGTGGTTGTTTTGAACTGTATCTCTTGATATATCTATCGACGTGTTTTACAGCTTTTTATATCATAAATCCTTTCTAAGTATAAAGATATCTAGCAAAGCAGTTCCGTGCAGTGATGGTGTGATGTGATACCATAAATTTTTTTTACTGCATTGTAGTGCACTCATTAGAGAGGTAAGTTCTGGGAAATCTCTTTTTTGTCCTTTCCATATTTTTCACCAAGGAACACAAGGTACTTTACTGATAGAGATAGTAATAAAAATGCTAACTCCTCTAGAGTGATAAATCAACCTTTATAGAAGTTTGAACTCCTACTGCAAGGGAAGCATAACAAAGTATCTGCATTTACAACCAGATCTTAGAATGATTTTTGAAAGCCCTTTCGTTTACTCTTGACAAAAGAGAAGCTTGGCGTGTTCATTAGATTTAAGACTTCTGTATACCATAACTGCTTATTCATTTCATTTAATGTAAGATTAATTAATTAAGGCGAGAATACTAGAAAGTCCTAGCTTTAATGCGGACAATGCTTTGTTCTGTTTGGAATAACAAGGGATTGAGTTTTACTCTCCGCAAACGAATGATAACTAGTGATAGGTCATTTCCTGTTGCAGTTTGGAATTCTTCTTCTGGCTTCAGTATTTGTGATAATTGCTGACTTCTCATGTGTGTTTCAGATTCTGACTCCTCAGTAACAAACAGTACCAGCAGAGGCAACCTACTTGGCATGTCACAAACAGAGCTTTACACTTTAGCATGAATTTCATACAAATAATTGAACCCCACTTGCCATTTGGTTGACTATTCATCCAGGTTACAGAAATTCTTTTGGAGTTCTTCACAGTAATAATTGTGTCTACAGTCTGGTTTTATCCAAAAGTGGCCAGCCCACTACTTTCTCGTAAGTTAAGAACATTTATGAACAGGTTAAAAAAACCATCCGTTTCAGAACAGGTTGTTACGGACTTCATTTTCTTCCTTCCTTTCCTGTGGGAACATTGTTAATTTATTTCTCCTCGTTGCTTTTCCTTTTTTAATTACCTAGCATCCCATAGAATCGCAGGCTCTTTTATCACATGATAGTTACATTTATTTAAGAGCCTTTGGTTACGAACTTATCAAAGGCTTTTTGAAAATCCAAGTATGGAATGGTGACAGGGCCACTTTCGTCCACAGGCCCTTTGGATCATTTATTTTATTTTATTTTATTTTATTTTATTTTATTTTATTATTTTATTTTATTTTATTTTATTTTATTTTATTTTATTGTATTATTATTTATTGTATTTTATTTGATTTTTCAGAATGGATTGTTGAAGAGATAGAGGGGACGCTTAAGGAATGCTTGTTACCAAATTACCAGATGACACCTAATTTGTAGGATAGCTAATATGATATCTTAGAAGATAGGAAAAAGCACTTGATGCTAGAGAAGAGGCTAAAACTAACAAAATGAAATTAGAGGAAAAAATGCAACATTCATTACTCTAAAGAGAAATCAAATGCATAAGTAGCAGGATGGAGAATATCTAGCTTGATAACAGCACATTAAAAAAATACCAGAATAATGGATGATTGAAAATGGAATAAATATC
>QLTV01004251.1:0-21884 GCA_003457575.1 Thermophis baileyi | reverse complement strand
AAAAAGGTCAGCATAAACCCGGGGGCGGGCGGAAGGGCCCTTTTTCAAGCAGCAGGAAAAAACTTCCCAACAGTAAAACATTCACAAAAAAATCACAAAAAAAGATGGCGGCGCCCACGGACCGGCACCGGCCGATCCACTTCAGTGACGTCACCAGTGGGTCGCTACTGGTTCGGGCGATCCACTACTAATTTAACAACTGCAGTAATTTGGCAGTGGCAAGAAAGGTCGTAAAATGGGGCAAAACTCACTTAACAAATATCTCACTTAGCAACATAAATTTTGGGCTCAGTTGTGGTCGTAAATTGAAGACTACCTGTACTGTAAGACTAGAATGATGCAGTTGCTGGTAAACTCTCTAAGGGCAAACACATGAGGAATCCATTAAAATACATGTCTAGAAATAGCCTAAAAATGAAAGTAGAAAGGAAACTTCTCAGATATAAATATTTGAAATTGCCATAACTCTTTCAAAATCGGTATAAAAATACAATGGTTTTCATACACATTTGCATCTGAACTCCATTTAATAATAGATCGCAGGCATCTTCAAACATGTAATCATATGATGACTTGCTTCCATTCCTAAACTATTCAAAATCTCAGGAGAAATCTACCAAGATTTTGATCATGATGTTTTTTTTAGAAAAAATATTTTGACTGTAATTTAATTTATGACCATTTGGAGGGAGCAATAGATAACATACCATTTGCAGGTCCAGTGTGATGGTACAGGATCTTTCTACCCAATATGTGAGCTAGCCTTGCCCAGCCTGGCATCCATATTTGCTAGTATTCTAACATCCAGCATTCTCAGCGACTGTGAACAAAAACAATAGTGGAAGTTGGTCCCAGTGCCATTGTATGCTACCAGCTTGGAAAGGCTGATCTAAGTTTTAATATTACACCCTTGTGTAGTTGAGAGCGCTACTGTATGTGTGAACAGCAAATAGAAAGTTCTTTGTATAGAATAACTTCACATTCATCCAGAGAATACCTAGACTGTTCTATTATTTGTACATCATGTTGCCAATAGAGTTGCATTGGAAGCCATTTGGAAGAGAGGTATCTAGCATGTGTTTATATATACAGTACAAGGCTAACTTAATTTATCTTGAGGCTTGTTATGGCTCAATGGAACCTATCACTCCAAAAACTTTAACAAAGCAAATGAACATTATCTTATGTTAAGGTATTTTAATTTTAAGGTATTTTCTTTTGTTAAATTTCTTGGAGTGATAGATTCCATTTACCCAAGCAAATATGGCTCCTAACCAAGTATTAATAAAGCCAAGCCTGAGTCCTTTCTAAAAGATGATCTGTTGGAGATTTCTCTAAAACTAAAAAGTATATAGAGTAGTTTGCAGTATTATTTTATCAAGTGATATGTTTTATTCAAATTAAAGAAATGCAAGCTTCAGATGATTTTTTAAACTGAACAATAAATAGTTACATTTTTGTTTCTAAACAGTAGAGCAAACCCTTGAGTGATCTAGCTGTATTTACCCAATGTTCCCTTTGTATTAATCATTTTACTAAAATAAAACAGAATAGCTCCAAATTAGGAAAAGATTTAGTGTTGGCAGTTACATCAGGTCAATTCTTGGCTGGGGAATTCTGGGAGTTGAAATCTTCTCATCTTAAAGTTGCCAAGGTTGAGAAATACTGACCTAGAGGAACATATTTCCTTTTATTAAGGAATAGGCAAACAACTCACCCACTCCTACAGGTTTATGATTGTGAAGCAGTAAGGTACAGTTGCAAAGGAGATTGTGGCAATAAAAGAAGATAGTTTTGATTTGCAAATACTTCAGTGAATCAAGCAGCAGGAAAGGCTTGTTGCAAAAGTTTAGTATCTGTCAGTTGTTAAAAACTAAATTTTCTGTTTTTAAATACTGAAGAGGAATACTAAAACATTCTGCTTTTCTTCTATTTTCTTTCCCCAAACATGATTCCTTTGTTTTGTTTTAATCCAACACATCCTCTTTCCTTCTTGAATGGTAGGGATTGATCCATACTTGCTTCTGCTGTAGTGCAGAGGCTTTGGGGCACCTGATTATAATTTCACAAAAGCTCACATATGCTCCTTAGTTGTATGTTACGATGTGCATGGGTAGGAACTGCTAAACATCTCTTCTTTATGGGGACGGATCCATCCTGAGTCAAATTCTAAAAGTGGTTCCAGCTGTTGAACAGCTGTAAGTAATCTGCCCCTTTCTCATAGACATTTGAAGTTCTTTAATCAGTGTTTGTTGTTGTTGTCAGCAATGGTGCTGAGGTGTGGAAAGATGGAGCAGATGGACTTGGGGGGGCATATTTAACTTTAGGCTGACCTCTCTTATCTTGCATTTGCTCTCTTCCCAGGTCAAAGGAGGCTGGAATTAGTCTGGAAAGTGGCCATAAATATGCACCTGTGTAAATGCATGTTGAAAAGGAAGGGGTTTAAGGGCAGCTGTTATCTTGGAAGGTTTCCCAAAGAGTTCCTCTCCTCTAACTGCCACCCAAGGACTGGTGCACTTTGAATAGAAAGTGAACAATTGTAAAATCTGGTATTAAGGTTATTATCTAGCAGGAGATATTCAGTTACAATAACCATATGTGAGTGCACTGGCTAACGTGTTATTTTTTTAGTGTCAAAACATTTCTTTGTTCCGGCTTCTATTGAAAAACTAATTTGAAGTGATGAGAAGGCTTCTTTTACTTAAAGAGGGTTTCCCATGCAATTTATATTCCATATACTAAATTGAAGCATCCATGAAATTTTCAGTGTTTGGACTCCTATAAAGGCTATTCTTAAACTTGTGTTGGCTAAGGGCCAACATAAGAATTTTTTTAGAATACTTCTCCTTGTCTCATAACATATAGAAAGGATTAAAGTTACCATGTTTAAAATTTTAACATTAAAATATGAACCTCATCTGTTCAGTTTTGCCAATTGACAGTTTTCTCCATTGTTTGGCTGTATCACTCCTTTCTCCTTTCTTGTTATGATTATCTTGCATTCAAGTGTGATGCCACTATTGAAGTATGTCAACAGGTTGTTATCTGCAACTTTTAGCTTTATTTATTTAATAAAAGAACAGAGAGAAGAAAAATTTAGAAAAAGGGAACATATACGAACAACATTGCTTAGTAACAGCAATCCAGGCAGTCTTACTTGAAGTTGTAACCTGAGGACTACCTTTACAAATCTTCTCAAAGGGTCCAGGAAGGAGAAATCCACAATAAATTAAAATGTTCAGAATTTGATACCAGAAGGCCATTATATTAATGGGTCAAAGTCTACATGGAGAGAAGTAAGCAGTGGGGGTACCACAAGGTTCCGTCTTAGGCCCAGTACTGTTCAATATCTTCATAAACGACTTAGATGAGGGAATAGAAGGAAAACTTACCAAATTTGCAGATGATACTAAGCTGGCAGGAATAGCTAACACCCTAGAAGATAGGCTCAAGATCCAGATGGATCTTGAAAGACTTGAACACTGGGCCCTATCTAACAAAATGAAATTCAATGTAGAGAAAAGTAAAGTCCTACACTTAGGTAAGAAAAACCAAAAGTATACATATAAACTGGGTGAAACCAGACTTAATAACAGTGACGGTGAGAGGGATCTTGGAGTCCTAGCGGACACCCAGCTAAACATGAGCCAGCAGTCTGCAGCAGCAGCCAAAAAAGCCAATGCAACTCCAGACTGCATTAATAGAGGGCTAGAATCAAGATCATGTGATGTTCTAAATACGATGAACGGTTGCAGGAACTGGGCACGGCTAGTCTAGTGAAGACAAGGACCAGGGAGACATGATAGCAGTCTTCCAATATTTGAGGGGCTGCCACAGAGAGGAGGGGGGCAAGCTATTTGCCAAAGCACCTGAAGGCGAGACAAGGAATAATGGATGGAAACTGATCAAGGAGAGATTCAACCTGGAAATAAGGAGGAACTTTCTGACAGTGAGAACGATCAACCAGTGGAACAGCTTGCCTTCAGAAGTTGTGGGAGCTTCAACACTTGAGATTTTCAAGAAGAGATTGGACTGCCATTTGTCGGAAATGGTGTAGGGTCTCCTGCATGAGCGGGGGTGGGGGGTTTGGACTAGATGACCTACAAGGTCCCTTCCAACTCTGTTAATCTGTTAAAATATTAGTGATATAATTCAAGATTTGAAATACCAAGGGCCACATCTTTAATTGGCAATTTCATTTTTTTCAAAGTTGTATTCAGAATTGAAGAACCGTGCAGACATTTAAAAAACAGGTCCTGTTATTCCCTCATACTTCCTCAAGAATCCTTTTGAAATAAAATCCAAAATATTGCACAGTTCTATCAGAATGTAGGACATTATTTGTACATAGAGTAGGTGACTTGAGCCAAGCCAAAGACCTAGGGTCAGATTCCCCACATGCACTTCTATCCAATCAAGGAATTAAGTTTGTAGAAAAAAAGTTTTCCGCTGCTATAAAACATTTAGAATTTTGCTGTGCTATAGATGCTTGGGTCAGTAGACCCAGTTTCTAATTTAAGAAAGTACAGTTTATTTTCTTAGTCTGGCTACAGATAACTGTCACTTTTATGAAGCTGTAAAAATATCTAATCTTTTCAAATGTGAAGTGCCCACGGGTTTACAAGAGATTCTATTTAAAGAAAAAGAAAGTACCCTGGCCAATATTTGTAGGCAATTTGTAAAATCTTGAGATTAGAAATAGCAAACGAACATGCAGAATAAGAATCATATGAAGTGTGAACTTTGCATGTCTTCTATCCACTGTTGCAGGAGGCTTTCTCCAAAGAAACTGATTGACATGCAGTATAGTCAGTTTTTAATTCTGTCCATCACAATGTTTCAAAAATAACTAAAGTGAAAAAAGATGTTTAGTCTAACTTGTCAAAAGTGCATATTTCAGGTAGACAAATTTCAACATCTAAAAAATCATGCCAATAAGCTTGGAACGGTTAAGCACCATTTTAGCCACTTTACACTCGAAAAGTATGTACAGTTTTAGATAATTTAAATTTTCCCAATGAAACAATAATAGTGGATTGAGAAAAGATAGAGGAGAATATTCGTAGCTCAGAGTTGAAACAAGGGTCCTTGATGCTCTCTGAGCTTGGTTGCTTTTTTACAGATATTTCATTGCCTTCATAGTAGGTAAGATTAACAGTGCAACCAAGCTCAGAATGCCAAGGATCCCTCATAGAGAAAAGAACAAAAATGTTGACATTGTTTTGATTTGGTGGGGGAATTTGCTTTTGAAATTTAGCCTTCTGTGATTATGTTGCTATTACAAGCTGTGGTGCTTACCCCAGTTTACTGGCCTAGAGTTATTACTGAGTTTTAAGGATGGAGAACATATAAAAGTATAATAGTTAATGAGATATTTATATAATACCGTGTTTCCCCAAAAATAAGACCCTGTCTTATATTTTTTTGAACCCTGAAATAAGCGCTTATTGCCATGCACTCAAAAGCCCGATTGGGCTTATTATCAGGGGATGTCTTATTTTGGGGGAAACAGGGTAGTTAATAATATAAATGGCCACTTTTTCTTTTTTTCTCTTGCATTCTTTTTTCTCTTTTTTCTCTTCTGGTTTGTACTATCTTTTATTCTATTCAAATTTTTCAGTAAAATTATACTATATACTATTTATTTTATTTAGAATATTTATATAGCCGCCTACTCACTCACAGCGACTCTAGGTGGCTTACAAGCAGTAAAAACACAAAATAGAAAAAATAAAATAAAAAATAAACCCCCACCCACCCATCCTGGCGACAGCACACGATTAAATTTGATGGGCTCCATCGCACTCTGGGTTCCTCAGGCCTGCTGGCAAAACCACGTCTTCAGGGCCTTCCGAAAGACTCTCAAAGCGGGGGCCAGTATAATATAGTTGATAATTATAATATAATATATAACATAAGATGCATTCAAATCCACTGTACTTTTTTTTTTTAAAAAATCTATAAATTATTTTAAAAATTTACATTTTTTTCCCACCTATTCTGCTGTCTTTAGTTTTTAATAAGTGACCATGACCAAGACCCTCAATGTAACCTTCAGTGCTCCAGATCTTCTCTCAAGCCCCTCTGCGCTTCCGATGGCAGGACCTATGAATCAATGTGTGATTATCAGAGAGCAAAGTGCAAGGATTCCAATCTGAATGTGGCACATCGAGGCAGATGTAAAGGTAAGGAAGTAAAAAAAAAGCATTTCTCTTCATCTGGGATAGAAATATTGAGTGTATTTTTTCATAACTCAATTTGATGCTGTTTAAGCTAGATAGATAAATTGGAAATATGTGTTTGCCTAAAAAGAATTATTCAGACATCTTTGGCAAATAAAAGGGCCTGGAGAGGAGGCTGGGTATGTTAATAGAGAGTAAAGGATTACAATAATGATTGGCAGAATATGAGGCTTTTTTTGAGGGCTGCAAGCTAATGTGCCACAGAAAGAACTGTCATTTTCAAATCAAATTAATGATGTAAGATCAGAGCATCATGATGATCATAATAAACATTGGGAATTAAGATACCATTCTTAATCTTTCACAGTCTTCTAATTGGTAGAATTTGCCATGTGTTATTTTCTGGAAAGGTTAAGTTTGAGAGGTGAAGGACACCTGAATAGCTTAGAACTCAACCTTTTCTTCACCATGGACCCCCCCCCCCCGAAATACCTTCTATGGCCACGGACCATGTCCACAGACCCCAAGACTTAACTCAATATTTAAATGGTGGATGGTGGTGAATGGAAGAATTTATATTCCTTGCAGATAGATGGTCATGTGCATTCTTTTAGAGTTGCCTCTTGAAAAAGCACCTGTGGGACCTAGGTCTACTGTTATAATCCCTGATTATTTGACATGCTGATGGATTAATAATTAAATATATCTTAAAGGTTCTGTATATCAATAAATGTTCAGCAAAGCAGGATTGTTTAAGTTTTTCTTTTGCACTTATTTTCATTGAAATGTCATATGCTTTTGATATATTGCTTATCTTTATTTAAATTCTGAATGGATTTTCTTCATAGATGCTGGTCAGAGCAAATGCAGATTAGAAAGAGCCCAAGCACTGGATCAAGTGAAGAAGCCACAAGAAGCGGTCTTCATTCCAGAGTGTCATGAGGATGGATCATTTACCCAAGTAAGATTTTTATTACAATTTTCAAACATTCATACTTTCTCTTACACACTTAACTAATATAATAAATTGTGGGAAATGTCTTAATCCATAAACAATTGTGGTTGAAGCAGTGTCTGACATTTATATTTTGTACTGTTACCTGTACATGTACACATATTTTATGAAGATACCTGATAGAGTATACAAATAATTAAGACGGATGGGTGGTAGTTAGCCCAGAAAATTTGAGGCTCTAATGACTCAGGAAGTGTTTGTGAATTTTGAAAAGGAAAGTTCACAATGCCTTCTTCCCTCCCTCCCTTCCTCCCTCCCTGCCTCCCTGTATGTGCTAAGTAAGTGGGAGCTAGATACAAACTCTCATAATTACAGCAGGTTTGTATAACATAGCACATTGGGGGAGAACTAGGCCTTTGGGTGTCCCAAAGGTGCTTTTCCAAAAGGCAACTGGACTTTGTTTTTCCTTGAAGATGTTTCACTTCTCATCCAAGAAGCTTCTTCAATTCTGACTGAATGGTGGAGGATGAAAGGATTTATATTCCTTGCAATCATCTGGTCATTGGCACTTTTTCTGAGAGTCACTGAGGCACTTGGAGGTCTATCTGTGCCCTCAGGGTCACCTCAATAATGCAAATGGGTGTGGAACCTTCTTGGAACTGCTGAAAGGGTTGTGTTGTAAACAGGAGATAGTTGGTATCATATCCCTCCCCCTACGATGAGAGAGGACTGTTAATCTTAATGTAGATGGCCTCTTTGACCCCTCTTTCAAACCAGCAGTCCTCTCTGTCCAGAATGTGGACTTTCCTATTTTCAAAAGAGTGACCTTTGTCTTTCAAAAGCAGATGGACTGCTGGATCTTGTCATGATGGGCATGTTGTGCCATGCGTTTGTGAAGTGGTTGTTTTGTTTCTCCAATATACAATCTGTACATGTCTCACTGTATTGTACTGCTTATATCACATTGCTCAATTTGTTATCCTTGGGGTGGACAAGCTTCTACCTTAGTTTATTAGGCAGAAGCTTGCTATTAACACCCCAATCAACAACTAAAAAGCCACACACATCAGGCACCATATAAATACCACACACAGAATAGGCCAAAGCACACACTCTGCTAGAGAGAAGTTCCCTGAGGATGAGCTCCAGCATGAGTCTGAAAAACTAAACCTATATCTACTCACTCTAAGAACTTGCTTTCAGTTGCAGAAATATAGCTAAAAAGAGATTTTCAGGACATCACCATTTATTATTTCTGCAACTGGGGTCAAGCAGCACACTGAGCAACAAAATATAATCAAGCTTATTACATCATAAAAATGCAGCAGACAAGTCTTTAATATGATATTTATGCATGTCATGGTTATGGGGTAATGCATCCACTAAGTATTGGTGGATAAAATTAGAAGGTAATGTCTGACAGTAATATAAAAAAGACAGCACACGGCACAAATTAGGGTTTCTGGTTTCCTGTAAAATGATTAAGATCAGTACCTTTTCTTGAAATAATATTAATGTTTGAACTATAAATATTGCATGCTGTGCAACATAACAAACCGTTAACGCTAATATGCATGAAATACATTTCCTTATTTCTGAAAATGTATTTTTAAAGAGATGAAAGTTATTGCATTAATACTGAGCCAGAGGCCTATTGCAAAACTAACGCATCTATTTTCTC
This sequence comes from Thermophis baileyi, assembly GCA_003457575.1. Lineage (NCBI taxonomy): Eukaryota > Metazoa > Chordata > Lepidosauria > Squamata > Dipsadidae > Thermophis > Thermophis baileyi. Next base: position 13,066 of record QLTV01004251.1, on the reverse strand, counting down.
AAACAGGTCCAGTGCCACACCTACACTGGATATTGCTGGTGTGTCACTCCAGATGGCAAGCCTATCAGCGGTTCTTCTGTGCAGAACAAAACTCCTGTATGCTCAGGTATTGAAGGCAGAGAAAAAAAGGTTTGCATAATTTGAAAGGAATAAGCATTTATAATCTTTAAAACTCAATTAACACAGCTCAACAGTCCAAATTGTACTCTGCACATGGTTGTTGTCCATCTGGTGGCTGAAACATTGCTAGTCAAGAGATATCAATTGGAGTTACAGGTAGTCCTTGATCTATGATCACAAATGAGCCCAGACTTTTGGTTGTAAGTTGTTACAGTTGTAAGTCGAGTCACCATGTGACTTGATTTTTCAATCGTTTTTACAACAGTTGTTAAAGTAGTCACCATGGTCATTAAATAAACAATGTGGTTGTAACTTAGAATCCAGCTTGTCCAGTGGACCTCTTTGCTGGAAAATGGCAAAAAAGTTGGAAAATGCGAACATGTGACCATGGGACACTGCAGCCAGTGAGCTGGTTGCCAAGCAACCAAAATGCGATCATGTGACTGTGGGGGTGGGGCGGCAGGTATAACTTTGAGGATGGATTGTAAGTGCAGTAAAGATTTTTGAGTCTGTTGTATCTTCAAATGGTTGTTAAGTGACTAGTCGTAAGTCAAGAACTACCTGTACTGCTAAACATATATTGATAATAAAAATAGTTTCTTGATTCTGTTTGAGTAGCGTTTCTTTTTATAAATAAATGGTATATTGCTACTTATTGTTTAACAGAAATCCTTAAGAATGAAATAATTTAAATTCCTACCATGTCTGGAAAAAAAGTTTCTGGTAATTTCAAAGCGATTAGTTCTAGAACAGTCTGTTTTGGGTTTAACTGGATAGCACAACTCTTCAATTAACCATTTATGCTACACTGCCCATTTCTGTTGCACATGTATGGTAAAAGTATCCATTGGCTCTACAGCAGGGGTGTCAAACTCAAGGCCCACGGGCTGGATCCGGCCCGCGGGGTGCTTAAATCTGGCCCATGGGGCTCGTCTGGAAATAGCAAAGGACCGGCCCGCTGTGCCTCTGGCAGCCAAAATTTGATTTTTGGCAGGCAGGGTGCTGCAGGATGCGTCCGTCTCACCCCACCCCGGCCGGCCCACGGAGGAGAATTACAATGCTGATCCGGCCCTCGAAGAAATCCAGTTTGACACCCCTGCTCTACAGTGTCATTTTTAATATTAATTATGGTTCTGATCAATAACCAAATTACCATGGTTCATTGTCCATGCTGTTTATCAGGTTGGTGACATCACCAATTTTCCTGACTGCCTTTTTTTGTCCTTGTAATTCATAAGTTTATTTCAAATTTAAACCAGCAGAAAGACAGACCTAATACAGAACTGGCAGGCAAAGCAATAAGTGTAGGGATTCGATGATTGCTTGGATCCAGTTGTCTAGCTACTATTATTGGCATAGTGCTTTGAAGCTTGCCTATAGATTGGACTGTAGTTTGGATGATACCAGTGAATGTTTTGCTCATATACTAACATACTTGCTTTTCGTTTAAGGCTCAGTAACCGACCGGCCATTAGGACAGGGTAATTCTGGAAGAAAAGGTGAGTAAAGTTCTATGTTACAATGAGGTGAGGTTTTGAAGGCTTTCCCATTTATCATCTGTCCCATGTTCGAACTTCCTAGGAAAGGTGTATCAAACTCAAGACCTATGGGCCGGATCCAACCCGCGGGGCGCTTAGATCTAGCCCCGGGGGGCTGCCCTGGAAACAGCCTCTGCCAGTGCTCGGGCCACCACAGGTGCCCCCGACACAAGTGACTGGCCACGCCCCCTGGCCCCCCCCCGAGGTCAAACACAACCCTGATGTGGCCATCAATGAAAACGAGTTTGACACCTCTGTTCTAGGTGAACATAAAGTGTAATCAAAGGATGCCATTGTAATAAATTTCAACTTCTATGCTGCTTTCCTGGACATTAATGCTACATCTTAAAGTATTATTTAAAAATAAGAAGTTTGGCAGAAATTTCAAGATAATCATGCTAACCTTGAGGACATCTAGTATTCTTTCACAATGAATGAAAAACTTGCATGCTTAACATAAGCCTTATACAAGGCACAGTCGCTGTTCCAAGTTTAGGTTTTATGACTTAACATTTCTTTCTGAAACAGTGGCACCTTTGACTTGGAGATAGTTTGGTCTTTTTTTTTCAGTTCAGCAGAAGAATAATCAGGTCAACCCAAATGCTGCTCTAACATGCCATTGTTCTTCCATTTCCCAAGAATAATTCTTTACAAGCCAACAAAATACTTGATCTTTATATAAATCATACATTCTCTATTTCACTTGAAGATCAATAGCTTAAAATGATCAAAAGTTGTTTAGTCAAATCTTTCAAATGACTTCAGCTGGGATTACTAGAAGACAATATAGAAAATAATTTCTGCATGTAGTTTTGTATTATATTTTCCATATTTCTACTGTGGAATATTAGAACAATTCTCCTTTAATTCAGTTGTAAAGGTTAAATAAACAGTTATATGCATTTCAGCATTTTTATAAGCCCTTTAGGAGCTGACTCAGAAATCATACAAATTATCAGCTTTTGCTAAAATGAACAATGCTAAGGACGATACGTTTCATTAATGTAGTTATGAGATTTATAATTGATGCTTATCTTCCAGAATTATGAAATGTGCTTTAGAAAAAATAGGTAGTTTGGATTTTTGACATTTTTCTACATATATTGCATATTACTATGACCTATGCTTATTATAGAATTGCAGTTATCCAGAGTTCCAGGAAGTAGTCAGATATACAAATTTCTTACATAATATGTAAGTAAAACTTAGCTACTCAGTTGTAATTACTGAAAATGGCTTCTGGTGGCTGTCAGCTGACATTCTGCATAAATATATGTTGGTTATTGTATGATAATTATTATCCATAAATAGTACTGTCATCTAGAAACACGAACTTTTAAAAAGCTGTTTGGCTGATCGGTGTTGGAAATAAAGTTTCTGATCGATTGAAACAGTGGTCTCATCCAGCAAGGCAAATTTTGTTTGTCAAAGCCATTTTCAGCCATATGTATTTGGACTACAATTTTCAACATTCCCAGCTACCCTGAATGCTATCCAATGTTTACATAAGAACTATTGTTTTAATGCTTTCAGACATGAGGTTTTAATGGTTTTAGCCACTACAATCCAGACAAGTAGAATGTGGCTTTTTGTACTAATCCTCCCTTAGTTTACACCACTGATTGATGAGAAATGATGTCAGCGAGATCCGCATTCAGGTAAGAGCTACTGAAAGACTTTACTGCTATATAGCAGTCATGTGGTAATCAGTATATCCTTGGGTACCATTTTGTATATGGTGGCAACCAAATGATAGGGAATGAAAATGTGGTTTTCCCTATGCCCTGTTTATTATCACTGCGCTACAAAAGAGGGATAGGAAACTATACATATAATACACCATGCCATTCATTATTGCTGGAAGTTTTCTCTCATAAAAACATGTTGCAAACATCTATCTGTTGTATAAAGGGGGTTCTTATTTCATTTCCTGCCACATTTTGACCTTACATTATGCAAAGCAAAAAAAATAATAATAAAATTACTTTAATCTTTTTATTAAAGATGATAATAGAGAGAAATTTATTTCTATCTTCCTTGCAAACCTTGCTTCCCTTTGTAATGATTTTGTGCTGTCAAACTGGGAGGAAAAGAGCAAGAAACACATGGATTCTCAAACGGAATCTTCTGCCATTTCACCATGGGAAAGGTGGAGAGGAGGAGACCAAAACAAAAAAAAAGAAAGAAAGAAAGAAATAGCTTGCTTCAGCAGCATAATTTGTTCAACTCTGGGTTTTAGTGTCTCTCACCTTGGAAGTGAGAGTAACAATTGAGGTTTATAAGAATCTCTTGCTCATTCATCTGAAGTCTTGGATTAAACCACTTCTGACCTTTAATCCTTCTCATATGTAATTGATGCAAAGCAGAACAGCTCAGCTCTTTTCTGCCATGTGCTGAACGGTGAATTGACTGAAACTTGACAGTATTTTTATGTCTGTTTCCATCGTTTTTTTTGGTCCTGCCCTTTCACTGAACTTTCCCATTTGTTTGTCTGAAAGTAAGTTGTCAGGGTTCCTGCCTCCACTTCATCTCTACTGTTCCTTAATCTACCTTTTGTCTTTGTCCTGCTAATGAAGAGAGAGCAGCCTTCCAGCTTATTAATGCATATATTTCAGTTGGAAGTCTTCTACCTTACATGCTCTCACCTAGTTTCTTTACCAGTTTGGGAACTGGTTGGATGAGACCATTCCTCCTCCACCTCTTTAGTAAGCCTGTCACAATGGTTACATGTAATATTTCCCAGATAATTATTAACATTATCCTTAAGTTCCTAATTCTTGCTGATTGAGAGTTAAATATGTTGAAACGCAGCAATTTTCTGGTTAAACAGTGCGATATTTGCTCTTGGGTTAAATGTTTGTCTTCCTCCCCAGCCTGCTGACTTGCTTTGAACTTTTGAGTTCTGAGTGTTTCATTTTCATTCTTGTTTCTATATTTCACATTTGTGAAACAACTCAGCTCCCATATTTTATTTCATTTTGGTAATACAGCTGCAATATTTATTTGTTTTTTATTCTGGAACTCATGTCAATGTTCATAGTATTCTCTCTAAGTTTTTATATGAAAACCATGCAAGGTAGGTTGGGCTGAGAAAGAGTAACTGGGCCAAAGTCATCTGGTAAATTTCCTTGGTTAAGAGTGGACAAGAGGGTGGGCTTTCCTGGTGCCAGTCCAATGCCTTAACCATGACAGCACAGTGGGTTGCTTTGCATGTTAGTATATTGGAGAATACAATATTCTGAGATAACTTGGTTTAAATGAATGGTTTGGTCTTGGACAGGGGTGTCAAACTCGCGGCCCGTGGGCTGGATGCGTCACACGCTGGCCACACCCACCCCCGGTTTAGTGAAGGGGGAAAAAGTTGTGATATGTCATGTGATGACAACATGACGCCGTGAGTTCGACACCCTGGTCTAGGATTAACCTCACAAAAGAATACCTCCCAATATTTGCATCTTTTAAAATCTTGTGGTTTTAGGAGAGCTTGACCAAGACCATCATATAAGAATTTCCAGTCTGAAGATGTTGACGATCCCTGGTCCAAGAGCCAAGAAACAGAAACTAAACACTTTTGTTGTAACTGAGATGCAGTGAGAGTTGGTTTTTCAGTTTGAAAATTAGGAAGATAGATGAGGTAGCGCTGCTTTGAAGAAATGTCATTTGAATACTTCCTTGATTTAAAGATGTCACTACAAGAAAAGGCTTACACATAGTTCCAATTCATTTACCAACTCTTATATTTTCTAGGCTAAGATGCTCTTACCTCTATTACTTTTATCTTAATAATTTCAAAAAATGGTTACTCTAATGCCCTTTGATCTGCTATTATTTAAGGTGGCCTAGAAGCTGTATGTGTTGCTGAATGCAACTGTAATATTGTCAAATGGAATCATATGACACTATACAGTAACTGTTTTTCTAATGTCTTAATTGGTGCACAATTATTTTGTACATCACACTTAAGGGCAGGTGCAGTAAGGAAATAATAACATTCTGACTTGACAGTTCACTGTGATATGTTCTCTCCCTAACCTAAATTTAATCCTATCTTTTATCAGTGTGTTTATTATTTATATTATTTTTTAAAAATGCTTTTGGTGTGGTTATATTTATTGCTTAATCATGAGCAAAGGTGAAAACATGTCTCTCCGACCTATATCTATTGCTAGCTCCCATCTTGTTTGTGTAGTCTTTGATTGAAGTGCTGTTAGTTGTTGATTTATAAACTTCAACCTTCATTAGTACACAATATTGATTCTAAAGTATTCAGAATATAATCAGCAACTTCATGCTTTTCTGCGGGCAATCTGAAGAAGTCATTTTTTTTTTCTCATGCTGTCTACAACAAAGTGGTTCACATTTTGTTTTGTAGAAATTTTGTAAATATCAAAGCTGGCATAACATTTTCAGAATTTTTAAAATTTTTGAGGGAAAACAGATGCACACCTCAGATGTTCAATCATTCTCTGTTAATTCAATGGAATGTAGCATTCCACAACGGTTAGCAAATTCCAGAAGGTCCAGAATGACTGAATTAAGTTTTGACTGCATCTGGAGAGTCGTTTCCCCCCAGATAGATTTGTTTATTAAACCTGGAATGTGATGTAATAATTCCTGCCCCTGTAGAATATCAGTGCCAATGTAAGATCGTTCTTTTTCTTTGTGTTAAATGAGTTGGAATGGGTACTGAAAGCAGAAGAGAAAATGTGTTATCTTTGTCTTGGAATTCATGTCAAATTAAATGAATAACTGCATAAACGGTTGGTTGTTATTAAGGGTAAGTGATCATTGCACAGACTTGAATGTGTTTTAATTTCTGTTTAAAAAGAAATAGAATGGAAAACCTCCAGACCTTGTAGCTTTGTGTCTGGAAAAGACACACACACACACACACACACACACTGAGAGAGAGAGGGAGAGGGAGAGGGAGAGAGAGTTATATGTTTGTTTTCCACTATGCTGAATGTAAGACAGAATAGCTAGATTAATACACAAATCTATCTATCTATCTATCTATCTATCTATCTATCTATCTATCTATCTATCATCTATCTATCTATCTATCCATCCATCCATCCATCCATCCATCCATCCATCCATCCATCCATCCATCCATCCATCCATCCATCCATCCATCCATCCATTCATTATAACTGACTCAATCTAAAAGAACTCTGGGCAGCATTCAAGAATAAAAACAGAAGCGTAAAAGAAAAACATAACATTTTAAAGATGTTTAACGTAGCAGCCCCCAACCTTTTGAGCACCAGGGACCAGGTTCCATGGAGAGAGGTTTTTCTTTGCGGACCGGAGGGGGCGTGGTTTTGTGTGCTGTCTGCATTCCGCGGATGGGGCTTCGCTTGTTTGGCATGATATCAATGGAAAATGAAAAAGTATGCCAGATTTCAATACTTGAAGATATAGATTTTTAAAAATGTTCATCAAAATATGCCCAAATACAAAATTATGTTATTTATATTATTCAGTTGACCAAAATAGAGAACCTAAAGGCCAGTTGCTCCAATGACCTTTTAGTATTCCATGTCTGGTCTGGGTATTGATCCAAAATTTACCAATGTATTAAATTATGTGAATGCCTTGGGGCTAGAGGTCCAGGCTGCTTCTGTGGCCCTGGTGTGAGAAGAAAGAAAAAAATGTGTGTCCCTGAGGGAGGATGGATGGGTGAGGAGGAAAGAATTGAGAAGCAAAAGTACACTTTGCGATATTTCTCCCTGGGTTCATTGAACACAGCTGGCGATGTAAAGAGGGGTATTATGGCTTCTGACCATGCAGGTGGCTGAAGGAAGGCCAATTGTGTCTGGGAGGAATTAGGCCAAAAATTTGGACTATTTATTTAATCCTCTGGAACAGCCTTTTTTTTCCTCTGTTTTTCTTTTCCTGTTGAACAGACTGCTTTACAGGGGGCACGTGTGGTAATTAACACATGCAGCTGTGGGTCTTCAGCCATATGGTTGAATTTCAAATGGCCATTGATCTGCACCCCTGCCCCCATTCTGCAACCTGAGGCCTTGAAGATGTGAAGAGGTTTAATGCAGAGGCTTTACTGTTGGGGGAGGGGGAGAGGGAGAGAGAGGAGGGGGAGAGGGGGGAGAGAGGGAGAGGGAGAGAGAGAGAATGAGAATATAAGATTTTTAAAAAATCAGGAATAATGGTCCTGTCCTAATGAAGTTTGCTTACATAAAACAAGGTTTACTCACCTTTACCTTTTTAAACCACAATTTTCACAGGAAAGAGGGAGATAATTTTTTGCTGCACTGGCAGCAAAACATTTAAATATTTCCCACTCCTATGCAGCAGGCAGTCTTCCACTTGTCTCCATTTGATCTCTGCCTTCATAGACTAGTGCATCAACTAATTAAAGCTAGTTATGTTTCTATCTCAATTGCAAATAAGAAATTGTGTGTGGGGGGGGGGTAGAATATGCTGGGGAGAAAAAAAGCCAGTTTGATTTGGATACTCTCTGAAGATTAACCTAGCTTTAGAACAGGCCAGTTCTGGAGGTTGGACCCTATTTTACAGTGATTTTCTTCCTTCCTCTGTGACAGGTTCTAGCTGGTGTTAGTGGGATGTGAGAGGTTGAGCGGTTGAATCTTTGGCCCCTGTAGAGTGGGGTGCCTCATGGCTTAGGTCTTTCACCTCTCCTTTTTACCATCCATATCATCTACATGAGAATGCTTGGAGAGGTCATCCAACAGCATGGGGTGCAGCAGCATCAGCATACAACCTGCTATGCATCTCCACTTCTCGACAACCAAGTGACACTGCCTTGGTAATAGCTCAAAAGCCTGTAAGGCATTGATGGGGAGAAATCAGTTTCAATTCACCCCTAGCAAGATGGAGTGGCTCTGGGTTTTGGTGAGGTATCATTTGTTACTCCCCCAGACAGAGCTGGTAATGCAGCCTGGTGGTGTCCTCCTGGACTCTTGACTCCTGCTCAAGGAGCAAGTGGGCACAGATTCATCTTGTGTGCCCATTCTTGAACCAGGAGGTCTTGATCATAGTATCTCATGCCCAGGTCACTTCCTGGCTGGATTTTTGCAGAAAATGGGACAGCCTTTGAAGGCCCTCTGTAAATTACAGCTGATTTAAAATGCAGTGGCACACACAATTCTGGGTGCTTTGAGGTTCGCCAAAGTTATACCACTGCTGTGTGAGCTTCATTGGCTTATAGTTTCCTTCTGGGAGTGATTCAAGGTATTATTCTTCTCTTCCTTATTAGTATCTATCTCTTCCCACTTACTACCTTAACCATGTTGCTTGTATCTTTCAATTTATATTGTTTTTATTTGTTTCCTAGTACGATTTGATAGCTTATTAGTAACCTTGACTAAGACTAAGTGTTGTATCTTTTTATTCTTGATGAATGTATTTTATTCTCCTTATGTACACTGAGTGCATATACACCAAAGACAAATTCCTTGTGTGTCCAATCACACTTGGCCAATAAAGAATTCTATTCTATTCTATTCTATTCTATTCTATTCTATTCTATTCTATTCTATTCTATTCTATTCTATTCTATTCTATTCTATTCTATTCTATTCTATTCTATTCTATTCTAGTCTATTCTATTCTATTCTATTCTATTCTATTATCTGTAGGATCATTTCTCCTACCTACTCACTAGGTCTGAGAGAGTGGGTGTGCTTCAAATCCCTTCCTTCAGATGTTGCCATCTAGTGGGATCTAGATAGTGTGTCTTCCTGGTAGCTGACCCTTTGGAACACCCTCCCCACAAGATCCGACGGAGCTTCTAGCCTTCTGAAAAGCCCTAAAGCCCTAGCTCCCCCCTAAAACATTGAGGTAGTGTGAAGCTGGAGCCTAGAAGGGGGGATGTGGGGAAGTTAGGGGCCCTAAGCGTTTTCTGTGTTGTTGTTGTTTTTATGTTTTTTACTATTTTTATTGTTGTTTGTGAGCTGCCCATGGTTATATTGCATAAGGTGGGCCCTGGACAGGTATATAAATCTGTTAAATAAAATCAAATAAATAAACACACTTGCATGGAAACATCTCTCCATGAATTCTAGCTAAATTTGAAAGTTATTCAGATCTTGGCATCTGTTGCTTCCAAGTACTGTGTCTGGGTTTGTGCATTTCATTAATTTACACGGTGGGTTTTTTTTTTTTTTAGTGTGTCCTATTGAGTGTAATCCAAATGGTTGGTTGGGCTTTTTACAGCATGGTAAACCATAAACCATGATTTATAAACTGAAGTGGCTGGGTTTATATTTCACGCTTTGGGGCTAGGTTTTATATCTTGTGCCAGAAACTGCTTTTTATTTGCTTGGAAGGTATGAGCTATGCATATAGTTCCATGGATTCTGAGAGCCTAACTTCAGGAAAGTTTAAATTATTTTTTTGAAAAAAAGTGAAAATTGTAGACGGTTGTTTGGGTTATGCGAGTATATTCCAATTGTTTTTATTCTTAAGATCAGGTATATTACAAAAATTTTCCCGTTAAATCAGAAAATCATTTAATCTGCTTTTTCTGTTCTCTCTGAATATCTTTTTAAAATGTTTTAATTTACATGAAAGAACCCTTTGCTTATAGATCCAATATGCACTTCTCATTGTTAATAGTGTATTTTTATTGAGGAAAAAAAGGGACGGAGGAGATCTAATTGCGTTACAGCCATAGCATTATTTGTAGTATGCAGGAAAATACTGCATATCCCTAAATGAAATTGCTATATGGAGTGATATAAATAATATGCAAATTATTTATAATAAAGTAAATGCTTACTGTGTTCTGTAAAGGTAGTCCTTGACTCCCACAAATGACTGCATGACTGTGACTTTGTTGCTTGTATCCTTACAATTTATATTGACTGGTTCCTAATGTGATTTGATTGCTTATTTGTACCCGGACTATCATTAAGTGTCGTACCTTATGATTCTTGACGAACTTATCTTTTCTTTTATGTACACTGAGAGCATATGCACCAAGACAAATTCCTTGTGTGTCCAATCACACTTGGCCAATAAATAATTCTACTCTACTCTACTCTACTCTACTCTACTCTACTCTACTCTACTCTACTCTACTCTACTCTAATTCTATTCTATTCTATTCTATTCTATTCTATTCTATTCTATTCTATTCTATTCTATTCTATTCTATTCTATTCTATTCTATTCTATTCTATTCTATTCTATTCTATTCTATTCTATTCTATTCTATTTAGTGACCGTTCAAAGTTAGAAAGGCACTGAAAAAAGGGACTTATGACCATTCTTCACAGTTATGACATTTGCAGCAGCTCCATGATCATGTGATCAAAATTCAGATGCTTGGCAACTAGTTCATATTAATGACCATTGTTGTGTCTCAAGGTCATATGATCACCTTTTGTGACCTTCTGACAAGCAAAGTCAATGGGGAAGGCAGATACAATCAGGTTACTAACTTATCAACTACAGTGATTCACTTAACAACTGAGGCAGGAAAGGTCAAAAAATGAGGCAAAACTCACTTAAATGCTTCACTTAACAACGGAAATTTTGGGCTCAATTGTGGTCGTAAGTCAATGACTACCTGTATATGTTCTCCAGATCCTTCTTGTACTTGAATAATAAGATTAAATCAGTGACTCAAAACAAGTCTAATTTAAACATATTTTGTCTTATGTATATGTATATATTAGCCTTCCAAACTTCATGTTAGATTTCATCTTCCATAATTCCCATAGAGATGGGAAGATTGGTATACACTCTTAAGTATACATTTGCAGTGATTTAAATGCAGATAGTTAGATATAGGATATGTATAAAATTCCTACCTAGAAAAGTATTTTACAGACAAATTGTATAGCCTTAAAATAGAAGCGGGAGATGAATTAATTAATTCCCCACAAGAGAAACTGAGACTTTTGTGGTGTGTGAAGCTGTGAAGGTCCATAGACATGCATGCACACCTATAGGAAAATTGGGGGGGGGGGAATAGCAGTTGCCCTGAAAAAAAGCAATACAGTTGTATGCATGGCATACACATACAAATGTAAATGATTTCTGATTGACCTCACACGGGCTGGACAGGAACAGCCAAAGGGTCTAATGTGGCCTGAGGCCCATAAAATGTCCAGATCTGCTTTAAGGGATATGCTTCCACTGTGTTGCATGAGTGCAAAACTAGATACTTTGGAAAACAATATCAGAAAGTTATATAGATAGTCCTCCCTTAATGACTGGCTGTTTTATGATTGTTCGAAGTTATGATACCAAAGTTATTGCACTCCCAGCGATTGTAAATGGTCACGTCCCCCGCAGACACGTGATTGCATGTTAGCTTTACAATCCTTGGTGGCATTCCGTGGTCACATGACTGCAATTTGCAATTTTTTTGGTCAGTTTCTGGTAAAAAAACCTACCATTTAAATGAATGAAATTGCTTAATGTCTATGGTGTTCATTTAACAACTATCACAAAAAAGGCCGGAAAATTACTTCTGGTCGGATGGGTGCCTTGACTTATGGCCATAATTCTGGGTTTAGTTATAGTAATAAATAGAGGACTAACTTGATATGGTGACTTGGATAAAAAGAAATTGAAAACTGTGATTTGGGTTGTGGACTGATAATGGTATGCATTGTTTATATTATTTTCTATTTGTCTCCTGATTCTCCTGAAGCATCACCAGATTCATCACCAGTAGCAAGGGAATGTAATGATGTAAATCTTTAACTGACATAGATTACAGTTTAAAGTTTCTGAGTCATATTGTCATTCTGTATGGGTACAATAGCACCAGTAAATTTACTGGCGGACATGTACTGCAAGATGCATAGGTTTAAAAGCAGATAAAACCTTCATCAAGAGCCTTGGTGGCGCAGTGGTTAGAGTGCAGTACTGCAGGCTACTTCTGCTGACTGCTGGCTGTAGTTCGGCAGTTCAAATCTCACCAGGCTCAAGGTTGACTCAGCCTTCCATCCTTCCGAGGTGGGTAAAATGAGGACCCAGATTGTTGGGGGCAATATGCTGACTCTGTAAACTGCTTAGAGAGGGCTGTAAAAGCACTGTAAAGCAGTATATAAGTCTAAGTGCTATTGCTATCAAATTTTGTTGCTACATAGAAAAGTTGGAAGTTTTCTTCATTCATTACTGCAGTTGTAGGTAACTCCTACAACCAAACATTCACTTTTACAGTGACTTTATACACTCCTTGTCTTCCTCTGAACTATAGAGCTTCTGACGTTACTGAAAGTGGAGCTTCAGCTTTCTAAAGACAGTGCAGATATGTCATCTTGGGGATTGGGGGGGTGGGGGGAGAGAGACAAACTATGCAAAAGTATGCATATTGTATTTGCCTTTAGAAATCAAAAGACATCTAGTTCTAACCGCCAACTGTTTAACTGTTTTTAAATGTTTTTATTATGTTTTCTTTTAATAGT
>QLTV01004250.1:1981147-1991167 GCA_003457575.1 Thermophis baileyi | reverse complement strand
ATTGGTCATTGATATTTTTTTTTAATTTTTATAAATGTTTATTTGTAAATTTTTATATGTTTGTTTATTATTCTCACTTTAACAGATGAAAATAAATGTGAGATGGGAAAATTTTCATTTTTCATTTAGTTGCATAATAATTCTGCACACTAATAGTTGCCCAATAATTGTGCACACATAGATATTCTCCTAAGAAAGCCATAACCTCACTTTTACTTTCTTAAATATTCAGGTTTGAGGTTTATTAACATTTTGGATTGACTGAGAGCACAGTAGTTGTTCAATAATAAAATTAATCCTCCAAAATACAGCTTGCCTAATAATTGTGCACACAGTGTATATGGGATTATTTTTCTCCCCTAAAATATTTGTTTCTTTTTTAATTAAATTGTACAGGTTATATTGAAGGTAGAAGCAATTCTGAAGTTATTTAGCTTGGTCTGATTTATTTACATTTTAAAAATGTGGCATTTAAACAGGTTTTAACAGGACTTTTTATATCCACAGTATCTTAGTGCACAGAGTGTTATCCTTTTGTTTGCCTTTTCTTTGGATGTATTTCCATGTAAAGATATAGCCTTCTCTTTTATTATTGTTTAAGAATGTGTGTGGGGCACATGTTGGTCCTATAGAATTTGGCTACACTGCAGAAAGAAAGAGCAACAGGGAATCTGATGGATACTAGATACTGTAGTCCTATTTGGATATATAAGTAGGACTGAAGGGCTCTCAGTTCCACTGTAATAGACATTGCCTTTATATTCTTTGCTTCTGGGGGACAAAGAGGCAGATTTCATTCTTAGTCTACTCAGGAATGAGAAAAAAAACATAGACATGAAATATAGACATATTTCATCCCACTGAACTTTGTAAGATGCAATTACACAATTATATTTTCGGCCCAAAGTCTGTATTTTTTCTTGAACTTAACTATAACCAAGGAGCATGTGTGACAGTAGGACTATGTCCATCTAGAGATCCAGTTTGGTGTAGTGACTAAGGCACCACATTAGAAATTGGGAGACAGTGAGTTCCAGTCCCTCCTTAGGCACAATGCTGACTGGGTGACCTTGGGCCAGTCATGCCCTCTCAAGCAGGCAAGGGCAAACCACTTCCAAAATCTTCCCAAAAAAACTGCAGGGACTAGCCCAGGAAGTTGCCAGGAGTCAACAATGAATCAAACACACACACACACACACACACACACACACCCCTCTTGTTTCAAAAAGGGTGATTCTTCATAATTGGTCAATAGTGATACTCTCTAATTTTCCAAAACAATCTAAAATAAAAAGGCAACATATTTGACATGTAAAGAAATAAACATCTACGCCACATTTCATTTACAGGCAATTTTTATTTCATCCTAAAAAGTCAATTAACTCCATATGTACACACACATACATACTCACACATACACACACCCAAATCCACATGCACACTCACACACAATCACCTGTTGTTCCATACAGTAGACATTGGCCAGTGGGATTCTGCAGCGAATGTAGAGAATGTTAGCCTGGTGGGAGCCCTAGCTGAAACACATTTTATTTCTGGGCTCATGCAGGAGAGAAATGGCCTTTCCTAAGTGAAAGACGGCAAAAAAGATTGAAAGAAACATTTTGCAGTCCATTCCTGAAGGAGATACAGTAGAGGCTATTTTTTGCCTATTGCAGGTCTTCACTTCACGTCAGTACCTTTTGATTGGAAGTAGCAAACTCTAGATTGGAATGCCTGCAAGACACTCAGCAATTTTAAAATAAAAATAGAAGCACCACACAATGCTAACCCTAATGAAGCTTACACGGCAATCTGAGATTATTATTTTCTCTTTTATTTTAGATGCAGCTTTTCCACAGTTTCAAATGTTGTTCAGTGACCCTTCTAATCCCCTCAGAAAGTTCAGTTTACTCTGGCAAAAGTACAAGCCTAAATCCCTGAAGATTCAAGAGTGAAAGAATGGTCCTAAAGTAAACCTGTGCAAGGAATGCTGACAGTGAAGCAAAGTACTGTACTTATTCAGAAGCTGGATATTTCTTTGCTTAATTCTAACAGTATCTGGCCTTCTTGCTCCATTCTGAAAGGAATCAAAGCAGGCCTCTACTGAAAACTTTAACTTTAAAGCAAGGAGGAGCTGGAAGATTGTCACCTTAGAATGTTTACTTTGGGATGCTACTCTTTTGCTTAGGGCCTTCTCTAGGGCAAGCATAACTTCAATTGGACGTAGCATGATCAGAATCCATCATCCCTTTAGTCATTTCCTTTTTCTTTAATTTATTTCAGAAATTTTGATGGAGTCAGTAGACTGCTGGGTAGCCAAAAGAGGTACGGGGGAGGTTGCCTCTATGAGAGCTGGGTTCAGAATTATAGGCAGAGACAAAGGTGGCACTCCCACTTGTAAGTGGGAGGCTAGTGGTTGAAGAATAAGAGGCTGCTGTGCCACTGCTGGAGGAATATCTGTAGCCAGGTTCATCTTCCCAGGTGTTGCTGGAGAGGTAAAATGTGATCCAAAGTGACTGGAAATGCAGGCATTCTCAGAATCTGCAGGGAAAAAAATAACAGACTTCTCATTTTTATATGAGGGACATTAGTCTCTATCACTTTCCCCAAATTTCACCCAATTCATTCTGAGCTCTCCTAAGACCTTAGAATTTGAGTGTTCATGTCTGCAATGGGGTTTTCTTGTATAATCTCCGTGTAAAATTTGTAGACATTATAGGAGAGGGGTGGTACTCTACAGTGGCAAAAATCAGAAGTCTGGTGGCTCCTTTTCTCACTAATGAATTTTATTAAGAAGCACAAGCATTTGTGAGCTTCAGCTCACCATCAGAGTGACTGTTTAAGGATTTAAACAGGGGTGAGTAGGGAGAATATAGGGATGGTCATCAAGTTGTTAAAGTCCTCATAACCTATCTCACCTGTTGACCTCATCTTCATAACAGCTATCTTCCTTGCCTTTGCCATTCCATTCTATTCCATTCCAGTATAAATTTAAATCCCATCAGTCTAGCCATTCTTTGCATCTGATGAAGTGAACTTTTTAATTAGCATAAGCAACTTGTCTATGTTACTTTAACTGTATGATTCTCACTGGCCCAGCAAATAGGTTTTAATATATCCATTCTTATATGTTATTCCTAGACCTGGGCATAACTCTTCAAAACCATTTTATTTGCATTCTTTAATTTAACTGAACCTTGCCTTCCAGGGAAAGGCTACCTCTCTGATGACTTTCCACCATCAGGCAGATATTTTGGCCCAATTTGTTATAGTCCCTGTGAAAGGGGGTCTATTCTACTGGGCTGGATTTTAAAGGTTTAACTGTTTTTCATTCACTGGATTTTAGCCTTGAATTTTGCTTCTTAAACACCTATTTAAAAACCATTTTAAGAAAAAAGCAGGATAAAAATTTTACTGAAGAATAAAACAAATGATTCTGCTTGCCTTTGCATATTTCCCTATTATTAGATTATGTGATTATGAGCAATCAGAGACAAATTTATTTTTAATTAGTTTTTTTCCTTCTTTTTCTATTCTGTTCTTATATTCATAGTTCATCTTGTAGAAAATATAATCTTACCACTGGCTGCTAGTTCTGGAGACTTCTCAGATGATGCTGAATGAGTAGATGGTCTGGAATCCTCTCCAGAGGAATGTGTCTGAGCAGATATTGATGCTTTTGGTGGATGTACTTCTACCGGTAAGGTAGAAACTGGGTCTAAATAAAAGCAGGAAGGAGCAGTATTATAAACGTCCCTCAAATAAAGCTGCATTCAGCTGCACCCTTATGTATCTGCACAACAAACCATTAAACACATGCAAAATACCCTAATACATATACGTCATTAAAACTTGTTTGAAGCTAGAGCTTGGATTTCTGTGATCAAACAAGTTTTATATAATTATTAAATTATATTATTAATAACTAAATATAATTATTAAATTATTTAATAATATAAGCTATTAAACTACAGGTGATCCTCATTTAATGACCATTCATTCAGGGACCATTCAAAGTTAGGGTGCTAATCAAGTGGTATCTAAACTGATCCTCAAAGTTCTGGCTGTCCCAACATCCCCAATGTCATATGATCACAATCTGAACGCTTGACAACTGTTCACACTTACAACAGTTGCAGTTTCTTGCAGTTACGTGACCACCATTTGCAACCTTCCCTGCTGACTTCCCAGAAGCAAACTCTGTGAGGAAACTGGCAGGGAAGGTTGCAAGTTATTTCAGTAAATCACTTATACCCTCCCACACCTGGTAGCAGCAATCCCTGTATTAGTCCTGCCTCAACTTGTACCTTTAAGTAAGAATGATCCTTGACTCCATTTGTTGAGAAAGATATAGCTTACTAATGGTCAAGTGGATTACAGTAAAGCAAAGCCAGAACTGAGGTTCACACGCCAAATCCCTAGGTATAACTTCCCTACCCAAACACTTCCCACTGTTGCCCCCCCCCCCATCATCCAATCAGTTTTAAAAGAGTTGTTTTTGAAACAGTCACTCTTGCAGTTGCATTCCTCTCCCAGGGAAATGACCTTGAGGACTCATCATTGAGAAGGATGCTTCTTTCCATCAGTTTCACTTCCCCCCAAGCATTTACGTTCACCCTCCCTGCCCCCAGGGTCCATGGCACTGAACGACAGCAAAGCGCAGGCATGAGGTGGCAGTTCTGACAACCTGGCTCTGCCGCACTCACACTGCACCTCGTGGGCCACTCAGATACCCTCCCCTGCCCAGAGCACCAACCCCTGGCCACACAGTGCTCATGCAGCACTTTGCCTGGGACTCGCAATGACCTGCGATCCTCACTTAATGACATCAACCATGAGTGCCAAGTTTGCCATCAGTAAATGATGTAGTCACATGACACCATGCTTTATGACAGCATTGCTTAGAGATAGAAATTTTGGTCCCAATCTGAGAAGTCTGGAGACTTCTCAGATGATGATGAATAAGTAGATGGTCTGGAATCCTCTCCAGAGGAATGTGTCTGAGCAGATATTGATGGTTTTGGAGGATGGTACTTCTACTGGTAAGGTCTAAATAAAAGCAGCAAGGAGCAGTATTATACTGTAAATGTCCTTCAAATAAAGCTGCATTCAGAATATGGCCCCTTATGTATCTGCACAACAAACCATTGTTAACTAAGCACTGCCTATACATAGTGTGTTCAATATGCTTTACAGGAGTAAATTTTAGCTGATGAAATATAGCTTTTTAAATATAAGGTTATTTACATTTGATAATTTACTATGTCTTAGATACAATTAAGAGAATTTTATGAATTTTTTTTTTAGTGTCAGGCATAAGAAATCAGGAACCTGATTGTTCAACTTAATACAAATTTATTCCATACTACCTCTAAACAAGAATCTGAACTACTAATGGTTAAGGCAAATTGAGGGTAGATAAGAGTCAATGGAATTCAAGAAGGGCTGGACTTAAATATTTTGTGGGCGCGGACTGCAAATTGATGACGTGCTTCCTCTGGCTCAGCCTCGTCATCTCCTACAGTAAGTTTTTTATTAGTATTTTAAGATATTTTATAGATTGGGGTTATTTGTTTAAATTTGGAGGAGGTGATTCTATTGTTATAATCTTTGCACTAAAAGAAAGTTGGAGGTCATTTTTATTATAAATTTGTTTGATGTATAACTTTTGGTCATTTTTGTTTTGTTATTCTCTTTCCCTTTTAGGTTAGTATTTTAATGTTTGATGTTGAAATTTGATAGAGATGAAATATATAAAAACAAATTAAATTTGGGAAGTTGATAAAAAGGAAATTGTTATTCCCAGCCTTGTGGCTTTCCAAAACTCAAATAGTAGCCTCTTTCTAAGGGATCTTGGTCTAGAAAGGACCATGTAACTCTGAGGCTCAAGGGCTCTATATGGGCTTCTGAATATATACCTTGGATGACTGTCTGTTTGAAGAGCTCATCTCGTAGTTTTGGCAAAAAGCAGTCTATGCGCTCCCAGGTGATTTCCCATAGATCTGAGTAGCCTGTTCGTGAATCAGCATTATGGAATATCCCAGCTGTGTCCATTACTAGCAGCATATTCTTCAGTGATTCAGGGATGGCCTCTGGCTGGAAGGCAAAACATATTTATCAATGGGTCTGGAGCTTCCTGAAAACTGTATGGCCCAACACTCCTGCAAAATTGCCACTGAATTTTGATGGCAAGAAGCAAATGTTATTACTTGGAATTGAATTTTAGAACAAGAGAAAACTTGGCATCTTTCTACAGCTAACCCTACAACTTTGCTTGAGTTGCCAGGAAATGGGAGAGAGCTGCAGCAGTACCTGACAATAGTACAATACTACGGTAATTACTTGTCTGTTTTTCATGAGACCTCATTTACATCCAAAGTTAGACTGTTTTAACAATTTGTCCTTATGCTATCTCATGATAAATGTATTGACAATACATTTTAATTGTGTCTGCTGTCCTGAATTTTTGATATGTCAATCATGGACTATCTGCTCCTGCCAGCAGTATCCATTACCCTCACATACTGCCTGCCATGTTTGAAATCTTAATACAATGTTAAAATCCTCTTTTTGTTCTCTTTTACCCTAGATATAGCATCATTGCTGTTTTAGACCAAGCTGCTTCTTTACCATGATTGCTGGGATGACACATGGAACAAAATATTTTTGATTCCTGAGATTATCATCCAATAGGCAGTGAATGAAAAGCCACAATAGAGATTTCAATAGAAAACTACCCTTTTCTTTTATCATTTTTAGATTCTGTTTCAACTGGATGGAACAGGAGGAAAGTGGAATGATCATCTATCATCTCCTTATCCTGCTTGTTAAAACAAAAAGTTAATTTCCTTTCTTTGAAGCTGAAAGCACTCTAGACCATACTTTACATTTCCCCTCTCTTTATTTTTTCCAAGCAGAGTGCATTACTGCAATGGATATCGCTATCAGATCTGCTTATGAAGAGGTAAGCTTTTTGTTACCTAGCTGAGAATAATAGAAAGTACTGTAATGTGTAATTCTGTATGTTTACAGATGGGGAAAGGAGAGAAGTGGGACAAAATGAATTAAATAATTTGTTAATTAAAAGTACAACATTTATTATTAATCCAGATTTCTATAAACATAAATGGACTTAACTCACAAGGTAAACGAACACAGGTATTTACAAAACTTCAAAAATTAGAAATGGACATTGTATGTGTACAGGAAGTACATATTAATCAACAGCAAAAAAATTTACTAGAAAATCCAAAATTAGGTAAACTTTTTACATCACTATCGCAACAAAAGAAAAGAGGAATAGCAATATACATTAAAGAGAGATTGGAACCAAAACAAATATATACTGATGAGGACGGAAAAATTTTAATGATAGAGATAAAAACAGAACAAATATTACTTGCCGCAATATACGCCCCAAATAGTAACCAAAATGAATTCTATAGAAAACTACATGATAAACTAACAGAATTAGAATATGAGAACGTTTGCCTAATCGGAGACTTCAACGCAGTCACAGATAGTAAAAAAGACTATATGAGCAATAAAAAGAACAAAACAAAGAAAAGAACGTTGCCTGATTCATTTTTCGTATTGACCCAAGAATTAGCGTTAGAAGATGCCTGGAGAGAAATAAACAAAGGGAAAAACCAATATACATACTATTCCAATCCACACAAATCATGGTCAAGGATTGATATGGCCTGGATGACACCGGAATTAAGGAAAGAGTTGGAAGAAATAGAAATCATGACAAACAACTGGGTGGATCATAATCCAATTAAGGTGATATGGAAAGGACACACACAAAAAAAGGAGATGGACAATGAACCAAGAAGTATTGAAAGAGAAGGAATTTATACAAATGATGGAAAAGAAATTGAAAATATTTCTCAAAATAAATGTAAAAGAAGATATGTCGCTCCAAAATTTATGGGATACCACCAAAGCCTACATTCGAGGACTCACAATAGCATATTTGGCGAAAAGAAACAAGAAAACAAAACAAAAACAAGAATCCCTACAGGAAGAACTCAAAAGAGTGGAACTAGAGCTCCAGAACGATCTTCAAAGTGATAAAATTAAAGGAAGAAGAGACCTAATTAAACACAAGCTCAATCTTATTACACAAGACAAATTGACTCGGAAGCTAAAAATGGCAAAACAAAATTATTTCGAGCATGCTAACAAATCCGGGCGATGGTTAGCGTATAAATTAAAACAGGAGAAAGAAAAAAGAATAATAGGCCAATTACAGGATGAAGAAGGCGTAATGTACCATAAGAATGACGAAAAAAAGGAACTAGTACAAAACTTTTTTCAAAACCTATATCGTCAAGAAAACATATCAGAAACAGTATTAAGCAATATTTAGATAGAATGAACTTGACTGAAATTGCAAAGACAAGAAGGGAAATACTTAATGAAACAATAACTATGATGAAACTGGTTGAGGCAAGAAAGAAACAAAAGAATAATAAGTCTCCAGGCCCGGACGGAATCCCGGTAGAACTTTATAAGACGATACAGGAACCATTAGACAACCTAATGTTGGAAGTCTTCAATGAAGCATTGGTAAACGCGAAAATACCCAACAAATTTGGACAGAAGCTCTTATTACAATTATTCCAAAAGAAGACACGGATCATTCACAAATTAGAAATTATAGACCTATTTCATCATTGAATGCAGATTACAAGATATTCGCAGCCATTATTTCGGAAAGAGTCAAAAAAGTTCTAAATGAGCTAATACACCCAGACCAAAATGGTTTTCTACCAAAAAGGAACATAAAAAACATCATAAGAATTATAATTGACACACTAGAATACTACGAAGCCCACCCCGGAAAACAAACTGCCCTAATCTTTCTAGATGCCCAGAAGGCCTTCGACAACTTAAATTGGAGATTCATTATTCTACAATTGGAAAAAATGAATTTTGGAGAAAAATTTATAAGAATGATGGAAAAAATATACACAACCCAAACGGCAAGGATAACAATAAATGGGGACACCACGGGAAGCTTTAACATTGTGAAGGGAGTGAGACAAGGATGTCCACTATCACCCCTGTTATTTATCTTGACGCTAGAGGTACTGTTAATAAGGATTAGAGGTGAACAGGAAATAAAAGGTCTACAAATTAAAATAGAGGAATATAAGGTTCAAGCATTTGCTGATGACCTAGTATTTATAGTAGAACAACCATTAGAGACAGGAACCAAATTACTTCAGCTTATAGAAGAGTATGGCAGAGTAGCAGGACTCAAAATTAATAAAAGTAAAATGAAGGCAATAACAAAAAACCTCATGAAAAAACAAGAAAGAGAATGGGAAGAAAGAACGGGCATACAAGTTACGAAAAAAATAAAGTACTTGGGAATTTGGATATCAGCTAAATACTCAACTTTGAAAGAAGACAATTATGGTAGATTGATGCAACAGATAAAAAAGGATGTAGAAATATGGAAGAAATTACAATTGTCGCTTATAGGAAGGATCGCCTCTACCAAAATGAATATTTTGCCAAGAATATTATTTCTAATCCAGGTTATACCGATAAAATTAGGGAAAAGATTTTCTGATGATTTAAATAAGATAATAATGAAGTATATCTGGCAAGGGAAAAAACCACGGATTAAATTAAAAGCATTACAAGATAGTAGAGAAAGAGGAGGCTTTGGATTCCCCGACTGGGAGACCCAGGGGTGGGTTCTTACTGGTTCGGACCGGTTCGCCCGAACCGGGGACGACCCGCTAGTGACATCATCAGAACCGGATCGGTGGTTGCCAGTCCGTGGGGGCTGCCATCTTTTTTTTTTAATTTTTTCCGTTTTTTTTTGTTTGTTTTTTTCTGAGCATGCTCAGAAGGTGACTTCCAGCACTGTGCATGTTGTCCCCATCTTTTTTTGGCTTTATTTATTTTATTTTTTTATTTTTTCTGAGCATGCTCAGAAGGTGACTTCCAGCACTGTGCATGCGGTCACCATCTTTTTTTGGCTTTATTTTTTTTTTCTGT
>QLTV01004250.1:1969988-1980441 GCA_003457575.1 Thermophis baileyi | reverse complement strand
AGCCCTACTCATTTCTGTCAATTTTGTGTGTTTCTGTGTGTTAACTGGTTTTTGAGGTAATTGCTTCTTGCAGTAATCACCTTTTATGTGACTCCATGGCTGCTTTCATATTTATTTATTTATTTATTAAATTTGTATGCCACCCAACTCCCAAGGGACTCTGTGTGTTCATCTGTGTGTGGCTTTTAAGTGCAGGTTGGTCCTTGACTTACAACTAGTCATTTAGTGACTGTTCAAAGTTACAATGGCAGTGAAAAAAGTGACTTATGACCATTTTTCACACTTAACGACCCACGGCCGTTAAGTGTGAAAAATGGTCATAAGTCACTTTTTCACCACATTTTACAAGTTGGCCACTCCCACCCGGTCACATGACCGCCAAGCCACTCCCACCCAGTCACATGGCCGTCAAGCCACTCCCACCCAGTCACATGGCCGTCAAGCCACTCCTACCCGGTCACATGGCCGTCAAGCCACTCCCACAAAATTAAGCCACGCCCACAGAGTGGTAGTAAAAATTTTTGGAACCCACCCCTGGGGAGACCTATTATTATGCAACAACTCTTACGTGGAGTAAAGATTGGATACAATTAAAAAATAAAAGAATTTTGACTCTGGAAGGACATGATCTTCAAATAGGTTGGCATGCCTTCCTGTGGGATGGCAAAAACAAAGCCCATAGCTACTTCCAGAGGCACTTAATTTGGGACGCATTATTACAGGTTTGGCAAAAAATTAAAAGAAATCACTATAACAAAATACCTAGCTGGTTATCAACAATGGAAGCACTAATTTATCCAAACGTACTGGACCTGGACAAAATAAAAAGATATAAAGATTTATTAAAGGAACAAGGAGAACTGAAAACAAGAATAGAACTAAAAGAGCAGGGTATAGAAATTGACTGGTGGCCGTATATACAGATCCAAACTAGACATAAAAAAGACCTAGAACAACATGGATTCCAAAAAGAGGAACACGAATTAGATAAGATTATACAAGGCCCAGAGGACAAAATGATTACAAAAATTTATAACTATTTGCTGAGATATAAAATGGAAGAGGAGGTAGTGAAAGAGGTGATGATAACATGGGCAAAAAACTTTGGCTACAATATAGAATTGGAGAAATGGGAGAAAATTTGGAACAAAAGGTATAAATTGACGATGTCTGTAGCATACAAAGAAAATATTTATAAAATGTTCTACAGGTGGCACCTCCCACCAGCAAGGATAGCAAAAATGTACCCCAACTCATCACCAGAATGTTGGAAATGCAAACAACATCAGGGAACATACTACCACATGTGGTGGTCATGTCAAAAAGCAAAGCAATACTGGAATAGGTTAAGGAAATGGATCAAAGAGATAACAAATCAACAAATAGATATGAAACCCGAGCAGGGTATAGAAATTGACTGGTGGCCGTATGTACAGATCCAAACTAGACATAAAAAAGACCTAGAACAACATGGATTCCAAAAAGAGGAACACGAATTAGATAAGATTATACAAGGCCTAGAGGACAAAATGATTACAAAAATTTATAAATACTCGCAGAAATGGACAGACTTACAAAAGAAATGAATGATAAAGAAGAATCAGAATATTATAAGATATCGAACGATTGGTATAAATGGCTAGATGACAGGTATAAAGGTTAAGAAAGATCAATTTCAAAGAAGGTATAGAAGTAAGAAATGAGTAATAAATTTGGAGAAATGGAATCGACATAAGAAATTACTGTAATATTGTGTAGTATAATAGAAATACATATAATGATGGAAATTAATTAATTACAATTAATTGTAGATTGAAAAAGAGGGACAAATGGATGTAAAATTGATGCAAACTGATATAGAAAGATTGTAAAAAAAGTAGATTGTAAAAAATCTTTTTTAGAAAATGTTCAATAAAAATTATTTAAAAAATAAAAAAATAAAATAAAAGTACATTTATTATTTATCCAGACTCCATAATTTTTATGAATGGGTTCCCAGACATAAATGTGGCACTTAGTCTGATTAAGGCTGCATTACCTTGATTATATGTTTCTTCTCCCAACCTTAGTCTTCACATGTTATTGAGAAATTGGAGAAGTAAAAAATTGAACCTGGCAAAGAGAACTACTAACAATTAAGGATAGCCTCAACTTACTTACCAACAAGTCACTGGAGCCAGCATGCATGTATTTATCCATGAAATCCAATATTGTCAGCCATAAAGCAGCAAATGTTGGGAGAGAGAGGAGTGGGGACAAATGTTGCAAGAAGACCTAAACAGAAAATACAGTGAGAATTTAGGTTAGGATTCAACAAGAATGTAAGTCTTGTCCACGGTGACTTTCATGTGATGTTAAAAATTATTTTTTTACCAATATCAGTGACCAAGTTGCACACTGTTCTTTATTCTTAATAAAAAATGAAAACAAACTGAGTGAAATGACTAGTGACAATTAATAATGTGGCACAAAATTTTCAGGGTAAATGTATGAGGAATCAAATTAAGACTCCCCCAAATCAGTCTTTCATTTTAAATTCTGGAGTAAAATTTTATTTCACATAAAACATATCTAGTCCTTTAAAGCTGAAAAAAGTTCCCCCATGAATTTATAGATAGAATAGAAATAATTAAATATGTATATTTAAATAACAAGTTTGTAGCTGAATACTGAATCTTTTAAAAAAAAACTTGTATCGCCTCCCAAAGAAAGCTGTGAGGCAGTTTTCCAATCCCATAAGTGCTCTGATAAAAGTAAACAAATTTGCTTTTGTAAGAACAAAAGCAAATTTGTTTACTTTTATCAGAACACTTAAGTGACAGAACCTGTTGGCCGGTCTCCATCGGAATGGGGCTAAATTCTGGAAACTGCATCCAATTTTCATTTTTGTAAGGATCGCCTCTACGTCTAACTTAAGAAAGCGAGAACTTCTGAGCCAATGTAGTTCAAAAGGATCTTTTATTAAGCAGAAGTGAAAGCATTCCATTCAAAGCAATGTCTGAATACCCTTAGGCAAAGCAGTTAGAGTTAAAGCAGTAGAGCCCCCTCCCATTAGCCAGAATGCAGATTCTAGCCAATACACAAGTGTGAAAATGTTTTCTTTATCAACTGCTCTGGGAACCGGATAAACATACATTTCTCTGACCATCTTCTGTTATCCATTGAAGTGAAACATCCCACATTGCCCCTCATAAACCTTCTCCAAAAGTGAAGAGATCTCAGGATGTTTGGCGCCTGGGCATGGATTGTAAATCGTCAGTTGACACAGGCAATGCTAATAAATCAAACCCAAGGCCCCCCCTTCTCTCAACTGAATGGCACGATCACTCTTTGGGATCTGACACTGCATCCAATTTTCATTTTCTTCTCCTTAACAGGAACAATCATGAGAACCATTACAATTAAGTCAGAAATCACCTTCTGAAAAGAGAAGTAGCCTTATACCTTGGAGAGTAGAGTTGAAGCTCTCATTCTGGTCTCTTCCATCCCTCCAATATCTGCTGGGCTAATATTTTCCAGAAGTTTGGTCAACAAAGGAAACAGAACCTATTGATCCAAGGTATGGAATTTGTTAAGTTAAGATACAAAACTCTAATACTGTATACAGGCTGCAAGCAAATCAGGAGTTCAGTACTGGTAGATTGGCGGAGGAAGCAGATTGACTCATCAATAGATAAATGTTATTAATAAAATTAATTTCCACCCACAGGCCAAAAATAGGCACTGTTGCCTATTAGTTTGCACTTCAGACTTGTTTATTTGTCTGTTCTGTTTTGTACACCCCACAAGTCAGTGAATTTATGATTAGAATTATGAACAGAGATTCACAGTGCTAGTGAGATATTTAATAAGAATATACTATTTACTTCAGTTTATGTGGCCACAACTCCCTATGCTACTTTTTCTTGCAATGAAAGAAGATGTTGAATCATGCTGTCCCTAACAAGAGAAGTCAGGAAAATGCCTTGGTTTCATGATTCTCTTTGAGATTCAAAGATATAACTTGCAATTCCTATGAAGCCTCATACTGAATGCGGAATTCCTCCTTTGGAACTAATGTTCCCAGCTCAGTCAAACATCAGATTTGAAAAAGAGACATTGAATTGTATTCTCCCTAGCAAGGAGAATCAGGAAATTCACCTCAGTTCATGATTCTCTCTTTGACTTCCAATTTTAGCTATAATTCAAAATGTAAAAAACGGGACTTTCTGACTGCAGAGGAGGTAGACAGGAAAGATTTTTTTTTTTTTGATAGTCCAACTGCCTTTGAACTTTATCCACAGCAGCTGCCAAGCTGTCTTCATTCTAGCTGGTCCTTGTAAATAACTGTAACTTCAAACTGCTTCCTCTCTTCTCTCTCTTCTTTATTACCAACATTGTTTTCCTTTACTACAAAATGTTTCTAAGCTGCTCCAGGAGCTTTTTTGCCTAAAAACTTTAAATAGTGTTCCGTACATCCTCAAAAGCATCCTCATATAATACAAAAATCTCTTTCATAGCCAATTTTATAGGCATAGCCAAAAGGGTCTACAACTCAACACAGCCAACTCGCTGCAAACAACTCACCACGGGACAAGAGTTACACCAATATGGAAGAAATAGTCAAATAGAATCATTAAAGAAAGGATGCCAAAGGAGGGACAAAATAAAATGTGAATGACAAAAATTAAAATTATTTTTAAAAATTATTTTAAATAATTAAATTGAATTGTTGAATCATCCTGCAGAGAGTTGTCCCGCGGTGAGTTGGCCGTGGCAAGTTGTCTCATTCTGTAGCCAAGAGAGCCAGTTTGGTCTACTGGTTAAGGCACCAGGCTAGAAACCAAGAAATGATGAATTCTAATCCCATCTAAGCCATGAAAGCCAGCTGGGTGAGCTTTGGCCTGGCAATCTTTCTCAGCCCAACCCAATTCACAGGGTTGTTACTGTGGAGAAAGGATGATGAAAATGTACATGTAGTCTTTGACTTGTAACCATTTGTTTAGTGACCGTTCAAAGTTACAACAGCACTGAAAAGAGTGACTTATGATCGTTTTTCACATTTATGACTGGTGCAGCATCCCATAGTTACGTGGTCAAAATTTGAATGCCTGGCAACTGGCATGTATTTATGATGGTTGCAAGTGTCCCAGGGTCTTGTGATCACCCTTTGCAATCTTCTGACAAGTAAAATCAATGGAGAAGCCATATTCATCTAACAATCGTGTTACTAACTTAACAACTGCAGTGATTCAATTTAACTTCAACTTAACAACTATGGCAACAAAGATTGCAAAATGGGACAAAACTCACTTAATTGGAAATTTTGGGCACAATTGTGGTCATAAGTCAAGTACTACCTGTATGTTCACCTTGATTTATAAAAATAATAAAAGCGGATTTACATCCTACCTTAATTATTTTTATAAATCAATAAATAAAATTTTGAATTTAAAGTTGCTGAAATGTTAAGATGAAGTTTCATCCAAATCTCACACTTACAATATGCAATGCTAATGTGCAATACTGTTTGATACTAGTAAATAGGAAATTTCCATTTGGCACGGTTACTTGAAATGTCATTCAAAGTGACAGTAAAATTTCCCCTCCGATTTATCTAGCAGCAATTGAGATCATCCTTTTTTTTATTTTATTTTTATTAAATACACATATAACACAAACACATACAAAACAAACAAAACAGTGGGGGAGCAATTCCCCCTATTTACAATAAGCTTGCTTCGGTAAATATCCACATTTATATTATCCCTTATATATATATTTACATTTTATAATTTACTTATTCTATATTTCTTTATTTCTTAATTCTTCTATAATCATTTACATTTAACATTCATAATAATCATTCAAATATCAACAATCTCGTTTCTTACCCCTATCTATACACTCCTTTGTTTTTTCTTTCTCTCCTCCAACCATTCATATAATTTATTCCATACTAAGTAATATTTGGACTCTTCTTATATCCCACACTAAACTGAGTTATTTACCTGAAGTATTTCTTTCCAAATATTCCACAGTATCTTATGCCTAAAGTAGTAAGTTATCCTTAATAATACAAATAAACAGCATATAACTGCATACATTCCACATATATAGCAATCTCTCTCAAACATAGCCTGATCATTTAAAAAATTCTAATGTTTTTTTTTAAACTTAATTGCTGTCTTTCACCTAAATTTCCGAGACCCTGTGATAAGAGTGAACCCAATCCTTATTATCTTTGAAAAGCTGTCATTCCTTGTAATGGACATACTTACCTTATTGAAACAGGATTCCCATTCCAAAGCATCGAGAGCTTGTAAATCATGCACAAGAAGAGCCCGCTGCAGATAAGTCAGTGCCTGCATCCGCACTTGTCGTCTTGCATCGCAACACAAACAAGCAATGCCTGTACAGAAGACAACATGATGTGAAAAGAACTATGTATTGATTCTTGGTTAATGACCTTATATCCAACAAGGAGTTATCATTTTCACCTCTTCCTAAGTAACATGAAAATCCTGTGGCATACTCAAAGTAACAAAGGCAAGACAAAACACAGAGTTCTAGTGTTCTACACTAGAAGATCTGAGCAATGACTTTCACAGAAAATTGAGTTTATAAATGATCTGAGGTTAGCAGTGGAATAGTCAGGGGAGGGACCAAGCTTATTATTGAAAATAGAACAGGATTCTGAAGAATTCTCCCAGGCACCTGGGAGAATAAATAAGGTTTCAGAGGAAATGGGAATTTCTTGAGGTGGTGTTGAACTCCACTGTTCAACTGTGGGATTAAGTGCCACTTGGAATGAAAGGGCAATTATAGGCCGGGTCTATGACAATTGCCCTCAGCCGCCTGGTCCTGCCCACTTCACCCCGGCCCTCCCGCCCCAGCCGCCCCACTGTGTGGGTTCATCCTGGCTGCCCCATCCTGTTGCTCCTCCCCTGCTGCATCGCGCCTGGCAATTCACCAAGGGACAAATCACCATGGCTGATTGGTCATGTGGGACAATTAACCATAGGTCCTGGGGGCCAACCCATGCACCAAGGGGTGGGCCTCTGCCTTCCCTTTGGACATGGCATGCAGAGAGGCCACCGGGCAGGGCAGGCAGCAGCCTCAGGCACTGGGCTTTTTCAAAAGGCTATGCATCCAAGGACTGAGAGGCAGCCAGGTGTGCATTCCAACGGACACTGGTTGCTACCCAGGCATTGATGCATGAACAGCTCAGGCCCAGCCTGTCCCCGAACTTGGGAACTGGCTGCTGGCAGCCACTTCTCAGCTGTCCTCGTAGCTGTCTTCTTCAATAAGGTCTCTGCTTGCTATATGCGGATGAGAGAGGCTTGCGTCCCTGCAGACACACGTCTATGTGGCTGCTTCTGCCTGCTGCTCGCCCTCCCGTGTCCAAGACCACAGCAAAGCTTGCTGCTGCCACACACCCGCCCATCCACACATGCAGCTGCATAGGCAAGCTCAGACGTGGTTGTGGAGAGATGATCACAAGGTGTTTTGGGCTGGGAATGACCCCTCCAAGCTGGGCCTTCCCCAGCAAGGTGGATTGTCTGGTATGTGGACTCCTCTGGGCTGCTCTCCCTTGTCCTGAATAGCATGGGCATCCTGGGGCTCAATCCTGATGCCCAGCCTGTTTTGCTCCATAAACACTGGGACAAATAGAGGGGTATGACTCAGGCTGGATGCCAGAATTGGGTTCTGCAATAGCAATAGCACTTAGCAATAGCACTTAGACTTATATACCGCTTCATAGTGCTTTACAGCCCTCTCTAAGCGGTTTACAGAGTTAGCATATTGCCCCCAACAATCTGGGTCCTCATTTTACCCACCTCAGAAGGATGGAAGGCTGAGTCAACCTTGAGCCGGTGAGATTTGAACCACCGAACTGCAGCTAGCAGTCAGCTGAAGTAGCCTGCAGTGCTGCACTCTTAACCACTGCGCCACCTCGGCTCTTTTAATGCAATGCCCCACAGTCAGCCCTCCCCACTACACAAGTATTAATGATTCTTTTTCTTTGATCTCCTGCAAAAGGCCATTTAACTCAGGTACCATTCTGGCAGCATTCAACCCCTGGAGCAATTTGGAAAGGAATTTAAAATAAAACAAGCACAGAGTTTTGTCTTTGACTTACAAGCAAATGGGACAAAAGCTGGGACAAATGGGAGGGTGACTCTTCCCCACCATATCCCAGGGTCTCCTTCAGCCCCAACCCTAGAGTAGACAGGAGGGTGAACAGTTGTGCCATTTTCCTTTCCTTCTCACTAAGAGAATTAAGACAAGATCCAAAATATTTCTCCAAGCAGGAGCAGGTGACACCTATCAAAATGTTTAACTTAAATACAACATTTGACTTAACTACAATAAATTAAATACTATACCTAGAAAAGGAAGGCAGGCATGCAAAAGTGGGGCTGTAAGGATCGCCTCTACGTCTAACTTAAGAAAGCGAGAACTTCTGAGCCAATGTAGTTCAAAAGGATCTTTTATTAAGCAGAAGTGAAAGCAGTCCATTCAAAGCAATGTCTGAATACCCTTAGGCAACGCAGGTAGAGTTAAAGCAGTAGAGACCCCTCCCATTAGCCAGAATGCAGATTCTAGCCAATACACAAGTGTGAAAATGTTTTCTTTATCAACTGCTCTGGGAACCGGATAAACATACATTTCTCTGACCATCTTCTGTTATCCATTGAAGTGAAACATCCCACATTGCCCCTCATAAACCTTCTCCAAAAGTGAAGAGATCTCAGGATGTTTGGCGCCTGGGCATGGATTGTAAATCGTCCATTGACACAGGCAATGCTAATAAATCAAACCCAAGGCCCCCACTTCTCTCAACTGAATGGCACGATCACTCTTTGGGATCTGACAGGGGCTCTCCTGAATAATCTATTTAAAAGCCTATTTTAAAAAAACCCTAAACATGCACAGAATTGCACCAGAAAAAAAGTGAATGGAGGAAAAGATGGACTTGGAAAAAAAACTTGGAAATCAAACATTTATTTGGATGCAAACTTTATTCTGGTGAGTTCTGCTGAGTAGCATGGGTGGGCTGTCTGCAGCTCCCTTTGTTATGCAAAAGGGAAAGCAGACAAAGCACAGCACAGCATCTCATCACTGAGATAATTTTCTCTATATAAACTGTACTTTTTCTTCAATATTGACTGCATAGTTCTTTTCACTATTAACAGTGTATACTTACAGAGACATAATTGCAAAATGAAATAGGTACAGATCTGTTTGCATGAGTGTTTTTTTCCTCTTTAATGAATTACCGTATTTTTCGGAGTATAAGACGCACCTTTTTACCCCCAAAGAGAGGGTGAAAACTTGGGTGCGTCTTATACACCAAATGTAGCCCACCCAGTCACCCCCACCCATTGGCCTTTGCCTCCCAGCAATTTACTTCCTTGCAGCAAACAGAACGGAGCCTGAATAGCACAAGCAACTGATTATCAGCTTCCCGACCATCAGCTGATTCAGGCTGCAGGCGCTAAAATGAAAGTGAAACTAAAACTGCAAGGAGGCAAATTGCTGGGAGGTAGAGGCAGAGGCAGAATTTTATTTTCTTGTGCTAATCAGACTGCTGAGACTGGCTGTTGTTTGCTGCAAGGAGGTAAGTAAAT
Organism: Thermophis baileyi; assembly: GCA_003457575.1. Classification (NCBI taxonomy): domain Eukaryota; kingdom Metazoa; phylum Chordata; class Lepidosauria; order Squamata; family Dipsadidae; genus Thermophis; species Thermophis baileyi. The sequence goes on along the minus strand of QLTV01004250.1, from coordinate 1,970,827 downwards.
AACTATAAATAATTATTAGACTTATTTTTTAAAGACTGCTTTATTATTGTTCTAGACAACAAAATGAAGAAGCTTTTTAAAATAAATGCTTGATCTGAAGAGGCCCAGTGCTATTGTATCTTCTTTTAAATAGCAGAGAATAATGTATACTTCCAGAAAGCCACATCAATTTTAACAGCATCTGTACAAGTAATAATCTGAAATGTAACAGTGTCCTGTTGTAGTATTAAGATAAGGCAGCTGAGTTAAACCCTGACTTAATCATGTTTGGAGTAGATCTATTTAAATAATTGGGAGGAGTTAGTGTGACTACATTTAAGAAAACTTTCTGGCATTAATATACTGCCATAATGTACATTTCTCCAATTCTTTGCTATTTCTATGGGTCAGGCACACATGCACAGAAATACACAGCAAATGGTGTATATCATCTGTACTGTTTGATGGGAGGCAAATTGCTGGGAGGCAGAGACAGATTTTTTTTCTTGTTTTCCTCCTCAAAAGCTAGGTGCGTTTTATACTTCAGAGCGTCTTATACTCCGAAAAATACGGTAGGTGCAAATGTGTTTGTAAGTGTATTTTTTTCTTTATTTATGACGATTTATAACGATTACAGTCTTTATTAACTAAATAATCATGAGCGAATTGAATATGAATTTTTATATATTTTGAATGATCCTGAGAAAACTGAGTGATCATTTATACAGAGCTGTTTACAACTATCACCAGAAGGATTGTAAACTTTTACTGCGTGGATGGTATACTTTGTATGGGGTGTGTGTGTGTGTGTGTGTGTGTGTGTGTGTGTGTGTAGTCTCTCTGTGTGTATCAGAATAAAT
>QLTV01004250.1:1957442-1969010 GCA_003457575.1 Thermophis baileyi | reverse complement strand
CTACAGGAAACGTTTGGTTGAGGTTATTGCTGCCAAAGGAGGGTCAACCAGTTATTAAGTCCAAAGGTTCACATACTTTTTCCTCCCTGCACTGTGAATGTTTACATGTTATGTTCAATTAAACCATGGCAACATCTAATGTTTGTGTAGTATTATTTTAAGCAGACTGTTTTTTTCTATTGTTGTGACTTAGATGATGTTCAGAGCACATTTTATGACCAATTCATGCAAAACTCCACGTAATCCCAAGGGGTTCACATACTTTTTCTTGCAACTGTATATGTATATATATACACATATACATATACATCTCACACACACAGTGTGTATATATATATATATATGTGTGTGTGTGTGAGTATGTATATATCTGTGTGTGTGTATGTTTGTACAATCTTTTTACACTAACAGCAAGCTGGTATTTTATTTTTTACTCTCAGCTGAGATACTATTTCAGCTGAGATTTTGTTTTTCTTTTCAAATTTTATTCATCTGTCATTTTTTACATACATCTGTGGATTACAAACTACATCAAGAGGACAACCTCAATATTAGCCATAGGAAGGACCAAAAGGAGAACTAAGAACTTCTAGAACTAAGGTGAAATTTCCTGACCGTGTAAACAATTAACCAAATGGAATGGCTTGACTTCAGAAGTTATGGTTGCTCTATCACTGGAGGTTTTTGAGAGGAGATTGGACAGCCATTTGTCCAAAATAGTATAGGTCGGGGTGAAATTCAGCAGGTTCTGACAGGTTCTGGAGAACCGGTAGCGGAAATTTTGAGTAGTTCGGAGAACCAGCAAATACCACCTCTGGCTGGCCCCAGAGTGGGGTGGCAATGGAGATTTTGCAATATCCTTCCCCCAGGAGTGGGGAGGGAATGGGGATTTTGCAGTATCCTTCCCCTGGAGTGGGGTGGGAATGGAGATTTTGCAGTATCCTTCCCCTGGAGTGGGGTGGGAATGGAGATTTTGCAGTATCCTTCCCCTGCCATGCCCACCAAGCCACGCCCACAGAACCGGTAGGGAAAAATTTTGAATTTCACCCCTGGTATAGGTCCCTTCTGTTACTCTGTTATTCTAGAATACTAACATTTAAGAATAGAAATTTCAGTTTAAAATTTCTTTTTTAAAAATCTTCTAAATGTTAGGAAATTTTGAAAATAAACTTCTAGAATTTTTTAAATTTTTGGAAAAAAAATCCTTTTAATGAAATGGCCCGATGGCCCAGCTGAGAGGCGACCCAGCTCAGAAGTGGCCCAGCTGAGCAGCCCAGCCAAGAGGCAGCCCAGCTGAGACACAGAGAGTGGAGTGGCAGCTGAGTGGAGGCAGTGCGGTGCAAATGGAGGCCAGCTGAGCAGTAGTGGTGGAGAGCTAAGTATGATAGTGGACCGGAGTGCCCACAGCAGAAGCTGAGAGCAGTGCAGCAGACCAGCAGCTAAGTGGAGCAGAGTGCTAAGATGGCGGCAACGGAGGAAGCATTGTTACATTGCGGGGAGAAAAGTTTGTATTAAACTAAGATAAAATGGTAGGAGGAGAGGTGGAGAGGGAAAGATAAGTTATAGAAAAAGAAAAAAGACTGGAGAAAGTAAAAGGAGAGGAAAGATTGGAGAAATTAGGAGGAAAACACCACCAAGGGCAGCAGCCCACAGCAAACTTTGCCTGCTGAGAGAAGCCCAGCTGCACCCGAGGGGCCTACCCAAGAGACCCATTGAATCACTTCAATGGTGAATGGAGAGGCAAAACGAATTGGCGGAGAACAAAGAGGCGAGCTGGTGAGCGAGTGGGGCCAGCTGTGGAGCAGAGAGGAGAATCAGCTGTGGGGTGGACAGGCGAGCCAACTGAGGGTAGCGCAATGACCAGCAGAGAACAAAGAGGCGAGCCAGTGGAGAAGAGGAGGAGAGCCGGCTGCGGAGATGAGAGGTGAGCTTACTGTGGACCATCTAGGCCAGGGGTGTCAAACTCACATCGTCACAGTGTCGTCACATGATGTATCGTGACTTTTTCCTCCTTTGCTAAATGGGCCTGGCCGTGGCCAGCGCGTGACGCATCCGGCCTGCGGGCTGCAAGTTTGATCTGATCTAGGCGGTCCTGTTTGTTGGTGGAAGCAGCACACCAGTGTGATGGACCAGCAAATGGGAGCCACATGGCTGCGGAGCAAAGAGCAGCGGCAGCACAGCAGGGAGAAGAGCCAGCAGCAAGGGGCAGCACAGCAAACTGAGAGCAGCGTGGAAACCGACGGTAGAGCAATGGTGGAATCGGAGGCTATGGTTGGCGGTGGAGCATAGTGGACTAGCGGACTGGTGACTGCTAACAGCAACAGAACAGCATGGCAGACCAACAGACGAGGCAGGGGCAACATGAACTGAGAAAAGCAGGGAGAACTGAATATCCAGTAGTGGCAGGAGAAAAGCAAGTAGGAAGAGAGGATAAAAAGGCAACAATTACAGAACACAAGGCAAAAAAAATCAAAGCCGAGTAGACAATAGCAAGTACAGAACATATAAAGGTAGAGAAGAAAGGGATAAATAAAGCTCACAAGAAGGCAGGGAGGGAAAGGATCATAAGAAGGCAGGGAAGAAAGAGATAATTATAGAGCATTCCATTACAGGATGGGAATGAACCGTGCACTTCAGTCAATACTGAAACGTTTTTAAATTTGACATTTTAAATGATCTGTTAGAACTTTAAATTTTTAAACTAGACATTTTTGAACTGCTAGAACTTTAAATTTTTAGTTAGACCATGGTCTGCACTACCTCCATGATGGGCTTTTGGCAAGGGATGGGCTGTACCTCACAAAGACTGGGGAGAATGTTTTTGGAAAACGACTAGCTAACTTATCAGGAAGGCTTTAAACTAAAACCGAGGGGGAAGGGTGACCAAAGATTTTTAGGATCTCCAGGACCTAATTCCAATCAAAAACCCCTAGAAAACAAGTCAAATAATGAGGTAACACCAAACAGGAGACATAGGAAGCATACCCACAGCCAGACATAAAGATCTCAAGTGCCTATATACAAATGCACAAAGTTTGGGGAACAAACAGAGTGAACTCGAATTATTAATACATGAAGGTAGATATGATATAGTTGGAATTACAGAAACTTGGTGGGATGAAACCCATGACTGGAACATACTGATAGAAGGATACAAACTGTTCAAAAAAACCAGACACCATAAAAGAGGAGGTGGAGTTGCGCTGTATGTAAAGGACCACTATATTGCTACAGAAATGCATGACACCAAAGACAAAAACCTCCTAGAATGCATATGGGTCAATATAAAAGAAAAAAAAGAATGACATTGCCATAGGGTTAGGGTTACTACAGGCCACCCAACCAAGCAGAAAAAATAGATGTACTTTTTGCTAACCAATTAACAAATATATGTAGGATACACACTACAATACTAAAGGAGGACTTCAATTACCCTGACATCAACTGGAACACTAATTCTGCACCAAGTGAGAAATCAAATAGGTTCCTGACCTAACCCTAACCCCCCAGTCGCATCGCTGAAAGAGTGGGTCTCCCTACTACGAAACACGTGGCCGCTGGTGAGGAAAGCTCTGGAGGAAGCTCATGAAGCTTATAAGAAGCAAGCTGTCAAGAAGCATGCAGAACCCAAGCTGTTTAAGATTGGCAACCATGTCTACCTTTCCACCCGCTTCTTGCAATCTTTACAACCTTCAAAGATGCTGGGACCTTCCCAATTAAATGCATCATTAACTCAGTAACTGTAGAATTAGATTTGCCCAAGTCCCTTCAATGGGTTCACCCCATGTTCCATTGTAGTTTATTGAAGCCTGAGATCACTTCTCCCCTTAGACCTAAACTTCCACCAACCCCAGAACCTTTAATTTAAGGGGTGCAGCACTTTGAAATCAGAAATCTAGACTCTCGTAGACATAGGGAAACCCTTCTGTATTTGGTGGCATGGAAGGATTTCCTGACAGCTTAGAGTGAATGGGTCAACCATCGCCATGTTAGAGCCCCTAAACTTATTAAACGCTTCCATAATCAGTACCTGGACAAACCCAAATGACATTCCTTTCATTCTCTATTTCTTCTCTCCCTGTTTGTTTTGTTCTGTTCTCCAGGATTAATGTTGAAGACAGAAAGGAGGGGGAGCGTCTTTGGAGACAGAGCGAACTCTCTCCCAGCTGGTTTCAGCCCGTCTCCAAGGCCGTCATACCCTGAGGATGAATCTCTTTGCACCTCTCAAAACAACCTTGCAGCATTATGGGGAAACGAAAGAATGTTGTTTGCATTGCACAGGCTTTTTCAGATTTCGCCTTGTTCTCCTGGAATCACTTTTCTCTCAGTAAAACTCCTTTTGATTCAACTTAATAGATTAAGAGTCTTGCTTTCCTGAGGAACTAGCTGAGGCAGTTTCTTACACTTACTCTAGATAGCTATGAATAAAGAGGTTCTTCTGCCAAGTCTCCATCGTGAACTGGGGGGGGGGCATGTTACAGTAAAAGCATCAGCCTTACCCTCAGACAACAGTGGCTCTCTTCGGGGGGGGGGAGGTAGTGTTTATGGGCAGAAATGCCTCATTTCTTTCTGCAATTAAACTACAAGTATTTTGCTTGCAAAGCAGGGCTCTCAAAAGTGGGGGTGGCTTGTGATCCTGGCTTTCTCCTGACCATAAACCAGGCAGATCTGTGGTAGCTTCAAGGGGACTCAAAAAAGATTGATGGGGAGCACCACAGAGAGATCACCCTCATATGCTGCCCCCACAGCCTGCTGCATGCAGGAAGCCTCGGAGCCCCACGGAGCAGTCTTCCATGCATGGACTCAGTGGCCGAGCTCAGGAGGGCAGCCATCTCTTAGCCCTTCTTTTGATGGGTGGTTGCAGTTTAGCCCAACAATTTTTCTCAATTCACCCCACCCCCAGCTTTTTGGAGCAGTACCAGAGGGTACAAAAGGCACTGGAGAGGCTGAAGTCACTTTGCTGCCAGCAGGGGGTGCACGCTTGTCAGTCTCACCCCTGACCCTCTTGCAAGGAGAAGGGAGAGGCGCGTGGAGGGGTCCACATGTTAGGCAGCTCGCCTCGCCAGGGAGGGCCTAGCTCAGAGGGATCATTCCCAGCCCAAAACACCTTGTGAGCATCTCCCCACAATCAAGCCTGAGGTTGCCTGTGCCTGCTGCACGTGTGGATGGGCGGGCGTGTCACAGCAGCAAGATTAGCCTGCAATATTGGACACTGAAGGCCGAGCAGCAAGCAGAAGCAGCCGAGTGGAAAGTGAGGTGTGCGGACATGTGTCTGCAGCAGCACAAGTCTCTCTGCACGTGGAGGGAAGAGACCTTCCTGAAGAAGAGCACTACAAGGACAGCGGAGAACCGGTGGCCGCCAGTAGCCAGTCCCCAAGTCCCGGGACAGAAGCCCAAATGCAGGTTGGGCAGAAGTTGTTCACAATTCGATGCTTGGGCAGCAACCAGTGTCCGTCGGAATGCGTGCCTGGCTGCTCTTGGTCCTTGGATGCATAGCCTTTTGAAAAAGCCTGGTGCCTAAGGCCGCTGCCCACCACACCTGGTACCCTCTCTGCATGCTGCGTCCAATGGGAAGGCAGAACCCCACCCTTCGGCATGCAGATTGGCCGCTGGGATGTCAGCTAATTGTCCAGCATGGGGAATAGGTCATGGTGATTTGTCCCTCGGCAAATTGCGAGGGGCAACGTGGTGGGAGAGGAGCAGCAGGGGATGAGTGGTGGGAGAGGAGCAGTGTGAGAGGCAGCTGGGAATGAATGCATGCAGTGGATCGGCCACGGTGGGATGGGGCCAGGGTGAAGCAGGCGGGGCCAGGTGACTGGGGCCAATTATCGCATTCCAGTGTAGACCTTGGATTGATTTATGCCTGTGTGGCCTCTCCTGTTTTTGGGAGCTCCGTGAGATGAAATGACAGAAAAGAGAACTCATGATGAGATTTGATGAGAGATTCTTTCCATGGCACCAGAGGATGAAAGCATAATCAATAAATAATTTGATGAAACCAAATTATTATTCATTTCTTTGATATCACAATTAAATTACAGAATGGACACATAAATACCATGTTATTCAGGAAAACCTATATTGTAAATCATAATGCATGCCTACATTTCCTCCCCCCCCTCCATCCACAGGACATTATCAAATCTACCATCTGCACAACATAGCTACCACATTTGTTTTACCCTCTTTGGCAGAGATGGTCAACAGATGGCATTCAAGAGACTGAATAAGATGAGTAGACAAATTGAAAAGTCAGATTAATTCTCAGGAAATTAAAAGCATGAGCACAAAAACACAATGCCAGAATACTACTAAGATAGTCCTCAACTAACAGCTGTAACAGAACCTAGAATTTTGGTCTTAAGTTATTTCGTCATAAATCAAAGTACCACCCAATTTTACAACTGTTTTTGTGACAGCTGTAAAGCAAGTCACAGTAGTCGCTAAGTCGTATGAGAGGGCCCTACTCTCACACGGCCTCTGGACCTTCCAAAAAGTACAGGAGAACAGGGCATGCTTTTCTGTGCATGCTTCAAGGGCATTCTCTAAAGTTTCCCGAGTGAAGGCCTGGAATTGCCTCAGATAGGTATTTTTTTCTGAGATGGGGCTGGGACAGAAAGTTTATTTCACAAAGTATACATATAGTATACATATGTTTTTTGAGGTTTTCGCGGGTATTTGTATGTAGGTCTATGGTTATTTGGGTTTTCTCCCGCGTGAAGTTGGAGATGTCGTTGCGACATTTCAACGAAGTCTCATTCGTCATCATCAGGCTGGTTATCAGGCAATATAACCAGCCTGATGATGACGAATGAGACTTCGTCGAAACGTCGCAACGACATCTCCAACTTCACGCGGGAGAAAACCCGAATAACCATAGACCTACATAGTATACATATGTATATACATATACATAAAGTATACGTATTCATTTTTGTAGTTGATGTTTATGTAATACATAACACCACATATGACTGAACTGGGTTTTTTTTTAAATAAATGTGTAAATAATTGTTTCTCTTTTGTTGTCTGGTGTTTGTGTGTGCGTGTCTGCATGAGTGAGAGAGAGTTGGAGCTCTGGCTGTTCCCCGTGGTCATGTGATTATGATCAAGGTGCCAGTGGGACTGTTGCAATTGCCATTGTTAACATGGTTTCCTAGTGTGATGACTCCCCCAGACACTTCCCCAGTTCTCTCTTCAGATCTCAGCTCAGAGGAACATGAACCATTTCCAGGCATGTCTGGAGGGGAGTTGGTTAATGATTCCAAGCAGCCATCTGAGATGGATTTGGCTCAAACACAGCTACAGCAGAACAGCCCAGAGGCTTCAGGTGGAGAAAGCACGCAGCTGGAGTCAGTCAGTGATGTTGCACCTGATCCAAGAACATGTAGGGCAGAGAAAAGGCAGGAGAAGAGGTCAGCCAGATTATTTGTGAGAAAGCCTCGCCGTTCTTGATGGGCTGCACCAGAAGCTGGCTATTTAGCACAGCAGAGAGGGAAGTGATGCTGGGAATGTGTTCATTTCCTAGCTGTGTGTTTTCTGGCTGTTGTGATTTTTACCTTGCTTTGGATTGACACCGTGCCTTGACTTGGATCGTGCCTTGTGAACTCTGGACTTTTCTTGCATCGTGAACCCTCTTGTATTGTGGATGTAATTTTGCCTGGTGGGTTTATTTTGATTGGGAAACTTTCAAATGCCTTTCCTTGGCCATTGCTCTGTGGACTAGCATTGGTCTGCTTGTGGTTGGACTTAATTGAGACAGTTCTGGGGTTTTGGTAAAGGGAGTTGCGGGGGAATATTAATAAACCCACTAAACCACAGTTATCTCTGTCTGTGTGCGCGCGCAGGACAGTACACCTAGGATGTTTTATGACTGTTTTGCTTAGTAATGGAATTCCCAGTCCCAACTGCTTTCATAAGCAGAGGAATACCTGTAGTTGAAAAAGGTGCTACTCAATTCTTTCTGGTTTTTGACAATCAAAGACAAATGCTAATAAAAAGTTTACCTTATTTATATACTCCGATTGGTAATGATTTGGCCAACAAGAGTCAAACTCTACAGATACAAAATAGAATACAGAGTAAAAGAATAATAGAGTTGGAAGGAACTTTGGAGGTCTTCTAGACCAACCCCCTCCTCAAGCAGGAGATCCTATACCAGTGATGGCTAACCTTTTTCTTGTCGCATGCCGAAAGCGCGCGCGTGCCGGCACCCCTAATGCAATGTGTGCGCGACCCCCCTGCACGCCCCGCACATGCGTGTGTGACCCCCCGCTCTCCCCCCAGATGTGTGCATGCTCCCCGCGCATGTGTGCGTGCTCCCTGCGCATGCACGTGCGACCCCCCCACCCCCGTTTTGGGCCTAGCAGGCCTCCCTGCAGCCTCCTGGGACCAAAAATGGGCCACGGGGGGGGCGCCACGCTCCCCCCGGCCCCCGCGCATGACTCCCCCTGCGCATGCATGTGCGTCTCCCACATGTGCTCCACGCATACGTGGCAGATAACTGAAAATCAGCTGGCCGGCGGGAGGCGCGCATGCGCGGTGGAGCTGAGCTGGGCGATGGCTCGCGTGCCCGCAGAGAGGGCTCTGCATGCCACCTGTGGCACGCATGCCATAGGTTCGCCATCACGGTCCTATACCATTTCAGACAAGTGGCTGTCCAGTCTCTTCTTAAAAAGCTTCCAGTGATGAAGTACTCACAACTTCTGAAGGCAAGTCGTTCCACTGGTTAATTGTATTCACTGTTAGAAAGTTTCTCCTTAGTTCTAGGTTGCTTCTCTCTTTGATTAGTTTCCATCCATTGTTTCTTGTCTTGAGAACACTGATATCATGTCACCCCTAGTCTTTCTTTTCTCTAGACTAGCCATATCCAATTCCTGCAACCATGCTTCATAGGTTCTAGTCTCCAGGCTCTTAATCATCTTAGTTGCTATTCTCTGCACCCTTTCCAAAGTCTCAATATATTTTTTGTAATGTGACCAAAACTGGATGCAGTATTCCAAGTGTGGTCTTATTAAGGATTTGTAAAGCGGTACTAATACTTCACGTGCTCTTGACTCTAGCCCTCTGTTTATGCAACCAAGGATTGCATTAGCTTTTTTGGCTACTGCTGCTGCACACTGCTGGCTCATATTTAAGTGATTTATAGATTTACAGATTAACAGAGTTGGAAGGGACCACTAGTCCCCGTACACCAAGATCCCTCTCACAATTACTGCTTTTGAGCCAGGTTTCACCTAATATGTACTTGTACATTTGGTTTTTCAAGCCTAAGTGTAAAACCTTAATATTCTCTACATAAATTTCATTTGGTTGGATAGGGACCTCAGTTCAAGTCTATCAAGATCCATTTGAATCCTGAGCCTATCATCTGGGACGGACCTGCGGCTCTAGAGCCGCATGCGGCTCTTTGGGCCCTCTGCTGCGGCTCCCTGTCCCATCACTGGGTGGCCCTGCCCCTCACCCTCCCCTCCCAGTCACTCCTCGCCTGGCGTGAGAAAGTAAGGGCGGGGGATGGAGATTTGCTCCAAATTCCAGAGCGGGAGTGAAGCTTCATCTCTTGCTGGGTCTCGCGGGCATTTCTTCTAGGCCTTGTTGGTGCTCCGCGCACCTCGGTCTCTCAGGGAGACACGTGACGTCCTCTCAGCCCCGAGACACTGGCCCAGCCTGGCTGTTTCTCTCTGCCGCTGCTGTTGGCACCTCCATGGCCTGCCCGCTGCTTTTGCAGTGCAGTTAAATTTAGCTCACTTCACAGTGGGGGAGACGGCATCCCCTTCTCCTCCTGGAGCCCATTACAATGCGGAGAATTGGCTACAGGGGTGCTTTTTACCATATGATTTAAATCAAGAGTCATTTCAGGTTCCCAGATAAATGAAGCTCTTTTATCCCCCTGCTGTGGCTCCCTGTCGGCTGAACCCACCACTGGTTGTCCCCGCCCCTCCCCTCCCAGTCACTCCTCGCCTGGCCTGGACAGAACAAGGCGATGGCGGGGGATGGAGAAGCAGCCGGGGCTGATTCTCTGGCGCCTCACTCTTGCTGGAGCTTCTTCCGGCCATGTTGGTGCTGGGCGTGCCTCGGTCGCTTGGGGAGACGCACAACCTGCTCTCTGCCCCAAGAAACTGGCCTGACCCAGCTGTGACTGACACCGGCCTCGCTAACACGAGGGCTGGTGGGGTCGGAATGGGATCCGGGAGGAGGGGACGTCAGAAAGGGGGACGGGCCAGCAGCGCCCAGCTGCTGCTTTAAGAAGCTCAGGGCAGCGGGAAAAGGGGGCTGGCCCTGCCAAACCTCGCACACCCACCCCGGGGGTCAGGCTTGGAGAAAGCTGGAGGGCCCTCACCAAAGACGCTCACCCGTCAGTTGGTCTCCCTCTCTCTGTGTATCTCTATGGCTGTCTCTGTGTGTCTGTCTGTCTGTCTGTGTCTCTCTCTCGCTCTCTGTCTCTGTGTCTCTTCTCACTCTCTCGGAAAGCCCAGCGAGCTCCCCTTGGGGCTCTTCGCTAATCCTTTTTTTTCCTTCCTTTTGGAAATCCGGGCTGGCTGAGGAACAAGCATGAACCACAGAGGAGGCTTCCTTCCTCCTCCTCCCCCTCTCACGACCCCCTGGCTGGCTGTGGCGGGGCCAGGAGGGTGCGCACGAGAAGGAGGGGGAGGAGGAGGGAAGCATCCGCCGTGGCTTGCACTCGTTCCTCAGCCAGCCCGGATTTCCAAAAAGTTGCCAAGAAGAAAAGAAGCTTCTCACTTTCTCGGAAAGCCCAGCATGCTCCCGAGCTCTTCGCTAACCCTTTTTCTTCCTTTTGGAAATCTGGGCCGGCTGAGGAACGAGCGCAAGCCGTGGTGGAGGCTTCCCTCCTCCTCCTTCCCCTCCCTCTCCTCTCGTGCGCCTCCATGGCCTGCTCGCTGCTCTCACAGCGCCTTGCGAGCACACTTAAATTTAGCGTGCTTCACAATGGGGGAGACGGCGTCTCCTCCTCCTCCTGGAGACCATTATGATGCGGCACATCAGCCGCAGTCAGGCCGGGCGTGTCTCAGAGCAGAGATCAAGTTGCACGTCTTCCCGAGCGACCGAGGTGCGCGCGCAGCACCAAGAAGTGCCCGCGAGATGAGAGGCAAGTACAGGGGCGCTTCCCTTCTGCTCTGGCATATGGAGCGAGTCTCCATACCCGCCGTCACCCTTACCTTCCCAGGCCACACGAGGAGTGACTGGGAGGGCGAGGGGTGGGCCAGCCAGCCGACTGGGAGCTACAGGAGGAGGACGAAACAGCTTCGTTTATCTGGGAACCTGAAATGATTCTTGATTTAAATCATATGGTAAAAAGCACCCAAAGAAGAAGAAAGAACATCAGAAAAAAAAACCCCAACCCTCGCCTGTTTTTGGAAATGGTTCAAGAGGGAGCACACACACACACGAGAGAGAGGGGGAGAGAAGGGAGGGAAAGAGAGGGGGGAAAAGAGAGAGAGAGAGAAAAGAGGAGAAAAAGAGAGAGAAACGAGAAAATGATGGAGGGAGAGAATGAGAGAGAGGAAAAAGAGAGAAACAAATGAGAGAGACGGGAGAGAGGGAGAGAGC
>QLTV01004250.1:1916134-1956200 GCA_003457575.1 Thermophis baileyi | reverse complement strand
GAAAGGAAAGGGAAGTAGAGAAGGACGGAAGGGAGGGAGAGGAAAGTAAGAAAGGTAGAGGGGGAGGAGGAGAGGGAGAAGGGTTGTGGGAAATAAAAAGGGAGTTAAGGGATGGCAGAAAAGCAGCCTCGACTGAATAAAAACAATAATTGTCTTGATGAATAGAAAATATGTATGGGAGTATTGTATTAAGAATTAGAAAATGAAATGGTATCTTTGTGAATGTAAATATGTGAAATGAAATAAAAAACTTTGGGGGGGGGGAAGCTTCTGCGCATGCGCAGAAGCAAAAAACAATATGGCGCCCCCTATGGCGCCGAGAGAACCAGCTCGAGGGCGTAGCAGGCCTGGGTCTGGGTGCCACGTTACCAGGCCGCCACGTTACAAATGGTTCTATAGAACCAGTCCGAACCGGTAGGAACCCACCTCTGTGTCTATCCCAAATTTATTCTAGCTTACCAAGAAGTAGGTTGTGATCTACTTCATCAAATGCCTTATTGAAATCCAAGTATACTGTATTATGTCCACAGCATTTTGCTGGGCCACTAATTTAGTCACTTTGTCAAAGAATGAAATAAGATTTGTCTGGTATGATATGTTTTTGACAAACCTGTGTTGGTTCTGGTTATAACTTTATCTGCTTCAAGGTGTTTGCAGGTCTGTTTCTTTTCCAGGATCTTCCCAGGTATTGATGTTAGGCTAATTGATCTGTAGTTTCCTGGGTCTTTTTTTTCTTCCTTTTTTGAAGATGGGAACCACATCAGCTCTTTTCCAGTAGTTTCCCAGTGCTCCAGGATCTTTGAAAGATATGTTTCAATGGTTCTGAGATAACATATGCCAGCTCCTTCAGAACTCTGGAATATAATCCATCAGGTCCCGGTGATTTGAACTTGTCTAATCAGACAGGTGTTCTCTTATCATTTTCTTGCTTATTTTAACTTTTATTTCTAATCTGTCTTTTATGGTTATGTTTTTGGTAGGTTGTATATTTTCTTTTTGCATGAAGACTGATGCAAATGAGTTAAGTAGCTCTGCTTTATCTCTATTGACCATCTTCTCCCATTAGTGGGCCAATTGTTTCCTTGACTTTTTTCTTGTTTTTTATATGTTCAAAGAAACTTCTTTAATTGTTTTTTATATTTGTTGCAAGTCTTACTTCACTCTGAGCCTTAGCTTTCCTGACTTATTCTTTGCAAGTTCAGGTTATTTGTTGATGCTCTACCTTAGCTATGTGTCCCTTTGTCCTTATTTTGTATTTATCCTTTTTGACTTTCAGTTTGTGCAACCATGCTGATTTTCTTGGATTTCTTATTTTTCCTTTTCAGTGGTATTATGCTGGACTGGGCTTATATGATCATATTTTTCAAAGTTTCCCAAGCTTCTTGAATTGTTTTCCCCTTTAAGATTTTCATCCATGGAATCTTTCCCAAGTTCTCTCTGAGTTTGTTAAAATCAGCTTTTTTAAAGTTTAAGACACTGGTCTGATTGTTTTGTTGCTTGGGTTGGTATTATATTGAATTCCAATATGATGTGGTCATTCTTGGCCAAAGTTCCAGCAACTTAAACTCCCTCTATCACTTCTTCTCTGTTAGTAAGAATTAGGTCCAGTATAGCTTTTCCTCTAGTTCCCTCCTCTATCTTTTGCATGACAAAGTTGTCAGTTAGGTTGGTGAAGAATCTGTTTGATCTCCCACTTGCTAAAGAATTTGTCTCCCAGTTGGTATCTGGGTAGTTAAAGTCCCCCATTAGTACTGTGGTATATTTCCTACATATATTTATTAATTGGTTAGCAAAAAATTCATCTATTTCTTCTGCTTGGTTGGGTGGCCTGTAGTATGCACCTATGACAGTGTCATTCTTTTTTCCTTTTATATTGACCCACATGAATTCTAGATGGTTTTCATGCTTGGTTTTGTGCTTTTCTGTAGAGATGTAGTGATCTCTTACATATAATGCAACTCTACCTCCTCTTTTGTTAGGTCTGGCTTTTTTTAAATAGTTTGTATCCTTCCACTGGTACATTACAGTGTTTAGTTTCATGCCACCAAGTTTCAGTAGTGGCAACTATATGATACCTATTTTCATGTACTAGTACTTCAAGTTCATCCTGTTGTTCCCTAAACTTTGAGTGTTAGTGTATAGGCCGGGTGTCGGCAACCCGCAGCTCTGGAGCTGCATGTGGCTGTTTCAGCCCTCTGCTGTGGCTCCCAACGCCGCTGCTGTTGCCGCCTCCAGGGAGGGAGGGAGGGAGAGAGAGAAAGAGAAAGAGAAAGAAAGGGAGAGACACACAGAGAGAGACGGAGATAGGGAGACAGTGACACAGAGAGAGAGACAAAGAGAGAGAGAAAAAAAAGAGAATGAGAATAAAGAAAGAGAAAGAAAGAGACAGAGACAGTGACACAGAGACAGAATAAGAAAAGAGAGAAAGAGAGAGAGAAAGAAAAAGAGAGAAAGAGAGAGAGAGAGGTGAACAACACACCCGAGGCCGGGTGTGGCAAGAGTGGCTGGGAGGGGAGGGGTGAGCAGGGGCCGGGCAAATAATTTAACAACCGGTTCTCTGCCCTAATGACCGGCTGGGTAGACGTGGCTGGGGGGTGTCATTTGAATGGGTGGGAGTGAGTGATGTCAAGTTGGCCATGCCTACGCAGTCACACTGGTTGCCCAGAGTCCCTTGGGAGTTGGGTGGCATACAAATTTAATAAATAATAATTTAATAAATAATAAATTATTGGCTCCAGATGTTTTCTTTTCTGTGGGAAATGGGTCCAAATGGCTCTTTGAGTGTTGAAGGTTGCAGACCCCTGGGCATTTGGGTATGCTTCCTATATCTCCTACTTTGAATCTGGATTTTTCTTCTTTCCCCTCACTTTCTAGCTCGTTGTTTGATTGGTTGTCTTCAGGTTTGTTGTTGGAATTAAGTCCCAAAGATCCTAAAGATTGATCACCCTCCCCCCTCAACTTTATTTTAAAGACCTTCTGATTATCAGGCCTGGAAGCCATCTTGGGCATTGGATCTTCAGGCCTGCCACATTTAGTGCTGGGGGAAACTGGGAGGGGGGATTGTATAGAGCTGGGGAGATATCATAATAACATTCCTTTCTCTGAGAGTCAAGGATATTCTGCCCTGCACCTGGAGGGGTGTGGCTGGGAGGCGTCTCCAGTTGGGACGGTGCATTGATTGGACCATATGATGGACATGTGCGTGCTGGGGCAGGGACTTGGACTTTCTTTTGGGTGGGGAAAACCTGGAAGCTTTCAGATTCGGGTTTTCCCAGATGTGCCAATATGACATCTCTAATAAAATGGAACTTTGAGGAATTTCGAGCCTCGGAGTCTTCTTTCGTTGGGTGTGTTACTTGGAACCCTGACATTAACCCGAATCTCCCTTAAACTTCAACCAGTTCTCCGAACCCCAGGGTGCTGTCCGGGGTCCTGAGCCCCGAACGTTGACCTGATACCGGGTGGCATGAAGACTCAGGGAAGATGGAGGAAAACAAGGCAGCCACGGAGGGAGCCACAGAGGATGGCTCGGTGATTTATGTCAAGATGATCTACTCCCCTTCCCAAGCCGTGGTGGAAGCGGAGATGGCTGCAGAAGCGGAGCGCCAGCTGGGTGCCTGGCCCAAAGAGCCAGTGCCCGGGCAAGCCGCTCAGCCAGATCTTACTCTATGGAGCGAGGCTGTGGGAGCCGTGCTACCACAGGAGACAATGGCCGGAGAGATGCTGCTGAACCAGCAGATGGGACTGAGTAGAGTGGAGCAGACCCCAGCCTGCGAATGGAGGGCGTCGGGACCAGCAGACCCCAGGCGCTCTCGGGAGTGGGGATTCCCACAGCCATCACACAGCCAGTTGTTAGCGGGCCTCCCGGAGCAGTTCGGCCAACTCAGCATGGGCAGCGCTGCTCAGCTCCCTGAGGCTGGGCAACCCCGGTGGACTCTGGCTCAACCCACATTCACCTTTCTGAGCCTTGAAGCTACAGCACTACAGAGTGTCTGCCTCCTTTTATTCAGCACGAAGCGGATCATGCCACAGCCTAACACGTCAGGCCCGATCTACCGAGGGGACAGCCCTTGCTGGATTCGGAATGGGGCAGCAGCAAAGCCCATTGAGTCATCTCAGTCCGGTGCTACAAGGACCACAACTGGGGCTGTTGGGACCTAATACTCCACCCCAGCAGCCAGTCCTCAGACTGCCCCCAGCCGACAAAATCTCACCTGGGTGGGCATTCTAACCCGGCCAGGGGTGGGTGCAATACCAGTGGACGCCCGCTCCAATTTTGCAGCCTGTACCAGTCCAGCATCCAGTGCAGTTCCAGCCCCCAGTCATGGCCCCGCCGCCGGTACTGGTCCAGCAACCAGTGCAATTCCAGCCACCGGCCATGGCCCCGCCACCGGTGCCGGTCCAGCAACCAGTGCAGCTCCAGCCACCGGTCGCTGCCCCGCTGCCATGCCAGCCCAGCAGCCCGCGCCGGCTCCACAACTGGCCCCACCAGCCGCTCCCCCTCTGCAATTTAGAGCGACCTTTGATGGGACCCCAGGACGGCTAGCCTACTTCCTCAATCGAGTCTGGGCGCACAATGATTGTTATGGCGATCAATACCCAACCGATCGGGATTTGATTTCGGCGACTGCGGATGGCATGAATGAGGGAGAAGTGGCGGAGTGGATAGCTGAGCTCCATGATGAGGAAACCCCCAAGCTAGACAATGTGGACGAATTCGTCCAGCTGCTCCTAGGCCGCTTCGAAGACATAGCCCATCGATTAGAGGCCGAGGCCCAGATCAAGGCATTGAAACAAGCGGGCCGACCTCCCAAGGAGTTTGTCAGTCCTGGAAGCCATCTTTTACCTTTTTGTATTCAGGCCTGCCACATTTTCTACTGTGGGAAAATGGGAGGGGGGATTGTATGGAGTAGTGATATGTAGTAGACCCAGACCTCCGACAAGCTTGCGGCATCCAGGGGGTCCCAGAGCACATACAAGCGTGATACAGCACAGCAGTGGCCATGGATCTGGAGAGCCACCCCCATAGGAAGCCGACTGTGGAGAAACTGGCGAGAAGACCCCTGGGTCACCGATCCCCGGCTAAACCGCCCGAACTGCTGCAGCCCACACCATCCGGGATTGTTAAATGCTACCGGTGTGGTCAGCACGGGTACAGGGTATCCGAATGCCTGGTTCCAGCTCCTGTTCCCCAGGTCCGGACTCCAGCTACACCCCGGGCAAGAAAGACCCCGCGGAAGCTACCGGAAAAGGGGAAAATTGCCAGACAGGCTGTTAAGGTTCCGCTCCTTCCAAACGAGGTTGAGGGAACTCCAGCCAGAGGACCCCCCCAAGCTCCGCCAAGGGGAGTAGCAGCGGCGATGACCCGATGGTAAGTGAAGCCATCCACCCTTTTACTATCAAGACCCGGATAGTAGTGCCGGAAACGGGGGCCCAGGGGGAAGTAGAAGCCGTCATAGACACTGGCTGCACCAGATGTCTAATCAGCCTCCCCATATTCGAACAGCTAGGCATAAGCACGAGGCCCCTAGCGCGCCCCATCAGCTTTGAGCAGGCCGATGGGACACTAATAGGCGGAGCCTCAGCCACGCTACTGACAGAACTTGTCAGGCTAGAAATGGGCTGGCACCGAGAACTCATCCAATTCGTCATCGCTTCAAAAATGACTGAATCAATCATATTGGGCCTCACGTGGCTGGACAAATGGGGACCAACCATCACATGGGAAGATGGCTACAGGAAGCTAAAAATAGGTATCAGGCCGCTACCGCCCGTTAAGCCGGACCGTTGTCAAAAAGCCACAAACCCCGGCAGCGCCAACGAGCCCGAAACCGCAGCACCAACCGCAGACGGACTACCCGGCAACCCACAAGTGCCAAGGGAGTACTGAGACCTGTCAGGGATCTTTAGCGAGGAAGACTGCAACTTCCTCACCGCCCAACTGACTGCGCAATTGAATTCGCGCTGGGAGCCAAGCTGCCTAAGCCAAAGATGTACTCCATGACTCCCAAAGAAATGGAAGAACTAAGGAAATACATCGATACCAATCTGGTGCAGGGATTTATCCAGCCAGCGAAGTCCAGAGTGGCAGCCCCCGTACTATTTAAAGAGAAAAAGGATGGGGGAATGAGGCTTTGTGTTGATTTTCGTGGAATTAATGCCGTGTGTGTGGAGAACACCTACCCCCTCCCACTCATGAAGGACATGCTAAGTCACTTAGCCAAGGGCAATGTGTTCACCAAACTGAACTTGAGAGAAGCCTATTATCGCATAAGAATCAGAGAAGGGGACGAATGGAAAACTGCCTTTAACTGTCCACTTGGCAGCTTCCAGTTCAAAGTCATGCCATTTGGTCTGCAAGGAGCCCCAGCAGTCTTCATGCAACTAATAAATGAGGTGCTACATGAGCACCTATACAAAGGGGTCCTAATTTACCTAGGACCCCTTTATATTCAGCAAAACTCTCGAAGAGCATGTAAAGCTAGTGCGGCAAGTGCTGAAAAAACTCCTAGCCGCCAAACTCTACTCAAAGCTGTCTAAATGTGAATTCCACAAGACCTCCCTAGATTACCTAGGCTACCGGATATCCAGAGGAGGGGTGGAAATGGACCCAGGGAAAGTGAAAGCGGTGCTGGACTGGCAACCCCCACGCACCCAAAAACAGCTTCAAAGCTTCCTGGGGTTTGCAAACTTTTACAGGCAATTCATTCCAGCTTTCGCAGAAGTTGCTCTACCCTTGACAGAATTGCTGAAAACTGGACCTCCTCTCACCAAACCACGGCTGAGTCAACTGCTCGCCTGGTCAATGGACTGCCAAAGAGCTTTTGAAAAATTAAAATGACTCTTTGCAGAAGAGCCGATCCTCCAACACCCGGACCCAGAGAGACAGTTCACCATCCAAGCAGATGCTAGCGACATGGCCGTAGCGGCTGTGCTCCTACAAAAGGACCCACAAGGGCAGCTCCTGCCTTGTGCCTATGTGTCCAAAAAGCTCACCGACATAGAGAGGAGGTGGGCAATTTGGGAAAAGGAAGCCTACGCTGTCCGCTGGGCCCTCCTCTCCTGGAGATATTTTCTTGAAGGGGGTAAAGTGCCTTTCGAGGTCTGGACTGATCACAAAAACCTCGAAGCCCTGAAAACCCTCCCAAACAGGTCCGTTGGGCACAATACTTCAGACGATTCAACTTCGAACTGAAGTACATCCCAGTGGGGAAAAAATCTGCTTGCCGATGCCTTATCAAGAAAGCCTCAATTTGATAGCCGCAGGGAAGAAGTCGTCCACGCCATTATTTCCCCCCGCACAACAAGCCGCACAAGTCACCACTAGAGGCCAAGCCAGACGGCCACCCGATCCCAGACGGGACAAACTGACAGTAACATGAAAACCACGCTTCTAGCTGACCCCTGGCTCACAGATAATAAAGACATCTTGACCATGAGGCTAGCGTGGAAGGGATCCAAGCTATACGTCCCCGCCAGCTTGAGACTGGAAGTGCCACAGCGCAGCCATGACTCGAAGCTGGCCGGCCATTTCGGGTTCCTGAAAACCCTGCACCTGACTAGGAGACAGTTCTGGTGGCCAAAGATGAAAGCGGATGTGGAGGACTACGTAAAAAGCTGTGCAACTTGTGCTGCCATGAAGATGAGGAGTCCAGGAAAGCCACCTGGACTCCTTCAACAAGTAGCAAGCCCCAGCCGATCTTGGGAGGAAATCGCAATGGACTTTATAGTCGAGCTCCCAGAGACTGGGGGAAATACAGTGATTTGGATGGTAATCGACTTATTTTCCAAGCAAGCCCACTTTACTGCTTGTTCAGGATTGCCCTCTGCGAAGAAGCTGGCAAAGATGTTCATCAAACAGATTTATCGATTGCATGGGATACTCCGCAGGGTAATCTCAGATCGAGGGGTCCAATTCACTGCTACGTTTTGGAGAGAGTTCCTGAAATCGGTCGGATCCACACAAGGACTTAGCTTGGCTTTCCATCCGAGTATGAACGGAATGGCAGAATGAGCGAATGCAATGGTGGAGCAATATATAAGATGCTATGTGGATTACCAACAAGAGAACTGGGCAGACCTGTTGCCATTTGCAGAAGTGGCTTACAACAACGCTGTGCATAGCAGCACCAGATTAACCCCTTTCCAGGTCACCAGCGGCATGGATTTTGTCCTCATGCCCGAACTGCCCAGAGAACCCCCCTCCTCCATGACTTTGACTGAATGGATGGAGTTGCTGAGGAACGGGTGGGAGAATACGAAAAAAACGCTGGCAGAAGCCGCTGAGGCGTATAAGAAACAAGCGGACAAACACCGATCTCTCCAACCTCCCTTCCGTGTGGGAGATCGGGTTTATCTGTGACTAAATACATCAGACTGAAGCTACCCAGTAAAAAGCTGGGACCTAAGTTTTTAGGTCCTTTCCCCATAGTGAAAGTAATTAACCCAGTGACAGTTCAGCTTAGCCTCCCATGCATACTAGGGAAAGTACATCCTGTCTTTCATTGCAGTTTGCTAAAGCCAGCAGTCGGGTCGAGATTAAGACCACAGACCCGGCCAGCTCCCAAACCTATAGTGGTGCAAGGGGAAACCCATTATGAAGTAAAAAGAATTCTAGACTCTAGATTGTTTAGAGGACGATTACAGTACTTAGTTCATTGGAAAGGGTACCCTTTGTCTGAAGCTACTTGGGTTAAAAGCTGGGACTTAAAGGCAGACAGATTACTGAAGCAATTCCATGATAAATATCCTGATAAGCCAAAGAGTCCCCCTGGGGGGGAAGAGGTGGTTAGGTAATATTGGTTAATCCCCTATGTTGCTCTCATTGCAGGATTCGATCATTGGATGAGGGGGGGGTGTGGCCTGCCAGGCCTGGAAGCCATCTTGGGCATTGGATCTTCAGGCCTGCCACATTTAGTGCTGGGGGAAACTGGGAGAGGGGATTGTATGGAGCTGGGGAGATATATCGTCATAATAACATTCCTTTCTCTGAGAGTCAAGGACATTCTGCCCTGCACCTGGAGGGGTGTGGCTGGGAGGCATCTCCAGTTGGGACGGTGCATTGATTGGACCATATGATGGACATGTGCGTGCTGGGGCAGGGACTTGGACTTTCTTTTGGGTGGGGAAAACCTGGAAGCTTTCAGATTCGGGTTTTCCCAGATGTGCCAATATGACATCTCTAATAAAATGGAACTTTGAGGAATTTCGAGCCTCGGAGTCTTCTTTCGTTGGGGGTGTTACTTGGAACCCTGACACTGATAAGTTGAGCCAGTCATTTTCCAGATGCATTCTTCCCAGTTCTTGTGCGGTACAGACCATCCCTTGCCAAAAGCCATCCTGTACAGGTAGTTCACTTAGTGACCATTTGAAATTCCAATGGACACCCCTCCAAAGATACTTACAACTCAATTCTGAAGTTCGGGCAGACACCTCTCCCCATGGTCATGTGAGCGTATTTCAGATACTTGGCAGATTATGGCTGTTTGCAGCATCCTGCAGTGATTGCAATTTATATTTTTGCCCAAAAACAGGCATTTACTTCTGGTTTTGGCAAAAATGTCCCATAGTGAACAGCAGGTTTTTAATGACCATGGCAGTTGCTTAACAACTGTGGATTCACTTAATGACTGTGGTGATTTTCTTAATGGCTGCCGGAAAAAAGGCTGTAAAATTGGATTGGTCATGTGATGACCCATTTTATGACCATCATAACTTAAAACTGTAATGGACAGGTTCCAGTACAATCATAAGTCTAGGACTATCTGTAATTTTCTAGGTTGTGTTCGCTTTACCTTGCAACAATGGGCACCAACAATTGATCCATAATGCTCGAGAATTTGCTTCTATTTTCTTCTCTGAAGTTTCCAGATGCTGTTGCTCTTCTGCCCAAGAACTGTAGATGGTAGCAGCTCGTGTATGAAGGGTATGCATTAGATCCAACAGCTGTAAAAGAAATAAAATAAATAAAAAACCTTCACTACAGGTAGTCCTTGACTTACAACCTTTCGTTTAGTGAGCATTTGAAGTTACAATGCACTGAAAAAAGTGACTTATGACCATTTATCATACTTAGGACTGTTTCAGTATCTTCATGGTCACATGATCAAAATTCGGATACTTGGCAACTGGCTCATATTCATGATAGTTACAGTGTCCCAGGGTCATGTGATCACTTTTTGCAACCTTCTCACAAGCAAAGTCAATGGGGAAGCCAGATTCACTTAATAACCATGTTACTAACTTAATAACTAAAGTGATTAATTTAACAACTTTGGCAACAAAGGTAAAATGGGGCAAAGCACACTTTTTTTTTAAATAAGTTTTTTATTTTTTAAAAACAAAACATATACATCTCTTATGGACAAAGTGTTGTCCGGATCTCCTCTCTTACATCATTTCTTATACATAATCAATAATACATCTTATTTCCAATTTCAGCCATATTATTTCCCCCCCTACCAATAATTCTTTATCCTTATTCATTTTTCCCTTATTCATGCTTGTTATCACATATCACTATACGCCCTCACTTTCAAGTCTATTAACACCTTTTAAGTTTCCCTTCTAGTTCTTAACCATCCAAGTTTACCTCTTAAATTAATTTTATAATCATAACCAATCTTAATTTCAGTTCAAATTTCATCTACTGGAGTATTTTGCCATCTTTAACATAATTTTATCTTATTTCAATTTCACATATATGAAAATCATTTTTCAAACAGTTTTTGGTACTAGTACAATTCCTCTTTTTTTTTCTCAAACATATTCAAAATCACTATACCATTATACACCAATTAATAACCAATTATTTACCATATTTTCTATTTCTCAATGGAGTTTACTTCACTTTATGATCAACATTTATTCAATTTTTATCTTTAACAATATTTTACTATATATAACATAAATCATCATATATCTTTCATTTTAACATACATAATTAACAATTAAAAATTTATAATACTAGTACACCTCTATTAAATCATACTATATCTACCCATACAGCATTTATTTTTCTTCCTCCTTTATTAATCTTCCCTTTTTAACCATTATCTCTTAATCTCTCTAACATTCCATTTTGCGTTAATTTCCTGGTAATCTTTTTATCCCTTTCTCTTAATTTCTCCCCCCCCCCCTTTGGTTTTATATGTATTGTATCTTTTCTTCTGACTTCTTCCTCTCACCTTTCGGTAGATTGTTTGTATAACCCTCACCAGAATTTTACATTTTCGCTGCTTGCTGTTTCCCTCTTCACCTTTTATCTGTTTCTTTTTTAGGAAGCAATTCCCCTTTTTCCTCTCTACTCTTTCTGTAACACTGTAAATCTCAGTGAAATTGTCTAACTGGTTTTCATTTCTTTCTTCTTTTTGCTCATTCATCACTTCTTGATTCTCATTTATATTCTCTTTTACCAATTCTTCCTCTATTTCCTGTTGTGTGTGCTTCATTGGTTTTTCTGGCTCTATAATATCTTTTAATATTACATGTGCATTTTTAACATCCCAAGCAATTCTTCATACATACAACACTCAATTTTCAATTTACCAATTTTTCTTTATGTTCAATTTTAATTTTCAGTCCCAACCGATTCAAAAGTCTTTTATCTTCCTCAGTCACAGAAAAACAAATAAAATGAAACCAGGCACTCCTTACAATTCTCACAATAGTCTACTTATCTTGCTTCTAGTCAAGGCCAACCATTATCAGTATTTTGTTTTTCACTTCCACTGAATGTTATTCTCACTTTCCTCCAGTAGATGGCTCTCCCAAATCTCCGTATTATTTATTCATTTTCTTTTCAAGAATACCGAAAATCTTTAAATCCATTCAAATGGGGAAAAAGAATTCCTTTTCTTCTTCAAATCTTTCTCTTTTATTCTTTTAAGAACTTCTTTAATTCCATTTCTAATCAACAAAAAGTATTTCTTGGGCTTTCACTGCTTCACTCCCACTTTTCTTTTCTTCCTTTGTTCCAAATCTTATACAGCCACTAAATTGATCTTTAAGGTTTGTTTAAAATCCAAATTTTAAGTTTTCTTTTACTCACAAACTGGCCAATCTCTCTCTGGTTCCAACACTTCATCCAAACACTGCTCCTGCTCAAAATCTTAGTCCGGTTGCCCCAGCTTCAGAGCGGTCATTAAAAATGGCCGCCACCCCCACTGCCGGTTTGAAGAGCTTGTTCCTGACCTGCCGAGGAGCTTGCCTTGCTCCCTGCAATCTCTGGAACGCCTCTTCTTCTTCACCGTCCCTTCAGGATGGCTCCGGTCAGTTTGTCTGGCTGGGTTTTCATGAAGCTCTTCGGAACTACGCTATTATCCCAGCCAGTCTTGCCGCGATGCTTCCGGTTTCTCCTGGGCAAAGCTCACTTAACTGTCTTGCTTAACAGTGGAAATTTTGGGCTCAATTGTGGTTGTAAGTCGAGGACTATCTGTATATTTAGGATGAAGTTTTCTCTTCTTATTCATTTTATATGAAAATAAAATACACTCTTGCAAAAAGGAAAAGTTATGAAGTCTCTACAGATGTAGATGAAGACACAATAAAATAAAGATCCAGAGTGCTACTTACTACAGAATGAATGCCAAATACATTTTTAAAACAAAAACAAAAAATATATTTAAAATATTTCCAGATTGCATTTTGGGGGAAAGTTCCTCTTACATAGTTTTTATTAAGAATACCTTTCTGGGATATTTAATAAATGAACACCTAACATTAGAACCATAATTAAAAAGACACAACAAAGAATGTTCTTCCTGCGTCAAGTCAGAAAGTTCAGACTGCCCCAGGAACTGTTGATACAGTTCTATAGAACAATAATTCAGTCTGTCATTTGTACTTCTATAACTGTCTGGTTTGGTACAGCAACCAAACAGGACAGGTACAGACTTCAATGGATAGAACGGACTACACAAAAAACAACTGTAACCAGTCTGCCTTCCACAGAGGACCTGTATATTTCACGGGTCAGAAGGAGGGCTGAGAAAATATCTACCGACTCCTCACATCCTAGACATAATCTGTTTGAACTCCTCCCCTCAGGACACTGCTACAGGGCATCGCATGCCAAAACAACTAGATACAGAGACAGTTTTTCCCCTTGCGCCATCACTCTGCTGATTACTTAATTCCCACAATACTGTTTTATGTGTAAGTATATTTACCCATGTGGTATGGCTATAGTTATTATTTCTCATCTTCTCTAGATCCTCTTATTGATACCATTATTATAATTATAATTACCCTGTTGTTTTGCATGTAGATTGAGAGCTTCTGCACCAAAGATAAATTTTTATGTGTCTAATCACACTTGGCCAAGTACTGTATTGCATTTCATTGCATTGCATTGTATAGTACTCCATTCAATTTCATTTGCAACATATAGAGTACATGTACAATTTGATAATGGAAGGACATTCCATTAGTAATCAGTTGTGAATAAAGGGCTAAATAAAAAAAAGATTAAAGATAATATTTTTGAAGAAAGATATAATTATTCAAGGAGCCTCCCTTGCCATCAAGTTATATATTATATTGAAAGTTTTCTCAGCATCTTGGATGGATTTTGGGGGGAAACGTTTTGAGAAAAAGCCATGATATCAATTAAATCCTAGGAAAACTAAGTGAGCTGAATGAACAATATGATTACTGTAAAAGAAAGAATTGCAAAGTGAAGTGCAATTGATATGTAGTATGCATATAAACTTAAAATTAAATTCTGGGCCAAGACAAAGAAATTGCTAAATTTATTGCTAAAAATCATGAATATTTGTTTGTCACCTTGAGAACCATGGTGTGTATATAATTGTAAGAAAGTGACAATGACTGAATTTAAAAAGCTTCATTGTATTATCTACAATATGGTAGATTAGCCATTCTTTCACTTTGATAACAAACATTTATTAACCTTCTGTTAGTTCACAGATTTGATTGGAAAGAAAAAAGATTTATCTGTCCTTTTTTAAAAGAATTCCCTTTAAATGGAAAGGGATAGGGCAAAACTGGCAACTTGTTTTGTGACACCTATGTAAATTTCACATTATGTAAAATGAACTATATGTCATTATCTGAGAAAACAAACTACAAAGTTAAACTAAAAACTAAAAACAAGTTTATAGGCAAAGCCCATGTAAGAATTACACATATGACATTAACTCAGATTAATCTACTTAAATAGAAATAGAAGCTTAATCTTAAGATTTTGGCTCTTAGTTTTGTTTGAATAATTTTCATAGTTGAGTGCCATTTTTTAAATTGTTTTTTTAATTGCATTTGAACAACTGTATGCTGTCCAGAGTCTATATGCACTGGGGAAGATTATAATTCTGGTTAAACAAACAAACAAACAAACAAAATACATGTTATGATACACAAACATAGTGTACTATGAAGTACAAATAATTCAAATAGCAATAGCACTTAGACTTATATACCGCTTCTCACAGTGCTTTTACAGCCCTCTCTAAGCGGTTTACAGAGTCAGCATATTACCCACAACAATCTGGGTCCTCATTTTACCGACCTCGGAAGGATGGAAGGCTGAGTCAACCTTGAGCCTGGTGAGGTTCGATCTGCCAAATTGCAGTCAGCCGGCAGTCAGCAGAATTAGCCTGCAGTACTGCATTCTAACCACTGCACCACCGCAGCTCTTAGATTGTTAATAGATTGTTAATTTCCTCCAGTCATTGGTCAGTGGATCGATCAGTTGGTGGACTCATCCCATCTCATCAGCAGTGAACCCATCCTCCCACAGTTCTATAGATGCCCTAAAATACACAAGCCTGACATATTTCTCTGTCCAATTATATCATTACTGGGGAACCCAACCTACAACAAAGCTAAAGAACTGACAAGAAAGCTTGAACATCTCAGAGAGGGGAGAGAATATACTGTAATATCAACTCCCCACTACAGTGCCTCCATAAAATCAAAGATGAGATTATGGTTTCATTCGATGTAACAGCACTCTTTATATCCACAGACCCAGAACTAGCAAAAAATATCCATGGCAGCACACTACTATACAACATACCTGACCTAACCAAATACACTAAGATCATGGACCTCATCAACCTCTGCCTTACCCCCTTTGCCTTACCACAAATTAAAGGAATTCATGTGTGATTAACGTCTCGGTACATAGCAGAGACTGTAACGTCTAGAAACTATAGTACTCCCATGCATACAATCAAAGGTATGGATCTGGTATGTACATGATGTCAGGCCTGGAAGCCATCTTTTACCTTTTTGTATTCAGGCCTGC
This sequence comes from Thermophis baileyi, assembly GCA_003457575.1. Taxonomy (NCBI): domain Eukaryota; kingdom Metazoa; phylum Chordata; class Lepidosauria; order Squamata; family Dipsadidae; genus Thermophis; species Thermophis baileyi. The sequence goes on along the minus strand of QLTV01004250.1, from coordinate 1,940,932 downwards.
CACATTTTCTACTGTGGGAAAATGGGAGGGGGGATGATATGGAGTAGGTGATATGTAGTAGTCTAAATAACATTCTTTCCAGAAAGTCAAGGCCGCTGTGCCCTGCAGCTGCGATGAAGTGACTGGGAGGCATCTTCAGTTTGGATGGTGCCTGATTGGATTGTGTGATGGACATGTGGGTGCTGGGCAGGGACTTGAACTTTCATTTGGGTGGAGAAAACCCGGAAGCTTTCAGATTCGGGTTTTCCCAGATGTTGCCAACATGACATTTCTAATAAATTGGAACTTTGAGGAACTTCTAGCCTCAGAGTTTTATTTCGCTGGGGGTGTTTATTGGAACCCTGACACATGACACTTTTGTCATAATAAAAAAGGAATAACATGAAACAATCAACAACATTTTCAAAAGAATAAAATTCACAAGAGAAGACGAAAACAACAACACACTCCCCTTCCTCATCAGCAAAGGAAACAGTGGCAAATTAGAAACACAAGTCTATCATAAAACGGCCCACAAGAACCTAGTGTTCACTTATCAGAGTAACAACCCAACCTTCCACAAGAGAAGTTGTGTAAGAACATTATTTAGTCTAGCACAAACACATTGTAGCAACCCTGAACACCCAGAAAATGGAAGCAGATTGCCTGTACATCTTCCAACCAAATGAATACACATGCAACTTTATCAAAAGATTATGACCATTCAACCCACTACAGCACAATCAACGCAAGCTATCACAAACGTAACACTGCTATACATCAAAAACATCTCAGAATCAACTAACATAATATTACAACACTACGGCATTATAATAGCACACAAACCAACTAAAGCCTTCCAAAACATCTTAAGTAAACCAAAAGACCCAATAGCCAAAGGAATAAAAAAGGAATCTACAAAATAATACGGTGAAAAGTCCGTAACAGTTATTATGTAGGACAGACAGGCAGAAGACTAGCAGAACATGAACACCAACTAACAGAGGACATGATGAAAGCTCCTGAATTTTACAACACATGAATAGACTTAATCATAGTTTCCACTGGGAAACTGTGAGGATCTGACATTAAGCTACCGGAGTATAAGACGCACCTTTTTACCCCCAAAAAGAGGGTGAAAACTTGGGTGCGTCTTATACACCGAATGTAGCCCCACCCATCCCCCCCCACCCTTTGGCCTCTGCCTCCCAGCAATTTACCTCCTTGCAGCAAACAGCCCAGAGCCTGATTAGCAGAAGCAACTGATTATGGGCCTCCCGAACATCAGCTGAGAGAGGCTGCAGGCAGGGGGCATGTGCTAAAACTGAAAGTGAAACTAAAACGGCAAGGAGGCAAATTGCTGGGAGGCAGAGGCCAAATGGTGGGGGTGGCTGGGCGGGGCTACATTCGGTGTATAAGATGCACCCAAGTTTTCACCCTCAAGTAATAATCTGAACTGTAACCGTGTCCTGTTTTAGTATTAAGATAAGGCAGCTGAGTTAAACCCTGACTTAGTCCTGTTTGGAGTAGCTCTATTTAAATAATTGGGAGGAGTTAGTGTGACTACATTTAAGAAACCTTTCTGGCATTAATATACTGCCATAATGTACATTTCTCCAATTCTTTTCTATTTCTATGGGTCAGGCACACATCCACAGAAATACACAGCAAACAGTGTATATCATCTGTACTGTTTGCTGTTTGCTGGGAGGCAAATTGCTGAGAGGCAGAGGCAGATTTTTTTCCTTGTTTTCCTCCCCCAAAACTAAGGTGCGTCTTATACACCGGTGCGTCTTATACTCCGAAAAATACGGTAAGTCTAAAAATGCTAGGAAATTCATGGAAGCTTGGCGCTCAAGACAATTCAGACTTCAACAGGCACATAAACATTTACACACTATTCAAGAGAGAAGGAAATAGCTAAAAAGGAAACAAAAAGATCAGAACACCTCCTTGCCAGCAATCAATGCTCAAATAAACATGAATTAACACCAGGATTAACATCAGATCAACAATCAAACAGTAAATAATATCCCAATTAAGGAATTACCAACTCAGACAAACAATCAAATAGTAAACAACAGCCTAATAAAAGAACTACCAAGAAGAAATCAACATTCCCACCGCCACTGATAGGGAAAGCCACTGTACATTAACAAGAGCAAACTGCACTCCCTTCTAGCACTGAAGATGTTACCTAGTTTAATAATGAAAACTAAAATCTCAAGCTAACAACAAGTATCAAACAATCTTGTTTCTTTATTTCTTGTTAAACATCTTCAAAAATCCATTAAAATACATAGTTTGTTATCTTTTCTGAATTACCACTTGCATAAATCCACTCAAACGTTGGGATTATGCTTAGTTTACAGCATTAAGGATAGAAGATTGAGCTCCCTTCTCTAATAATCGAATCCAAACTGCTCCTCAGAGCCTGTTTGGCATAGTGATTAAAGTTCTGGCCTAGAAACCAGGAAACCGTGTGTTCCAGTCCCACCTTTGGCATGAAATACCCACTTGGTCTAACTCACCTCACAGGGTTTTGTTGTGGGGAAAATAGAAAAAGGAAAGAGTACTGTGTATGTTTACTGCCTGGAGTTACTTATAAAGTAATGAAAGCAGGATGAAAATTTAATAAATAAATAATATTCATAATTATAGGAAAGGCCCCATTGACAATCTGATTCAGATCTGTTTCCCCTTTCCTCTCTCATTATGAGCTATTTGTGTTTTAAAAATCACAAAAGATAAAACAATGTGAATAAATATCTAGTTAACTTATAGATATTACACTAGAAAAACCACAGGGAGAGGAAAAAATCATGGCTATACTTACGTCTTGACTAACCTGTAAAGATACAGTGTGATAACTGGCAGGGACACTCTCATCCTCATCCTCATCTTCACTAGTGGAACGGTGTTGATGTTGGCTGGAGGTTTTAAAGTGTCTCAGAGAGTTTTCCTTTGTTTTCTTCTTAAACCGTGCTGATTTGGAGTCATATTTATGATTTTTTCCTCTTTTCTCTTGGGATTTACACCCTATAAACACAATACACAGTGGTGCTTAAAAGTTTGTGAAACTTTTGAATTTTCAGTATTTCCGCATTAATATGTGCTCCTTTATATCTAGAGCTAGATAAAGATAGCCCAATTAAATAAATGAGTAACTTCTGGGGAAAAGTGGTGGACTGTGATTAAGAACAGGGAAAAATAGATCAGCTCCTTTAATCCTATCTGGGCAAAGAGTGACACGAGACCACCCAAACTGTGTTCCATACAGTTCCTTCTCTAAATGAGACTACACAAGACAGCAGTCTCCAAAGGATTAGCCAACTAGAAACTGAGGAAATTGTAGTTGTAATTGGAGCCTTCCAAAGGACATTGTGTTTGCATTTCTTTTGCTAGTAACTTTTCAGAAATTGCCTATAAACTACTTTAAAGAGATTAGACGCCTTCAAAATGACAAGGCTGGAAACATTGGATAAGCACTTTCAATCCTTATTATAAGAAAAAAAAAACCTGTTTCTTTAAAAGCTTTAAGAATTTAAAATAAACAGCAAAAAGCAAGACAAGGTTTTGGATATTGAAAGTTTTAAACATATTAAGGATTCTGGAAATGTTGTAATATTTGAAGTATTCGAGAATAAATTTATTTTTGCGGGAAAGAAAAAGTATTTTTGATAGTGGAGACATAACATAAGAACATAAATAACTTATAATGACACTCAGAAACATTTTTGGGGAATTGCATTGGGGACTTTGAATCATTAATGTCAGCTGTGCTCTGTTCTTAGAAAAGTCTGTTTCCAGATGCAGCTGTTAAAGAAAAGGATATGCAAATATAAACAAGAATTTCTCATTAGGCATACAAAAAAAATGGGATGTTTTAAAAAATTAAGGAGGAAATAAGAATGCCAAACCCAGAGAGAAATTGGAAAAATGTCTTCTTGCTACACTTACAAAAGAGGCTTTTTAAAGCTTTGAAGAAATTTGAGACAAGGATCAACAACCATCTGAATGGATTAAAGGACAATATTGCTTTATACAAAAAGGACCCAAGGTTGGTTTCTTTGGTCAGAGTTAAAATGGAATATTTTGATATTTTGGGTGATTCTTTTTTGATTTGATGACATCTGTACTGTAAAACTGTTGGATTTACTTAGAATTAATATAGTGTTTAAACCTTTTTCCCTACAGTTACCTTATGTAACCCTGTTTGACAACATTTAAAATGGTTTAGTACCATGATTTTTAAGTGTGTGCCTAATATAAGCCCTACCCCAAAAATAAGCCCTAGTGAAGGGGGGTGGTCATGGACAGCACAGGAGGCGGCGAATGCGCACGGACCAACAGTGTCCAGCAGCAGCCCGCACAGCACAGGTGAGTTGATTACCTGTCCAAGCAAAAGGTGGAGGCAGAGGCAGAGGGAGGCACGTGATCTGGATCGCCTGCCTTCCGCCCTGCCCCTCTGCCTCTGTCTGCTGCCGGTGCCGCCACGTGAAGATGAGCCTCTTGCGGCCAGCCACCCGCTCCGGCCCACCGACTCTCAGCTTTTCCACGGCCCACGCAGAACATCCGGATCACCTGCCTTCCTCCTGCGCCTCTGCCTCAGTCTGCTCCTAGTCAGGGAATCAACTCACCTGAGCTGTGCAGCCCCAGAGTGCACTGACCAAGGGACCAGAGGGCTGCAGCTGCTGCCAGATACCGTTGGTCCCCATGTGCTTGCCGCCTCTTGTGTGTGCGCCAGGGGTGGGGCGCCCAGCCAGGCTGATCACCCTCAAATCATGTTTCCCCGAAAATAAGTTCTAGTGCTTATTTTGGAGCCCCAAAAAATATAACACTGGGTCTTATTTTCGGGGAAACACAGTATCTGTATTTGTACTTAAAGTAAAGGATTATCTTTGTAAGCTCCTATAAAGAGAGCATTCTTTATAGGAGCTATTAGCTCTCTTTTCATGCTAATCTTAGCTTTTTGTTTGTATTAGATACTGGGCCTACTTGATATCTTCTAAATGTGGATTTGCTTATAGTTAAAAGTTGAGATACAGAATGATGAGTTTTACCTTTGTTAACCCAACCATATGGTTGATTCATTAAACCATATGCCTCTCCCAAGCCTGGATAAATAGGGAGGGTTAGGGAAAGCAATGGCAAAGTACCCTGTAAAAAATCTCACCAGACCACTTTATCGCAATAACTGAACATGACTCAGATATGGACCCACCAGGCTAGATGGAGAGGAGCAAGGGTTGCTTTTAGTAGTCAAGGGTTTTATGATGTTGTTGGAGGAAAGCCTCCAGGAAGCCCAACAATAGATGGTGCCCATGACGAAAGAGGTTGCCTACATTCTACAAAGTGATATCAACTTGGAACGTGGAATGTTAGAGGCATGTCCTTTAGAAAACTCGAAATTGTAAAAAGAGAAATAATTAGAGTAAGGATAGACATCAGTAAGTTACACTGGACAGGCAATTGTAAATCAGACAAGTTTATGGTTTATTTTTCTGGAAATGATTTCTGGCGAAAAGGAGTTGCATTCTGTGTAAGCAAACAAGTGGCTAAATGTGTTAAGTATCACAGAGTAGATAGCGCTCACATAATATCTATCCAAATTCGAGGCAAGCCACTCAACATCATCATCCCACAAGTCTGCACTCCAACTGAAGACTCAAATGACGATCAAATTGAACTTTTTTACAATGAGCTTTAATATGCTCTCAAGCAAATACCAAAAAAAAAAGGATATTTTGCATATTACAGGTGCTTTCAGTGCAAAAGTAGGCCAAAGAGAAGTTGCAAGAATAGTAGGCAAGTTTGGGCTAGGTGAACAGAATGAAGCTGGCGGGCACCTAGTGCAATTTTGCTAAGACAATCATCTCAGCATAATGAACATGTGGTTTATTCAACACAAGCAACCTTTATAACATGAACAAAACCAAATGGATAACATCGAAATCAGATAGACTTCATTTTTATGTCAACAATGCTTGAAAGGTTCAATTTCATTTGATAAGACACTTCCTGGTGCTGACTGTGGCTCAGAGCATCATCTATTAGTGGCTAAACTGAAGCTCAAACTGTGCAAAGTGAGAAAAGATACTATCCCCCAAAATTCAATGTGAACAACATCTTACCTATGTATGCGATAGAAGTTAAGAATAGATTTGAACCACTGAATCTGGAAGGGAAAGATCCAAACGAACAGTGATGAGAGATCTAAAGTAACATCATGGAAATTGCTGGAAAGTATGTGTCAGGCCAAAAACCAAAGAGAACAAACAGATAAGCTATCTGATGACACCATCAAAATCAGCGAAGTGCGGCCAAAGTCAAAGGTAAAGAAGTTAAAAAGTTGAATGCAATTTTCCAACATGAAGCCAGGAGGCTGTGGGAGAAGCAGTGTCAACATCTGGAAGGAGCTAACAAGAAAGGACATAGTAAGGTCGTATTTGCTTTAGTGAAAACGATGCGATCCAGCTTTTTAGCACAGCAAGGAACTATTAAAGACTGCAACAGGAATGTAATAAGTGACCAACAGAAGATTAAGAACAGGTGGAGAGAATAAGGAAGAACTCTATAGCAGTTTGACTTACCATCAAGATGACAACAATGATATTGATGAAATTTGCAGAGTCCATACTAAATATGCAATGAAAAATTAGCTGCCCAGAGAGGTTCACATAAGGTTTACAAAGAAATCGCTTAGAACAGAAATTTTGCAAAAGTTAAGAAATACTACAATTAAATATAAAGAAAAGTGACATTGAAACAAGTTCCAAGAAGAGTGAGAGATTTGAGAAGAGAATATCAATTTCTGACGAAAAGACTGATTGAAAGAGGAACGAATTTTAGATGGTTGATACCAGAAGGGATAATGCTGGTTTGGCATGAGCAAAGATATAGATTGGATACAGTAGAGAAAGCTGAAATATTTTATCACCAACATTTTGAACATGGCGAAGAAAGATTGAGAGGAGAAAGAGAAGTCAGATTTCAAGAAGATACCAGAGATGAGACAAAACAACAAGCAAATCAATATACCAAAGAGACGGAAGAGAAAGAGCTGGAAGGAGCAACGGCGAAAGAGACAAAGGATCAAAGAGATATACGGCTGACGAGATCAGCCAAGGCATTGAAATGATCATGGAAGAAGAGATTAAGATGATTTCTATAAATATAAATGGATTGAACTCGGCTATAAAAAGGAAAAGAACACTTAATAAATTAGGGAAATTAAAAATGGATATAATATGCTTACAAGAAGTACATATTAGACGACAGCATAAGAAATTATTAGAATGTGCAAGATTGGGAGATTTATATTCAGCATTAGCTGATCAAAGCAAAAGAGGAGTAGTATTATATATTCAGGAAAAAAATGAGTTCAAAATGTATATACTCGGATGAAGATGGTAGGATTTTGATGGTTGAAATAACAATGCATGACAAAAAAATATTATTAGTGGCAATTTATGCACCAAATGAATGTCAAGATAAGTTTTATTTGAAATTACACGCTAAAATAATTGAATTAGAGTATGAAAATATTTGTATGATGGGAGATTTTAAAGCTATTATTGAGGTGGAATTGGACTATAAGACGACAAAAAAGAATAAGAAATTAAGGAAAATACTACCGAAATCCTTTTTCACTATGGTAAATGAATTGAACATATTTGATGTTTGGAGGGGAAAGTTTCCAATAAATAAGCAATATACATTTTATTCCTCCAGACATACGTCTTGGTCAAGAATAGATATGTTGTGGATGTCAATAGACTTATTAGCAAATATACAAAATATAAATATCGAAACAGGAATGTGGGCAGACCACAACCCGATTACAACTACTTGGAAAGGACAAAGGAAAAAGACTAGATGGACATTAAATCAAGAGTTACTGAAAGAAAAAGAATTTCAGCAATTTATGGAAAAAGAAATGAGATTTTTCTTTAAAGAAAATAAAGAGAGTGATATTTCACTTCAAACTGTATGGGATACAGCGAAAGCATATATTAGAGAACTGGTTATGATTTACATACAGTAAAAAAAAACAAGCAGAGAAGGCAAAGCAAGAAAAAATTGCTGGATGTAACTTCTACATTTCTTTAGAGTTATAAATCCTCAAAAAGCATCTCCATTTGCAGAAATCTCACTGAATCAGGGAAGGGATTCATCATTTCCCATTTAGTCAGATTCACAGAAATGGATTTGGAAATCCAAATTTGGATTTACAACCATTTGGAAATTCGTCAATGGTCTGAGGGAGGTCCAAAAAGGCAGAGATGTGTTTTATAAACAGCTCCTTTCTGGACATGGCCCTCCACAAGAAGTACCACATGGCAGATGAACGCATTGCCAGGATTGTCAGAGAATATGGTAATCGAAACCCTATTGACTATTTACATGCCATAGCATAGAATTATCAAATTGCTTAATAAAAGTTTTTTTATGTCGTATTCTTATGCCTTTTTATGATTTATTGATGTAACAATGTGGGGGTAACTCTAATCAAGGAGGGAGGGAGAGAGAGACATAGAGAGAAAGTGTCGGAATAGGAGATCACCTTTTAGCCCTTGGCAATGGGAATATACACCACCCAGCCCCCTCTTTCCTGGGGAAGGAGAAAGAAAAAACAAGCTTTTCTCCAAATTTGGGGAGAGGGGAGAAATCCACCCAGCCTCTCCCTTCCCTGCCAAACCTAGCAGAGAAACCTCTGCTCAAGAAGCAGAAAAAAGGAGTGTTTCTCCAATGGGGGGGGGGAAATCCACCCAGCCCTTCCCTTCCCTGACAAACTTTGCAGAGAAACCTCTACTCAGGAAGCAGAAAGAAAAAAGGAGCATTTCTCCAATGGGGGGGGAGGAGGGGAAATCCATCAGTTGCCTTTTAAATTTTGCCGCTTCCCTGCTTCCTGTTTGTTGTCTCCGGGTGATTTTTGTTCTGGCAGGGTGCCAAGTTGGCTCCATGTCCAGTTGCCTGGGGCGACTTGTTCTGCGCACACCTGACCATGCCCACCTGGTGCCCACACCCAGCCACACCCACATGGTTGTGTCCATCTGGCCACGCCCACCCAGCCACCCCAAGTCAGCTGCCCCTAGCCGGTTGCACCTAATCCTTTGTGTCTACTTGGCCATGCATACCCCCCATGCTCACCTGGCAGCACTCAGATAGCCACGCCCATCAAGTCACGCCCACCTGGCTGCAGTGAGTCATCCCATTCCCCCAGTGCCAGTTAACATCATCATTGCCCTGTGTCAAAAGATGTCAATGGCCTCAGGACTAGAAAAGATCTGTTTTTATCCCATTAGTAAATGGTAATGGCAGAGACTGCCCCAACTATCACACGATTGCATTGATTCCTTATGCAAGCAAGATTCTGTTAAATAACATTCAACAGAAGCTACAGAATGTCATCAATTAAGCGTTACCTGATCTACAAGCTGGCTTTAGAAAGGGTTGGAGCACTGGAGATCACATTGCTAATATCAAATGGATTATAAAAAAGGCACATTAATATCAAAAGGATCTATATTCAGTCATGTGAAAAAGTAAGTACACCCACTTTGAGTTCTATGGCTCAGGACATAGTATATCAGGACATAGTAAAAATCATCTGGTCCTCAGCAGTTCTAAAACATACAACCTCAGATGAACAACACATGACATATTACACCATCTCATCATTTATTTTACAAAAAGAAAGCCAAAATGGAGAAGCCATGTGTAAAAAAACTAAGTACACCCTTATTGCTTCCATAGGTATGAAGAGGCTAAGTAGCAGCCACAAGATGATAATCAAGTGCCCTTGATCAAATGATCATCAGCAAGTGTAAAAGCCGAACTTTTAGGTGTTTGCTGGTCTCCAGCATTGAAGTATGTGTTAACACAATGCCAAAGAGTAAAGATATCAGCAATGATCATAGAGAAACAATAGTTGCTGCCCATCAATTTGGGAAGGGTTATAAGGCCATTTCCAAGCAATTTAAAGTCCATCATTCTACAATGAGGAAGATTACACTACGTAAAATATTTCAACTTAGTTTTTGATCCTGGATACAAATCCCTTAGGTCTAAAATAAATAGAAAATAGCTATTGTTCCACAAAAACTTTGCTTCTGTGGTTAGAATGATATTTTGAAATTTATCTGTTTTCAAGAACATTCTCGATTTACATTCAATGCTGGGTAGACTTCAGAATACTCTGGAACTGTGAGAACTGTCCAGAAGTTTATAGAATTGGCCATAATGTTCTAGAACTTTCTGGAATCTTTTAAAACTTTCTAACACTTTCTGGGAGTATCCAGTAGTATCCATAGAAATATTAAAAAGCACAGGTGCCTTAAACCAACATTTTAGTTTAACTAATTAAGTAAGAGAATAATGAATAGCAAGAGTAAGAGAATAGTGAATAGCAATATTTGTGTAGACAATTTATCAAGACAAAAGCGAAAAAGTACTCCATGAAAGCGTCTGTTAAAATGTGTGAAGTCTACAAAGCATACTTTGGCATGTCTCTCGGGATCAAGACAAGCCCTGGGCAACTCATTTCACATGTGAACACTGCAAGAAACCTTTGGGATTAAAGTGAACAATTGCTGCTCGCTAAATGAATTTATTAGAGTTTAGAAGAGTTGCAATTAAGACAATTTTCACTATTTTCAATGTTCTAAGAAAATACAGACTACAATATATATTTTATGCCTGTTAGGTAATGTGTGAAATATCTTTTTTTATTTATATAATTCTGCTATGTTTACAGGCTGGTACAGGAGAGAAAAGAGAGCCATGAAGTTTGCTATTCTTAAGAATTTGGCAGGAACAGACTGACCACTAAAGCAACTACTAGTGGGCCCTTCCAAACATTGAACTGGCAAGAGCTCACCTCCTATCATGTATCCAGACCATTCTTTATCCATCACTCTGGTACCACACTGCCCTGAGCTCCCTGTTCCCACCCCTCCAAAGAGGGATCAGTTATCTTCAGAAGAGAGAAGCAAGTTAGACAGCGAAGAAAATATTGTAGATACAGATTACAACTTCAGAGATGCGACTGAGAAGAGATAGTCATACTTCCCCAACCAGAAAGACTTCAATGATCTGATAAGAGACTTGATCTTATGAAGTCCAATGTTGAGCTTCTGATATCTAGGTTCAAGGAGTGAAACTTGTTGGATGAAAGTGTACAAGTCACAGATCAGAAAAAGAGTCAGCAATGTTTTTCCAACTTCTTTAGTCGGCAAGATGGGCTGTGCTTCTGCAACAATGTGGCTGATCTATTCGCGGCAAGTGGAATAACCTGTAACCCGAGTGAATGGCGCCTCTTCATAGAAAGTTCATCCAGGAGCCTCAAAGCCATATTGCTTCATAACGGGAACAAGTACCTGTCTCTCCCTATGGCTCACTCTGTGCACCTCAAAGAGGACTACACGAGTGTCAAGATATTGCTGAGTGCTTTGAAATATGACGACTATGACAATGGCTGGGAGGTCATTGGAGATTTCAAAATGGTATCATTCCTGATGGGCCTCCAAGGCAGTTTCACAAAGTCTCCTTATTTTCTTTGCCTCTGGGACAGCTGGGACACTAAGACACACTATCACAGTTCTCCATAGGAAGAACAACATAAAGTGAGAACCACTGGTAGACTCTCGGAAGGTGCTGATGCCACCACTGCACATCAGATTAGGCCTCATCAAACAATCTGTCATGGCTCTAGACCAGTGGTTCTCAACCATCCTAATGCCGCGACCCCCTCCCCACCACCACGACCCCCTCCCCTCCCCGCGTGTGCGCGTTGCCAGGCGAGAAGCGATGAGGTGACAAAGGGGCGTGACACCAAGATGGCAGGCTAGCGCGCGCGGTCCTTCCATCGGCGCCTGCGCATTCGAGGGCCACACGTGCATCGCACCGTCCCTGGGTACTCATATGTGGACGGATAGAGGAGCGGTGTCTTGGTTCCTAAGACCATCGGAAATATGTGTTTTCCAATGGTCTTAGGGGACCCCTGTGAAAGGGTCGTTTGACCCCCAAAGGGGTCACGACCCACAGGTTGAGAACCGCTGCTCTAGACAGTCGGCAGCTAAAGTAGCTCCAAGATCTCTTTCCACAGCTGTCGGAGGCAAAAGTTAAAGCTGGTATCTTTGTCAGACCACAGACAAAGAAGATCAGTGTGATGAATTTGCCAAGAAGCTGAAAAGGACAGAGAAAAAGGCTTGGAACAGTTTCACTGCAGTGGTTCACAGCTTTCTGGGCAATCACAATTTTGTTACATAGCGTTATTCACAACATTCATAACAGTTGCCAATCTTCTCAGGAATGGACATCCCAGCAAACTCAGCCCAAAGCCAATGTCAAGGTTCCGACTGACTGTTGTGGTCCGCCAGCGGCCTGAGGAGCTGGCAGCAGAGTCGGACAGTGAGGAGGCTGGGGAGGAACATGGGCCATCTGGGAGGTCTGTCCCAACTCCAGCACCTCCAGAGGCTGACATGAGCGAGGCACAGGAACAGGGGGAGCCTGTTCTCAATGCGCGCATGCGCAGAGCTGCCAGAAGGCAAGAACAGTTTCAGAGGAGAAGGACTACTCGGGAGTAAGGCTTGGAGATAATTGGCCCCTCCCATAGGCTATATAAGTGGAGCACACGGAAGGGCTCATCGCAGGCTTCGTTCAACTCGTGTCATTCTAGCCTTGGTATAGGTCACATTGTCCAATTAAATGCATTCAAGTTGTTATGAGAAAATACTTCTGAGGATCTTAGCCACCTGCTGTCCTTGATTCCCATGGGTTGCTCTCCTGAAGTCTGGAGCCTACATTCCAATTCCCCCCTCCACTAATTCGTTGGCAAGCTGAGAGGTGATAATGATTGCAACAGCATAAGCGCATTTTGAAGCTTGACTTTTGGAAGGGATGCCAGGAGAAAGCCTCTTCCATCTAAAAAGAACATGGCAAAACAGCTTATATTTGCAAAGTTGCATGTGAATAAATCACAAGACTTCCTGGAACATTGTCTTTTGGACAGACAAGACCAAAGTGGAAATGTTTGGACATAATGCAGAATGCCACGTGTGGCAAAAACCAAACACTGCACATCAACACAAACATCTCATACCAATCGTCAAGCACAGTGGTGGAAGAGTGGTGATTTGGGCTTGTTTTGCAGCCGCAAGACCTGGGCACTTTGCAATCATTCAGTCAACCATGAACTCCTCTGTATATCAAAGTATTCTAGAGTCAAATGTGAGGCTATCTGTCCGACAGCTAAAGCTTGGTTGACATTGGGTCATGCAACAGGACAATGATCCCAAACATACCAGCACATCTACAACAGAATGGCTGAAAAAGAAAAGAATCAAGGTATTGTAGTGATCTAGTCAAAGTCCAGGCCTCAACCCAATTGAAATGCTGCGGCGGGACCTCAAGAATGCTTTGCATAAACAAATGCCCACAAATCTCAGTGAATGAAGCAATGTTGTAAAAAAAAGTGGGCCAAAATTTTTCCACAATGATGTGAGAGGATAAAGTCATACTGAAAATGATTACTTCAAGTTATTACTGCTAAAGGCGGTTCTACAAGCTATCGAATCATAAGGTATACTTAGGTTTTTACATACGGCTTCTCCATTTTGATTTTCTTTTTGTAAAATAAATAATTACAGGATACAATATCAGGTGTTGTTATTAATCTGAGTTTGTATTTACCTACTTTTAAGAACTGCTAAGGACCAAGATGATTTTTACTATGTCCTAATATGTAAAACCACATAACTCAAAGAGGGTGTACTTTTTCACATGACTGTATGTGTTTTATTGATTACAGAAAAGCTTTTTACTATGTAGAACAGTGGTTCTCAACCTTTTCTTCACCAAAGACCCCCTTTAAATACCCTTTGTGGTCATGGACCATAGTCATGAACTCCCAAGACTTAACTCAAGATTTAAATCATAACATTTCTTCAAGCCTTCATGGATTCTCTGTGAAGACATTGCAGCCCCCGAGGGATCCGCAGACTACAGGTTGAGAAACACTGGTGTAGAACACAATAAATTATGGGTTGCTTTGCGTGATCTTGTTGTCCCGACCAACTGGATCAAACTTATCAGATCACTGTATACTGATCAGGAGGAAACAGTGAGAACACTCTATAGTGACACAGATTGGTTCAGGATCAGACAATAATGTATTTTATCACCATTTTTGTTCAATCTCTATGCTGAAGTGATCATATGGAAATTAAACCTGGAATTGCCTGATTTGGGAGTGAAGATTGGAGGAAGAACCATAAATAATTTGAGGTATGCATATGATACAACATTTATTAGCTGAAAATAAGGAAGACCTGGAAAAAATGATCTGGAAAATCAAGGATGAAAGTGAAAAAATAGGATAGAGTCTAAATTTCAGGAAAACAAAAGTAATGACAACAGCTGCAGATGGACATGAGATGTTTAAAATCAACAAGGAGGATACTGAATTATTTCAATAATTTATCTTCTTTGGATCAAAAATTGTTCACAATGCCAGTTGTACACCTGAAATCAAACGCAGGCTGCATTGCAATGGTTAAGATGAATAAGATCTGGAAAAGCAGAGATATTAATATAATTATGAAAAGCATATTTATATAATAGAGATATTAATATAAATATGAAAAGCATAAATATAATTTTCATATAAATATGAAAATACCCAAAGACCAATGCAAGTGTCTTTTTTGTAGACTTTAGCTCGGCATTCAACACCATTATTCCAAAAATCCTCTCTAAACTGACTCAGTTAGCATGCCTGACTATACTTGCAGATGGATTATAAGCTTTCTAACACTACTGGGCTGTAGCCTAATTGCCACCAGGCCGCATGAGCTGGTGCATGCGTGTCCACCTGTGCATATGACCCTACTTTTGCGAGCATTGCCGCGAGCGTCATGGATGCTCCAGCTCCATTCGCGCGAGCCTCGTCACGGATGGTTGTGGCCCACTCATGTGAGCCTCATTGTGGGCACTTGCGGATCCACTTGCGCAAGCCACATCATGGGCACTCTCAGCCACACTCGTGTGAGCCTTGTCATGGGCACTTGCAGACCCACTCGCGTAAGCTTTGCCACATACACCATAGGCGTTCACGTGCGTGCACAGACATACACATGTGCTTGCCCCGTATTCTAACAGATAGGAAGCAGCAAGGTTAAATCACATCAAATACCCGTTAAATTAGCACAGGAGCCCCCAGGGCTGAGTGCTCTCTCCATCACTCTTTTCTCTATATATCAATGACTTCATCTCAAAGGATCCCTCTGTTAAAATACTGAAGTTTGCAGATGATGCAACAGTCATTGGTCTCATTTGAGACCTTAAAACTGTAGAGATGATAGTAGATTTTAGAAAAAGCTCTCCTATTCAAAGTATCAACAGTAAAGACCTTCAGGTTTCCGGGTTCTATTATCTCCAAGGACTTGAGATGGACACCTAACATTAGAACCATCAGGCACAACAAAGAATGTTCTTCCTGCATCAACACAGAAAGCTCAGATTGTCCAAGGATCTTCTGATACAGTTCTACAGAGGAATTCTTGAGTCTGTCATTTGTACCTCAATTACTATCTGGTTTGGCACAGCAACCAAACAGGACAGGTGCAAACTTCAACGGATAGTTAGAACTGCAGAAAATTGCAACCAGCCTGCCTTCCATTGAGGATCTGTACACTGCACGAACCAGAAAGAGGACTGGGAAAAAAAATCTACAGATCCCTCACCTCCTGGACATAAACTGTTTCAATTTCTCCCCTCTGGATGCCACTATAGGGAACTGCATGCCAAAACAATTGACAAAAAGATCCCATTTGCCAGGAGTCCTCAAACTTTTTAAACAGGGGGCCAATTCACGGTCCCTCAGGCTGTTGGGGGGGGGGCGGACTATAGTTTGAAAAAACATGAACGAATTCCTATACACACTGCATGTATCTTATTTGTAGTGCAAAAAAACATGAAATAATACAATATTTAAAATGAAGAACAATTTTAACCAACGTAAATTTACTAGTATTTCAATGGGAAGTGTGGGCCTGCTTTTGGCTGATGTCAATGTCTGGTTCCATAAAGGAGGGGGAGGGAGAGGGGGAGGAAGGGAGGATTGCAAAATAAAACAATAACGCCAATCAATCCTTCAAACAACTGTCAGCAACCTCTCCCACGGAGATTCCCCCCAGCTGCCTTTACACGCCCTCCCTTGTTCCCTAGCAGCTTTCGCAGTCCTCGCTGGCCAAAGAAAGGCGTCTAGGAAACCCGGCGCAGTCCCGCCGGCTCGGCTTCCTGAAGTGCTCGAATTCCTTCTCCTGCATTTGGGGTGGGCTACGGACTTGGGGGGAGGGAGAGACTTTCTTCGCCTTGCTTGAAAACTTCTCAGGGTCCTCGCCCGGCGTGGAGGGAGAGGAGGGGAGTGGGGTGGGGTGACACTCGCCAAGAAAGCGAGTCTCAGGCAGGGGGCTGTCGGTGGTGGGCAGGTGCAGACGGGGCGGGGGCAAGACGCGAGGCAATCGCTTTAATTGTCCCCATTGATTCTGAGCCGGCGTGTTAATTTCTTCCCTTTGCTCAGCGTGCCCTCTGGCTGGCTGAGTGTGTGGAGGAGGTGGGGAGCGGAGGGGGGGGGCGGATGAGCCTCTGAGTGGGAAGTGGGTGGGTGTGGGTGCTTGCGCACATGGGGGGTTGGAATCTGCGTGGAGTCGAGAGAAAGTTACCCAGGCAGAGGGAGGGCGAGCGCGCACGCAAAGAGGAAAAATAACTTCCTTTTCACTTCGCCACCGCTGCTTGATCACAAGGGAGGAGAAAAGCGTGTGAGCCAGGGAGAAAAGGGGGAGGGGGAAGGAGGAGAGGGGGGACAGAAGTTCCCTGGGTGCCTCCTCCCCGCGCTGCGCCCCATTTCTGAGCTATCCGAAGACCTCTAGGGACAGGAACCCCTGTACCTTCCTCCCTTCCTCCCTCTTCTCTTGCCAGCCGAGGGGCGTCTTTGCCCCACGAGCTGCTTCTTTAACCAGAAGTTGCTGAGGGAGGGAAAGGAGCAGGCTGGAATGGGGCATTTTTGGCTGGCAGAGTGCTGCTGGAGGCCGGGGAGGCCAAAAACGGGCCACACGGAGGCAGCACGGGGCCTCCGTGCAGCCCGTTTTCGGCCGGCAGAGTGCTGCAGGAGGACTGGATTACAATTATGTGGCCTCAAGTAAGTGCCTGATCTCGATAGAAAACAAGCAGCATCCTATGTTAATACTACAGTTTAATGCCAGATTTTACACACTCTATGTCCATTTAATCTCAATCAACAATCTATAATTGACAGCCATTTCTATTTACTATCCTGGAAATTTACCTCTGCTGTTAGATCTTGTATAATTTATTTATTATTTATTTATTGAATTTATATTGCCGCCTATTCGCCCATGGCAACTCAAGGTGGCTTACAGAATATAAAACCACATTTAAAACAATAAAAACTAACAAAAAGAATCAATATAGAATCAAAAAGAATTAGTACAATATAACAAAACCACCCCCCACCTCCCACCCCCTGCCCCTGCCCCGGCAACAGCAGATCACACGAGCCATTTAATGGGCTCCATCCTGCTCTGGGTTCCCCAGGCCCGCTGGCAGAACCAGGTCTTCAGCGCCTTCCGGAAGAGTATTAGAGTGGGGGCCAGTCTAATCTCTGGGGGAATGATGTTCCAGAGAGAGGGAGCCACAACGGAGAAGGCTCGGGTAGATGTGACCGGCAAGAGACGGTCCCTCAGATAACCTTGTCCCAAGCCATGAAGTGCTTTAAAGGTGACAACCAGCAGCTTGAATTGCACCCAGAAGCAAATCGGCAACCAATAGAGCTCCCGCTGGAGAGGTGATACATGTGCACACTGGTGTCTGCACAAAACCATGCGGGCCGCTGCATTTTGCACCAACTGGAGCTTCCAGATGTTCTTCAAGGGCAGCCTCATGTAGAGCGCGTTGTAATAGTCAAGATGGGAAGTGACTAGGGCATGAGTGACTGTGAGTAGGGACTGTTGGTCCAGGAAAGGGCATAACTGGCACACAACCCGCAGTTGCGCAAAGGCCCTCCTGGCCACAACTGCCACCTGCTCTTCAAGCAGGAGTCGTGAGTCCAGGAAAACCCCTAGATTACGCACAGGGTCTGTTTGGGGTAGTGCCACCCCATCCAAGACCAAAGGTGGCAATTCTCCCTGAGCCAACAAACCCCAAACCCAGAGCCACTCGGTCTTGCAAGGGTTTAGTTTCAACCCGTTATTATCATGTTATTTATGCTATTGTATTTTTATTATTAGTTGAATAATAAAAATACAATAGTATGAATAGCTTTTCTGCCTGGAAAAGCAATTTACTATTAAACAACAGGGTATAAATTTAGAAATAAAAAGTTTAGTGGAGTATGAAGAATAAATAATAAAAGTTTGCCAGTAATATCTGGTAGAAGAGATAGGAAGATGGTTATAGTAAAGAACTGGGGAAAGAAAGAAGGGGAAAAATGCATCTTGAGCCTGTGTCAAACGCCCACCATGACTATGCCCATCCCCGGCCACATACACCCTGGCCCTCCGAGGTCAAACACAACCCTGATGCGGCCCTCAATGAAATCGAGTTTGACACCCCTGATCTATGATATATGACCTATCACTTTGTTTGTATGTACACTGAGAGCTTGTACACCAGAGACAAATTCCTTGTTTTTTTGGCAGTTGTTTGCTCTGCAAGCTTGACAAGAAAATCCTGCTGAGGATGTTACCTAGTCTGGTAACGAAACATTCAGAAACTAAATTGTAACAAGCTTGGAGAGCAAACCACTGCCAAAATCTAAACCCCGAGCTACAAGTATTTTCTATTATTTCAAATTCGTTATGGAATTCCTTATGGAATTTATTCCACTTGGCAATAAAAAATTCTATTTAAAGAATAGAATTTTGGGTATTCACTATCAAAATCTTGATAACATGAATGATGAAAGGATCTGAGGATTCAAGAATAGATTTTTTTTAAAGTTGTCGATCCTCACTAGGCTGGAAAATGGTTGCAAAACTATTTTTTCTGGTCTCACCAGTCCATTGTCAAGCAGATTGTGTATAAATGGAGGCAATTCAACACAACTGTTACTCTCCACAGGAGTGGCAAACTAAGATCAAGATCAACCAAAGCAAGGCATATAATACTCTTACCCAAGGAAAAAGGCCTCCCTTGTACTGCTGAATGTTCATGAGTCCATCAACCGGAGAACACAATATCAATGTGTGCATGGCAGGGTTGCAAGGAAAAAGACATTACTCTTCACAAAGAACATTGCTGCTTATCTATAGTTTGCAAAAGACCTCATGAATAAGCCAGAAGAGTACTGGAAGAATATTCTGTGAATGGATGATAACAAAATAGTACTTTTTGACTTGAATGAAAAGTGTTATTTTTGGCTAAAAACAAACACTGGCTTCTACTGTAAGAACTTTATCTCGTTTGTGAAAACGTGGTAACAGAATCATGGTTTGGGTCTGAATTTGCTGCCTTCTGAACCAGGACATCTTGCCCTCATTGATGGAACTAAATTCTGAATTATACCAACAAATTCCACAGGAAAATGTCAGGATATCTATCCATGAACCTAAGATCAAGATAAAGTGGGACATGCAGCCAAACAACAACTCAAAACATACGCTGGGCCAAAACAAATTAGCTAAAGCAGAAGAAAATATGTTTTGAAATGACCAAGCCAAAGTCCTGATCATATAACCTATAGAAATGTTGTGTAACGATCTGAAACGGGAAGTTCAAGTGAGGAAGTTTACCAATATCCTTGAGTTGAGGCTATTCTGTAGGGAGGAACAAGTTAAAATTCCTCCAAGCTGATGTGCAGGGCTAATCAACAATTAACAGAAAGTTTTAGTTGTGATTATTGCTGCCAAAGGGTCACAGCAGTTATTGAAAGCAAAGTATCACATACTTCAGTCATACTCAAATATGTACTTTTCAATCATTTAGTTATTGAGATCATTTTCTTTATCTAGTTTTAGGACACTTTTTATGTCATATTTAAACACAAATATTGAAAATTCAAAGGGGTTCACATACTTTTAAGCACCACTATAAATATATAAATCTTGCATTGCGGTAAATACTGGCAAGTATTTTCGACAGTTGCAGCATCCACTGGTCATGTGATCACCATTAGTAACCTTTCAAGCCAGCTTCCAACAGTCAATAGGGGAAGCCAGATTCGCTTAATAACTGCATGATTCACTTAACAACTGCAGTGATTCGCTTAACAACTGTGGCAAAAATGGTTGTAAAATGGGGCAAAACTCACTTAACAACTGCCTTGCTTAGCAATGGAAATTTTGGGCTCAGTTGTGGTTGTAAGGTGAGAACTACCTGTACTTCACATCACATTTCATTCTTCAAGACTTTATCAAACAATCAGAATAGAGCTGGAAGCGACCTTAGAGGTCTTCTAGTCCAACCCCTGCTGAAGAAGGAGACCCTATACCATTTCAGACAGGTGGCTGTCCAGTCTTTTCTTAAAAACCTCCAGTGATGAAGCAAGTCGTTCCACTGGTTCATTGTCCTCACTGTTAGGAAATTTCTCCTTAATTCCAGGTTGCTTCTCTCCTTGATTAGTTTCCATCCATTGTTTCTTGTCCTGCCTACAGGTGCATTGGTAAATAAATTGACCCCCTGATCTTTGGGGCAGCTTCTCAAATACTGGAATACTGCTATCATGTCCCACCCTAGTCTTTTTCTCTAGACAAGCCAATCCAAACCCAAATCCTGCAACCGTTCTTCCTATGTTTTAGTCTCCAGGCCTTTAATCATCTTAGTTGCTCTTCTTTGCACTTTTTACAAAGTCTCAACATCTTTTTTGTAATGTGGTGACCAAAACTGGATGCAGTATACCAGGTGTGGCCTTATTAAAGTTTTATAAAGTGGTACTAATACTTCACGTGATTTTGATTCTATGCCACTGTTTATACAACCTAGGATTGTATTAGCTTCTTTGGCGGCGGCTGCAGAATGCTGGCTCATATTTAAGTGATCGTCCACTAGGACTCCAAGGTCCCCCTCACAGTTACTGTTTTTGAAACAGGTTTTGCCTAATCTGTACTTGTACCTTTGGTTTTTCCTGCCTAAGTGTAAAACCTTGCTTTTCTCCACATTAAATTTCATTCTGTTGGATAGGGTCCATTGTTCAAGTCTGTCAAGATCTTTTTGAATCCTGAGCCTATCATCTGGGATGTTTGCTATTCCTGCCAGCTTAGTGTCATCTGCAAATTTGATGACTTCCCCTTCTATCTCCTCATCTAAGTCATTTATGAAGATATTGAAGAGTACTGGGCCTAAGAACCATATGGTACCTCACTGCTTACTTCCTTCCATGTAGATATTAGTAACATTAAGGACTACTTGTTGAGTATGGTTTGTCAGCCAGTTACAATCCATCTGATGGTGATGCTGTCTATCCCACTGTCAGGCCGAAGCCATTTTATTTGGGATCTTAGGCCTGCCACAATTTATACTATTTGATTATGCATTTTCTACTGTGGAAAAATGGGAGGGGGGAATTGCATGAGGTTGTTAGCATGTAGCCATAACAAATTCTTTCTAGGAAGCCAAGGTCATCCTTTGTCTCTGCACCTGCACGGAAGGAGATGGATGGACTCTGCCAGCATGGCAATTGAAGATTGGACAACGTGATGGATTTGTGGGTGTGGGGCCAAGGGTTTGTACTTTCAACTGGGTGGTGAAACCTGAAGGACTTCAGATTCGGGTTTCACCCAGATGTGCCAACATGGCTCTATTAATAAATTGGAACTTTGAGGAATCCTTTGCCTTGGACTCTGATTTAAATTTGGATGCTATTTGGAACCCTGACATTAACCCGAATCTGACTTAAAAAATAACCCAGCTACCCTGAATCATCAGGGCGCTGTTCAGGGTCCTGAGCCCCAGCACCGACCCGGCACCGGGCGGTGTAAAGACTCAGGGAAGATGGAGGAAGAGAAGCAGGCCACGGAGAAGTCGGTTGATGATGGATCGCCTATCCATGTCGAGACCATCTACTCGCCTTCCCAAGCCGTGCTGGAAGCCGAAGAGGCCGCGGAGAGCGAGCGCCAGTCGGGGGCTCGGCGCAAACAGCCGACCCCTGAGCGCTTTTCTCAGCTGGAACGAGCCTCTCAAGGTGCAGCCAGAGGGCTGATTTCTCCCATGGAATTGCCGTGGGAGCCACACCTGGGTGCGGGATCAGCCTCGACCCACGAGTGGAGACAACCGAGGCTTACGCTGACTGGACGCTCCGAAGATGAGGGATCACAGCCGCCGTCGTGTAGCCAGTCGCTGACGGGGCTCCCTGATCAATTCGGATGACTAAGCGTAAGTTGGACCAACCCCTGCTCGAGCTCCAAGGCACCCAGATGGAACTTGGCCCAGCCAACGTTCTCCTTCCCAGGGCGGAACCCCTTAGCCCACTGGAGTGGGGATTCAGTCTCCTTCCAAACCGCAAAGAGTGAGCCCCCTGCGAGCCTCGCAGCAGGGGCGAAGCCTATGTGGGCGCCCCTCCGCACTGAAGCGCAGAAGGCCCAGCAGTCTGGGTTTGGGGGCCAGCCAACCTGGCAGCAAAGCGCATGGGGAATGCTGACCCCAGGCCGGCCACCGAGGCTTGAGCTGCCACTGCCAAGTCAAGCCCTGTTGGGGTGGGCTTTCTTCCCGGGCCTGGGATGGGCGCAATGCCAATGGGCCCCCGGCCCCCTGCAGCAACTGGGCCCCATGCAGGCGTTTCACATGGTCCAGCCTCCCCCAATGGCCGGCCCAGCCGTGCAAGCCCAACCGCAACCGCAAGGGCAACCCCAAGCCGCCGGTGTCTAGCCAGGGCTTGTGCAACAGCCACCGCAGGCGGGGGTGCAACCGGGGGGTCCCCAACCACAAGTGCTTGTCCAACCAGCCGCACAAGCCCGGGCGGTCGGCCAACCGGCCCCTGCGCCACCCCCTCGGTTTCGAGCGACGTTTGATGGGAACCCCGGGAAGCTAGCCTACTTCCTAAATCGAATCTGGGCGTACATCAATCAAATTGGGCACCAATACCCTTCGGACCGAGAGCTAATCACAGTGATAACTGAGGGAATGAACGAGGGGGAAGCGGCCGAATGGGTGGCAGAGCTCCACCATGAAGCGGCCCCAGAACTCGAAGACGCTGACGAGTTCGTCCGCCTGATGAGGGTCCAGTTTAACAATGTGGCCCAACAAGTGGAAGCTGAGGAGCAAATCCAAGGGCTGAAACAAGCAGGTCGCCCAGCCAAAGAACTAGTGTGGGAGTTCAGAAGAACCGCAGAGAAACTATGGGACTGACCCGAGCAGCTCTTAGTGGATACGTTTAAAGCTGCCCTACAACCGGACCAAGAAAGGAGCCCCAAACCCCCCTGAGAAAAGTCATCTTGCCCAACAAGTGGAAGGTACTCCTCCCCAGCCTGATGAGGCCGAGGCTTCGCCAGGAGAGGAAACCCCTCCACACTCCGAGGGAGGGAGCAGAGGTGAAGACGACCCAATGGTGAGTGCAGTTGTCCACCCCCTTGCCATCAAAGCCAAACTTATAGTGCCTGAGACGGGGGAAGAAGGAGAGGTAAATGCAATTGTGGACACGGGCTGCACCCGATGCTTAATTAGCAAGTCTGTTGTAGAGCAGTTGGGGATACACACTAGGCCCTTGATCATCCCCATCTGATTTCAACAAGTGGATGGGACGTTAATTGGGGGGGTCTCCTGCCACGAAAATCACCGAAATTGATAGAATTGCAAATAGGGCGCCGCCATGAGTTCATCAGATTCATCGTCGCCCCAAAAATGCCTGAGACAATCATACTGGGACTTGCATGGCTAGATAAGCGGACTCCCACCATAAAGTGGGAAGACGGTTACCGAAAACTAACCCTAGGCATCGGGCTGCTACCCCCCAAAGTCCCAAAAGACCACCTGAAAGAGGCCAAAGCCCTCAGGCCAGACCGCCCCGAGCTTGGCAATCGAGGCCAAGCTCCCAGGCATCCAGCCAGTGCCAATAGAATACCGGGACCTAGAAGGGGTCTTCAGTGAGGAAGATTGCAATTATCTTCCCCCTCACTAACCCACTGACTGCGCAATAGAACTTGTGCCGGGGGCAAAACTCCCAAAACCAAAGATGTACTCCATGACCCCCAAAGAGATGGAGGAGCTAAGGAGATACATTGATGCCAATCTGGAGCGGGGATTCATCTAACCGGCAAAATCGCAAATAGCCGCCCCTGTGCTCTTCAAAGAGAAGAAAGATGGGGGGGTCAGGCTGTGCGTGGACTTTTGGGGGGGTCAACGCCGTTTGCATCCAAAACACGTACACCCTACCCCTCATGAAGGACTTGTTGAACCACTTATCCAAAGGCAAGGTGTTCACCAAATTGGACTTAAGAGAAGCGTATTACCAAATACGCATTAGGGAGGGGGATGAGTGGAAAACTGCGTTTAACTGCCCTCTGGGAAGCTTCCAATTCAAGGTCATGCCATTTGGTCTACAAGGGGTCCCCGCAGTCTTTATGCAATACATAAATGAGGTACTCCACCCCCACCTGTACAAGGGGGTACTCGTTTATTTAGATGACGTTCTCATCTTCAGTGAAACCCTAGAAGAACACTAAAGCTTGTGAGGCAAGTCCTAGAAAAATTTCCTAGAAAAAATGTCAAAATGCAAATTCCACAAAACCTCTCTAGACTACCTGGGATATCGCATTTCCAGCAATGGGATAGAGATGGACCCAGGAAAAGTGAAAGTGATGCTAG
>QLTV01004250.1:1880621-1910363 GCA_003457575.1 Thermophis baileyi | reverse complement strand
ACACCATGATTTTTATGCAGGACAATGCTCCATTGCATGCACTGAAGTATTCCACTGCATGGCTAGCCAGTAAAGGCCTTAAAGATGAAAGAAGAATGACATGCCCCCCTTCCTCACCTGACCCTCACCCTATTGAGAACTTATGGGCTCTTATTAAACAGGAGATTTATGGTGAAGGAAAACAATACACCTCTCTGAACAGTGTCTGGGATGCTGTGGTTGCAAAAAGTTAAAAAGTTGATAGTCAACAGATCAAGAAACTGACTGACTCCATGAACGGAAGGCTTATGACTGTTATTGAAAAGAAGGGTGGCTATATTGGTCACTGATTGTTATTTTGAACTGTCAGAAATGTTTATTTGTAAATTTTGAGTTGTTTGTTTATTATTCTCACTTTAACAGATGAAAATAAATGTGAGATGGGAAAATTTTCATTTTTCATTTAGTTGCATAATAATTCTGCGCACTAATAGTTGCCCAATAATTGTGCACACATAGATATTCTCCTAAGAAAGCCATAACCTCACTTTTACTTTCTTAAATGTTCAGGTTTGAGGTTTATTAACATTTTGGATTGACTGAGAGCACAGTAGTTGTTCAATAATAAAATTAATCCTCCAAAATACAGCTTGCCTAATAATTGTGCACACAGTGTACCTCTCTAGACTGTTCTGTCTGCAGACTGAAGTTTCTGTTCCCCAAAGAATTGAATCTCCTATCACCAATATTTGACTTTTTTCCCCTAGGGAAGTCAGGGATACTATTCTTCCTATCACAGGAATGCTGGGTTTTGTCTCCTTTCTAGAAACTATTGATGACTGCTCTTTTATAGATGTCCGCATATTATCTTCCAGAGGGAGGCTATGAAAGCAATTGTTCAGTTCCAGAGGGGCTTCACTGGAGTGGGCATCGGTCTCCCTCTTTAGGTGAATATAGGGTCATTTTCCCCCAAAGCTGTTTGTTCCCTATTGTGTTCAATTTGAGTGTTATCTGTTTTCTTCTTTTTGTTCATATATGGGGTCATTTTTTTAAGAAGCTTTTTGCTCCCTAATGGGTTTAATTTTGGTATACTCTTCTTGTTTAAGTTGGGGATTCTCACTTTATTCATTGAGTTTCAGAGTGGCTAGAGTTGCTTCTAGATCCTTTACTTTTTCTTCTAGTAATTCATATGCTTTACATTTGATACCTATATAGTTTGGGTGTTCTTGGGAGTAAGCTCAAACATATGACATATTTTGCAAGTCACTATGTCAGTCTCTATTTCCATGATTTTTTTGTTTATTAAAAGATTAAAACTTTCTAAAAATTTGTTTTTCCTGTTGCAAATTGTCAGTTTACAATAGTTTACAAAAGTTATTGACCCTTTGTTCTCTGTCTTGAAAAAATTATCACTATCTTCCCTGTTTTAAGTGTTGTCTCTTTTTCTGTGATTTTTTATTTTTTCCTCTTAGATTAAAAATTTAAAAATTTCTAAAGAATTAAAGTAAGTAAACTTTTTTCAATTGTTTAGTTGAAAAAAGAAATTCAAAAATTGAAACAAATTGAAAAAATGAATTTTATAAAGACTTGAAAAAAAGGATTTTATAAAAAAATTGAAAAAGAATTTGAAAATTGAAAAAGATTTGAAAATGGAATTTAAAATTAAAAAGAAATTTAAAATTTGAGGAAAGATTTAAAAATTGAACAAAGGCTTTAAATTGAAAAAAGAAATTGAAAAAAATTAAAAAGTTGAAAAAATAGTTTATTTTGGGTTTTTTTTAAAAAAAAAAACACCAGAAATTTTAAAAAATTAAGAATTTACAAAAGTTTGGCCCTTTTTGAAGTTTTATGCACTTCTTTTTTGCTGGATATCTCAGGCTTTTTAAGGCTTTCTAAGCAGTAGATGTTTAGCTCCTGCCTCTCTACACCCTGCCTTGAAAGTTTATCCCTTTCCTCCCTGTCCACAAGTTTTTATGACCTTTCTTGCCACAGTTGGCAAGAGGTGGCGCAGTGGTTAGAGTGCAGCACTGCAGGCTACTTCAGCTGACTGCTAGCTGCAGTTCGGCGGTTCAAATCTCACCGGCTCAAGGTTGACTCAGCCTTCCATCCTTCTGAGGTGGGTAAAATGAGGACCCAGATTGTTGGGGGCAATATGCTGACTCTGTAAACCGCTTAGAGAGGGCTGTAAAGCACTATGAAGCGGTATATAAGTCTAAGTGCTATTGCTAAGTGCTAGTTGTTAAGTGAAACTTTGCAACTGATAACCCCATTGACTTTGCTTGTCAGGTCGCAAAAGCTGATCTCATGATCCTGAGACACTGCTACCGTCATAAATATGAACTAGTTGCCAAGCATCTGAATTTCGATCATGTGACCAAAGGGATGCTGCAATGGTCATAAGTGTGAAAAACAGTCATAAGTAACTTTTTTCAGTGCCATTATAATTTTGGACGGTCACTAAATGAACTGTTGCAAATTGGGGACTACTTGTAAAACCAGTAAACATATATATATACAATTTAACATACACAAGAGCAAGATACTTGGCTGGTAAACAATACAGCCAGGAAATGGGGCCCTAACACATTTAGTACCCTAGGCTCAGGAACATAGCCAAGTTTTTAGAGGTTTATGAAGGCTAACAGGGTTGGGGCCATTCTAATCTCTGAAGGGAGGATGTTCCATAGATCAGGGGCCACTGCAGAAAAAGCTTGCCTTCTGCTCCCTGCCAGTCAACACTGTTTGACTGATGGGATCTGAAGCATGCCCATTCTTCTTGTTTTGTTTGGACAAATAGAAACTCTTGGATAGAGGTGATTCCTCAGATACCCCAGTCCCAAGCCATGTAGGGCTTTAACAACCAGCACCTTGAATTGCACCTGGAAACATACTGGTAACCAGTGCAGCTCACACCAGAGTGTGTGAGCATGTGTGCCATGTGTTACTACCGTGGCCAGTACAAGAGCCAGCGAGCGTGCAGGGGCCGATGGTGTCCAGCAGCAACCACAGCCCACCGACCCCTTGACGCAGAGCAGGTAAGTCCAAGCACAGAAGCAGAGGCGGGGGGAGACAGGCAATCCAGACGTGCTGCGTGGCTGCCTGGCTCACGGGAGGCTTGCATGGTGGCACTGGCAGCAGGTGGAGGCAGCGGCAGAGGCATGGGGGAAAGCAGGCGATGCCGACGCCCCGTGCATGCGCCTGCCATGGCTGCGGGCAAGCCGAGAGACGGTGGGATGGAGTGGGCGGTGCATTGGGATCGCCTGCCTCCCACCCATGCCTCTGCCTCCACCTGGCTCCGCCACACACTTTTTGCCCAGAGGGAGACTGGAAGCTTTGTCTGCTTGCAAATGGGGCACTTTGAAATGGAGCTAATCGTTCCATTTCATAGCGCCCCATTTACAAGCAGACAAAGCTTCCATTCTCTGTCATTTCTCTGTCCAGGCAAACAGTGCATCTGCCTTGGGAAGCCCTGTAAGCCATTGCGGCCGGGGGCAAGCAGATGATGGGAGGGAGCGGGCAGGCAGGCACAAAATAAGACATCCCCCCAAAATAAGACCTAATGGGTCTTTTGGTCCAAAAAAAATATAAGACCCGGTCTTATTTTGGGGGAAACACGGGTATGTGCATGGTCACATTCTGCACCAATTGGAGCTTCCATATGGTCTTCAGGGGCAGCCCACGTACAGCATGTAAGGTGGTCTAATTTGGAGGTTACAAGGGTGTGAGTTACTGTGAGCAGGGCCTCCCAATCCAGGTATAGGTACAACCAATGTTCCACCCAGAGTTGTGGAAGGCTTTCCTAGCCATGGCTGCCACCTGTTTTTTTGAGCAGGAGCTGCAAGACCAGGAGGATCTTCAAATTGTGCACAAGGTCTGCTTGGTTTAGTGCAATCCCATCCAAAACCAGAGATGGAAAAACCTTGTCTTCAATGAGTCCAGTCCCCAACAGCCTCCAGATACTGGGATAGGACGTCTTCAGCATCATTCAAGGGGCCTGACATAGAAATATAAAACTGGGCGTTGTGTGCATAGTGATGATACCTGACCCCAAACTGATGGATCACCTCACCCAGCAGCCTCATGTAAATGTTAAATAGAACACAATGTAGGGGCCATGGGCTAGATCTCTCTCCTTCTATCAACACCAACTGGAACCAGCCCCAGAGGAAGGAAGAGAACCAGCACAATACAGTGCCACCCACCCACAATTCCTGGAGCCAGCCCAGAAGAATACCATGATCGATGGTATCAAATGCCATTGAGAGGTCAAGAAGCATCAGGATGGATGCACTACTTTCATCCCACTCCTACCACTCCATGAGTGCAATCAATGCCATATCAAGCCTTAGTCTGGAACAGGGGTGAAATGCTACCAGTTCGGCCCAGTTTGGCTGAACCAGTAGTAACAAATGCTTCCGGTTCGCAGAACCAGTAGTAAAAAATGCTTTTAAAAAGTAAAAAAAAGGTTCTGATGATCATGCGGCACAGTTGATTGTCACAGCTGAGGAACCTTTTTTTTTTTTTACTTTTTTAAAGCATTTTTTACTACCTATTCGCCCGAATTGTGACTCTGTGAGGTTCCTGCTTGTTCCAGGGCCATTTTGTGTGAAATCCAGGTGCTTCTGCATTGTGTGTTAGTCAGTTGTGTAGCTTTTGTGTTGTTTGTGTGTGAAGTGTGAAAGTTGGTTTTTGAGCTCTCTGTGAATCTGTGAGGTTCCTGCTTGTTGCAGGGGCCATTCTGTGTGAAGTCCAGCTGCTTCTGCATTGTGTGTAAGTCAGTTGTGTAGCTTTTGTGTTATTTTTGTGTAAAGTGTGAAAGTTGGTTTTTGAGCTCTTTGTGGCTCTGTGAGGTTCCTGCTTGTTGTTGCAGGGGCCATTTTGTGTGTTTTTCCATTGTGTGTGAGTCAGTTGTGTGGCTTTTCTGTTGTGTGTGACGTGTGAAAGTTGGTTTTTGAGATCACCCAGTCACATGACCACCAAGCCACGACCACCAAGCCATGCCCACAGACCCGGTAGGGAAAATTTTTAGATTTCACCACTGGTCTGGACCCTGATTAAAAATAATCCGCTTCATCCACAATTCTCCAAAGCTGCTATGTGATCAGTCTCTCTACCACCTTTCCTAAAAAGGGGAGGTTGGACACTGGTTGAAAACTTCCCAGGCTAGCTGGATCAAGCAATGGTCCTGTAAAGAGGGGGCACACCACAACCTCTTTTAAAGGTGGTGGGATCACTCCCTCTTTCAAGGAGTTGTTAACTATTGCCCAGATCCATACATGCGATGCCTCCCACAAGGACTTAATTAGCCAGAAGAGGCATGAATCTAACACACGTGGCCGAACTAGCAGCTGTGAGAGCTCTGTCCACTTCCTCATTCAACAGGCTCAAACTCTTCCCATTGTCAGGCCGAAGCCATATTTTATTAGAGACTTTGGCCTGCCACACTTTATGCTTTGGAATGTATGCTTTGCTATGGGAATTTGGGAGGGGCTGTTGCATGAGGGATGTCTGCATGTAGCCATAACAAATTCCTTTTAGATTGTCAAGGTCATCCTTTGTCCTGCACCTGCATGGAAGGAGATGGGAGTTGCTGCCAAATGCCAGATGAAGATTGGTTCATGTGATGGACTTGGGGGTGAGGGGACAAGGGCTTGAACTTTCAACTGGGTGGAGAAACCCCTGGGACTTCAGATTCGGGTTTCTCCAGCCGTACCAACATGGCTCTGTTAATAAATTGGAACTTTGAGGAATGCATTGCCTCAGACTCTGATTTAATTCTAGATGCTATTTGGAACCCTGACACTAACCCGAATCTCTCATAAAACTCATCCAGCTACCCCGAGCCTTGGGGCGCTGTTTGGGGTCCTGAGCCCCAGCACCATCCCGGCAACGGGCGGCGCGAAGACTCAGGGAAGATGGAGGAGAAAAAGCAAGCCGCCGGGGAACGAGTAGAGGATGAACCCATTAGAGGAATCAGGATCCGCTACTCTCCCTCCCCGGAATTCGCAGCTGCCATGGAGGCTGCAGGAAGAGAATGCCAGTCAGAGGCTCGGCGCAAACTGCCGACCCTTGAGCCCCTCTCTCAATCAGAGCGGACCTTCCAAGGAGCAGTTGGGGGGGCTGAGTCCTCCCCCCAAGTGAGCGTGGGAGCCTCACCTGGGCGCGGGGTCAGCCATGGCCCATGAGTGGAGGCAGCAGAAGATCACACTCACCGGCCGGTCCGAAGGCGAGGGATCTCAGCCGCTGTCTTGCAGTCAATCGCTAATGGATCTCCACGACCAGTTCGGCCTCCTAAGCGTAAGTTGGACAAATCCCCAATCGGGACCCGAAGCCACTAGATGGAACCTGGCCCAACCCACGTTCTCCTTCCCAAGGAAGCACCTGGGGCCCCAGTTGAGAGGGGACAGCCTCTTTCCATACCGCGGCCAACGGGACCCCGGGGGACCTTTACGCCGGGGCGAAGCCTACATGGACCACCCTTCACCCCAAGCCGTGGGCGACCCACCAAACCAGCCTAGGGAGCCCACCTCTTTGGCAGCAGGGAGCGTGGAGACCGCAACCCCCGGCCCAGCTGCCAAGACTTGGCATCGTGCCACCATGGCAAGCCCTACCTGGATGGGCTTTCTTTCCCAGAGTGGGATGGGCGCAATGCACATGGGCACCAGGGGCCCCTCTGCCACCCAACTCTGCGTCAGGGTTTGGAATGGTGCAGCAACCCCCTGTGATGCCAGTTCCGGCCACACAGCCCCAGCCGCAACCACAGGGGCCCCTCCCCACCGATGGGGGTGCAGGCCAACAGGTGCAGCTGGGAGGAGGGCTAATCAGAGGGCCCCCGCAACAAGCCATCGCTCAGCCGGTCACGCGCATGCAAGCCGCCGTCCCGCCGTCCCGGGAGCCACCCCCCCCGGTTCCGGCCCACGTATGATGGGGATCCCAGGAAATTGGCCTATTTCCTCCACCGAGTGTGGGCTTATGTTGATGAGCACGGGACGCAATTTCAGTCGGATAGACAGCTAATTGACAAGATAACCGAGGGAATGAACGAGGGGGAGGCAGCAGAGTGGGTGGCAGAGCTCCATGACGAAGCGGCCCCAGAGCTAGATGATGTGGACGAATTCATCCAACTAATGAGGGTCCGTTTCCACGATGTGGCCCAACAAGTGGAAGCCGAAGAGCAAATCCAGGGGTTAAAGCAAGCGGGCCGCCCGGTGAAAGAGTTAGTGTGGGAGTTCAGAAGAGCAGCTGGGAAAGTGCGAGACTGGCCCGAGCAGCTCCTAGTGTTCCGTGGCACCCTGAATCCCGAGGCGTGTGAAATCCGAGGGATCCCTTGCAGGATCCAAGAGTGGTACGCTACCACCATCGCCTTGGATCACATGATCCGCGGTTGGAAAAAACCTCCCACAGATCGCCCAGCTCGAAGGCCTTTGGGATGCCGGGTTCCCCCGAGACAAGTTGCTGCCCCAAACTCTGAATCAACACGAGGCATGAAGTGCTATCGGTGTAGTCAGTCCGGCCACAGGGCTGTCGAGTGCCTGGCGCCAGCCCCAGTTGCGCTGCCACGGGCCAGGCCAACCCCTGGGACCAGGAGGAGGCCCACGAAACCGCCAGAGCCGGGGCGCTTGGGACTCCAAGCGGAGGAGTCCCCTCTACCCTCTGACGACGCGGAGGCATCGCCAATGGAGGAATCGGCTCCGCGATGGGACGAAGGAGACAGTGGCGAAGATGACCCGATGGTGAGTGAAGCCATTCGCCCCTTCCTCGTTAAGGCAAAAATCACGGTGCCGGGGACGGGGAGAGAGGGAGCAGTAGATGCCATAATAGACACTGGCTGCTTGAGATGTCTAATCAGCAAAGCAGTGGTAGAGAAGCTGAAAATTAGCACCAGGCCCCTAGCGAACCCCATCCGCTTCCAACAGGTGGACAGATCGTTAATCGGGGGGGGCCCGCCACTCTCCTCACCGACTTGGTAGACTTGCAGCTAGGGACAGTGGCGAAGATGACCCGATGGTGAGTGAAGCCATTCGCCCCTTCCTCATTAAGGCAAAAATCACGGTGCCGGGGACGGGAAAGGAGGGCACAGTAGATGCCATAATAGACACGGGCTGCTCGAGGTGTCTAATCAGCAAGGCAGTGGTAGATAAGCTAGGGATCAGCACCAGGCCCCTAGCGAACCGAATCCGCTTCCAACAATTGGACGGATTGCTGATCGGGGGTGCCCCCGCCACTCACCTCACCGAGTTGGTAGAATTGCAGATGGGACGCCACCACAAACTTATCCGGTTCATAGTCGCCCCCAAGCTGTCTGAAGCAATCATTCTGGGGCTCGCGTGGCTAGACAAGTGGACCCCCACCATAAGGTGGGAGAATGGGTACCAGAAGCTACACCTACACATTGGGCCTACGCCCCCACTAGGGAAGCAGAGCAACCCGCGAGAGCCAACACCCCTGGACTCAAACCGTCTCCAGCTGGCAGCCCCGGCACTTCATGCAATACATCAACGAAATACTCCACCCCCATCTGTACAAGGGGGTGCTCGTTTATTTGGATGACATTCTCATCTTCAGTGAAACACTGGAGGAGCACGTGAAACTAGTGAGACAAGTCTTAAAGAAGCTTCTGGATGCCAAACTATATGCAAAACTTTCCAAGTGCGAATTCCATAAAACCTCCCTGGATTACTTGGGATACCGCATCTCCAGAGAGGGAATAGAAATGGATCCCGGAAAGGTGAAAGCAGTGCTAGATTGGCAGCCCCCACGCACTCGTAAGCAACTACAAAGTTTCTTAGGCTTCGCAACCTTCTACCCGCAGTTCATCCCATCCTTCGCCAAGGTGGCGCTGCTACTGATGAAACTGCTAAAGACCGGCCCGTCGCCCACCAAACCAAAGCCCAACCAGCCTATTGGTTGGACAATGGAATGTCAAAAGGCATTTGAAAGGCTGAAGCGACTCTTCGCCCAAGAACCAATCCTGCAGCACCCTGACCCAGACAGGCAGTTCATAATCCAGTCGGATGCCAGCAACGTAGCGGTGGCGGTGGTGCTGTTACAGAGAGATGAGAAGGACCAACTCCTGCCGTGCGCATACGTTTCGAAAAAACTCACAGCCACTGAAAGGTGGGCCATTTGGGAGAAAGAACATACGCCATTCGCTGGGCGCTGCTTACGTGGAGACAATTCCTAGAAGGGGGCAAGGTACCATTCGAGGTATGGTCAGATCATAAAAACCTCAAGGCCCTGAAAACCCCCAGAAAGCTCTCACCCAAACAGGTGCGCTGGGCACAATACTTCAGACGATTCAAATTCGAACTGAAGCACATCCCAGCTGGGAAAAACCTACTAGCTGATGCATTATCTAGAAAACCACAATATGACAGCCAAAGAGAGGAAGAGTTTCATTCGGTCATTCCCCCCTCGCCAAAGGAGCCAGCAGGCACTCCTCCCCCAGAAGGGGAACTAGCTGCCCCTGTCTTCACCAGGGGCCAAGCCAGAAGACCGAGCGCACAAAGCCAGAACGAGTGGACCGCAAAATTTCAGGCAGCTCTGCCTAATGACCCCTGGCTCAGCGACAACAAGGAGATCCTGACGATGAGAGAAGGCTTAGCCTGGAAGGGATCCAAGCTATACGTGCCTGCTAGCCTCAGGCTAGAAGTGCTCCAACGAAGTCACGACTCCACATAACGCGACGGCAGTTTTGGTGGCCAAAGATGAAATCTGAGGTGGAAGACTTGAAAGTGAAAAGTTGCGCCACTTGCGCCACCAGAAAACATCGGCCAGGAAAACCGCCTGGACTGTTGCAGCAAGTGGCGAACGCTAGCAAACCCTGGGAAGAGATAGCCATGGATTTCATAGTGGAACTCCTGGACAGCAAAGGGAACACCGTGATCTGGACTGTGATTGATTTGTTTTCCAAGCAAGCCCATTTAGTTGCCTGCTCCGGACTTCCGTCAGCCAGACATCTAGCTAAACTGTTCCTCAAGCACATCTACCGCTTACATGGAGTCCCTAAAAGAATCATCTCAGACCGGGGTGTACAATTCACCGCCAAGTTCTGGAGAGAATTCCTGCGCGCAATTGGATCCACGCAAGGGCTCAGCTCGGCTTTCCATCCGAGTACAAATGGGGCAGCGGAACGTGCCAACACAATGGTGGAACAATACATCCGTTGCTATGTAGAGTATCAGCAAGACAATTGGGCGGAGCTGCTGCCTTTTGCAGAAGTAGCGTACAACAACACTGTCCACAGCAGCACCGGACTGACCCCTTTCCAGATCACCAGCGGCCAGGAGTTCGTACCAATGCCAGAACTGCCTACCGAAGCTCCCACTTCAATGTCCCTAACTGAGTGGATGGAAACATTGAAGAAAGGATGGGAAGACACCAAGAAAGCGCTAACTGAAGCGGCGGAAGCCTATAAGAAGCAAGCAGACCGACACTGATCGCTCCAACCCCCCTTCCGAGTGGGGGATAAAGGTTTCTTGTCCACTAAATACATCCGATTGAGAATGCCCAGCCAAAAGCTGGGCCCAACATTTTTGGGGCCTTTCCTCATAGTTAAAATTATCAACCCTGTCACTGTGCAGCTGGCATTGCCAAGAATATTGGGGAAAATTCACCCAGTATTCCATTGCAGCTTACTAAAACCAGTGACTAGGTCCAATATAAGACCCCAAACTCAGCCACCACCTCCCCCTGTAGTAATACAAGGGGAGACACATTATGAAGTGAAAAAAATCTTAGACTCCAGAATATTTAGGGGTCAATTACAATACCTAATCCATTGGAAGGGGTACCCTTTGTCCGAATCCACATGGGTAAAAAGTTGGAATGTAAAAGCAGATAGACTAATTAAGCAATTCCATGATAAATACCCGGACAAGCCAAAGGGTCCCCCTGGGGGGGGAGGGGTGGTTAAGAATGCTGAACTAACCCCCATGCGATTTCCTCTCTCTTTTGCAGGGCATGCTTTTTTCTTGAAGGGAGGCTGCCTGTCAGGCTGAAGCCATATTTTATTAGAGACTTTGGCCTGCCACACTTTATGCTTTGGAATGTATGCTTTGCTATGGGAATTTGGGAGGGGCCGTTGCATGAGGGATGTCTGCATGTAGCCATAACAAATTCCTTTTAGATTGTCAAGGTCATCCTTTGTCCTGCACCTGCACGGAAGGAGATGGGAGTTGCTGCCAAGTGCCAGATGAAGATTGGTTCATGTGATGGACTTGGGGGTGTGGGGACAAGGGCTTGAACTTTCAACTGGGTGGAGAAACCCCTGGGACTTCAGATTCGGGTTTCTCCCAGCCGTACCAACATGGCTCTGTTAATAAATTGGAACTTTGAGGAATGCATTGCCTCGGACTCTGATTTAATTCTAGATGCTATTTGGAACCCTGACACCCATATCACCTTGCTGTGAGTTCTGGAAGCCATTATTTCTGTTTGCTTCAACTGCCACATATTTTAGCCTGGGAAATTGGGAGGGTTGTTTTTTTTGGAGCGGTAGAAACTTAGTCATAACAAAATTCTTTACTCAAGGACAAATGCCTGCACCTGCGTGGAGACTGTATCCAGTTGAATGTGAAGATTTGATTGGACCATGTGATGAGCTTGTGGGTGTGGGGCAGGGTTGTGAACTTTCAACTGGGTGGGGAAACCCTGGAAGCTTTCAGATTCAGGTTTCCCCAGATGTGCCAACATGACATCTCTAATAAATTGGAACTTTGAGGAACTTCTAGCCTCGGAGTTTTATTTCGTTGGGGGTGTTTTCTGGAACACCGACATTTGCAAAATGTAGTCCCCATCACCTCCATAAACTCTGCTCTAAGGGTGGAGTCTGACATAGAATGAATGTGACCAATTTTATCTGACAGATGCACAGCATATTCTTCATATCAACCCTTAAGTTAGACTTCGGCATTGCTCCCTCTAAGGAGAGACCAAGTCACCTAGATTATATAAATATTTCCTTGCCTTGCTGTTTAAAAAAAATTATGACAATGATAATACGCATTAGTAGTAGTAGTAATAATAGTAGTAGCAGTATTTGGAGCTTTTGGGCCATATAGAGTCCTTCGGGAGTTGGGCGGCATATAAATTTTATAAAATAAATAAATAAATAAATATAGAAACTAATAGAAATCTGGCTTACCTCCGTTTAGGCTGGCTTCCACAAAGATGCGGATTGTTTTGACGCACAGCTCAAAGTTCTCAGGGGTTACATGAGCTGCATCTCGCACAATAAAAGATAAGGACTCAACACACTTCATGAGAGATTTGGTATTATGAGGACCCAGGTCCATTCCCACAGTCAGACTATACTGATTCACCAGGGGAGAATTTCCTAGTCTGGAAAGTCCAGCCATGGTTGAATTATCAATGTCATCTTTCCCAACCTGTGAAATAGAGATTATTCAAAGCTTAAAAGAAATCATATATTCTAACTGAAGTCAATGTGCTTTTTAAATATAATTTTTATATAAAAAATTATAAAAATAGTAGAAAGTAATAGAACTAAACTTAGAGAAACAAAAAGAAAAAGAACAAAAAGTGCAGGGGAAAAAGAAGAAAAAGAAAAGAATGAATATAATAAAAAAAGGAAAAGAAATAGACTTCCAACCTTCATCACAACTATAAACAAATTTAATAACTCTTCACACTGTTTAGGTTACAAAGATCGCTTTTCATCCCATATCCCATCCCTGATCTATAAGCAAATTCATAAAATATCAATTTGTCAATCCTTGCATCAGCAAAAAGTCCAGAAAGGGTTGCTAGAACTTTGCGAAAAAGTCTTACTTTACCTTTGATCAAATAAACCAATTTTATATTCTTTTTTTTACTTGTCTTAATTTTTAATTCAATGATTGCTGTAGGATTTTATTTTTCTTCAATCTTTATCCCATGAGACAGAGGTTTTATCAACCCTCTTTTGTAGACCCCCCACCCCAAATCCAGGTCATTCTCTTGGTTTATCATTTTTACTTTCCTTTTAATTTTTAAAAGTTGATTTTTTTATATCAAGCAAATGTCCTTTTCTAAATTATTCTTTTG
This sequence comes from Thermophis baileyi, assembly GCA_003457575.1. Classification (NCBI taxonomy): domain Eukaryota; kingdom Metazoa; phylum Chordata; class Lepidosauria; order Squamata; family Dipsadidae; genus Thermophis; species Thermophis baileyi. The sequence continues at coordinate 1,897,337 of QLTV01004250.1, read as the reverse complement.
GCCTCTCATTTGTAGTTCACTTTCAGTAGTTTCTCTGTCATGTCAGATAACAATTTTTCAACATCTGTCATTCCTTCATTAAAATTTTTAAGATATAGTTTGTCCATAAAAACAGACATTAATACCAATAGTGTTGACAATTGTAACTAATTTTTGGCTCTATTTTCAAAGTTTTTCTTTAATATCTCTGATGTTGTAACATTTTGTCATTTTGTAAGTCCCAGTATGAACTGACATCAAGAATAGGTTTTTTTTTTCCTTCTGCTTAGAATCTTTAGTCCCCTCTAGTGTCCACTTTCTAAAATCATCATCTTTATTATGACTTGCAATAACTATAATAGCCAAATTAAGTCTCTATCCCATGAGAAGCTGTTTATTTTTTATAATTATTTCCAAAATTTTATTAAAGGCCAATATTCCAAATTTATCTTAGATTAAATCTTATTTTTGCTGTTTGTTTCAAGTTTCTTCAAGTTCTTATAATTAATTTTTCTTTTGTTTAGAGTTGAAGATAAAAAATCACATTTAAGATGTGTATATTTTATATACATCTAGTATATTTAAGATGGTTAATAGGCAATTTCTGAAAGTGATTAGAAAGTGAGGTTTGTGAACTTAATGTTCACAAGTCCCCCCCAGGGTTGTGAGCAAGACAGGTAATCTTATATCATAGTGTTAAAGCCTACTGAAAATTGCTGTCTGATAGACGACTCCTTGCAATAAGCAGCTGTTTGAAGCACATGTGGATGATTTCCTGTCTTCTCCTTATCCAGAGATGTTTCAAGTTTGTCATGGTCATCAACTCCACTTTCACTGAGTCATCTTCAGTTTTCCATACCTCTGTCAGAAGTCTCAATATAATGGGGACTGAATTCCAATTATTACTTTGGGTGATGTTCCAAGAATCTAAGCCAGGGGTCCCCAATCTCAGTCCGTGGATCGGTACTGGGCCACGGCATGCCAGAAACTGGGCCGCGCAAACAAGTGAAGCCCCACCCATGGGATGCAGGTAGCATATGAAACCATGCCCCCTCCGGTCCGCAGAAAAACCTCTCTTCACAGAACCGGTCCCTGGTGCCCAAAAGGTTGGGGACTGCTGCTCTAAGTTCTTCCTCCTATAGATCTCTATGAATACAGCTAGGTCACCCTACTTAATTCACAGGCATGATGCCTGTGATAATACACATGTTTTTGCTATCTTCAGTCACAAACATATAGGTCCATTTGCTTTCTTTTGGGGAGCATTTAAATGGGACTGAGTGCAGTCAGGGACTAAGTATCTAGCTGAGAATAGAAGTATTGATGATCAAGTACTGATTGAAATACAAGTACTGATGATCTATAATGTAGGAATTAATATCTGCTGGGGATTTTAAGATGAGAGTAGCAATAGCACTTAGACTTATATACCGCTTCATAGTGCTTTACAGCCCTCTCTAAGCGGTTTACAGAGTTAGCATATTGCCCCCAACAATCTGGGTCCTCATTTTACCCACCTCAGAAGGATGGAAGGCTGAGTCAACCTTGAGCCGGTGAGATTTGAACCGCCGAACTGCAGCTAGCAGTCAGCTTGAAGTAGCCTGCAGTGCTGCACTCTAACCACTGCGCCACCTCGGCTCCTTATTGGTAAGAATTTACCAATTCCCTCAACTAGTACTTCACTGGCAGCACTAAGACTTGGAAGCACAACTCCTGAGGCCTGGAGTTTCCAAGCCTTTCAGCCATATTTACTGAGCAGGACAACATTATAAAGTTGCTGCCAAAACATTCTTCCTAATACTAAATTCTTTTTAAAATATCTCCTGTAAAACATTTCTAATATTTCAACTTTAAAAACTTTAAAAGCCAGCCTCTGTGTGTTTATGTTCGTATGTATATATGTGTATGTTTATGTGACTGTGTATATATGTGTATAGATAAGAGTAGATACAGCAGATTTCTCATACACACATGCAAGTGTTAGTAAATAAATCCTGGGGACAATGTAAGCAATAATTAGATGCACTGAATAATATAATTCAAGATAAGGTAGCTTATATTCACAACATAAAAAGAGAAATCAGTGAATGAGATAGAGGACCAATGGACTGGTTTGTCTTGGAAACAAACCAAACTATTTCTTGATTTGGGAAAACTATGGGCTACGTTTGAAGCCTGCTCATGCCCAGTTACCACACATAATTCTCAGTGTTACCTTAACCACTGTTGAGGGCTTAGAACAGAGTTTGTGCATGCAGAATTACTTTTAACATGGTAAATGAGGGACATGATCCTTTTATTTTTTTTCAAACAATAGATGGCGAAAACCCTTAATTATTTACTATTCATTCATCTCAGATACATATAAAGAGATCAAAACACTCAAAATTACTTACCACAAGCCAGCCACTGTTCACCACATCTACATCAGTGACAGAACGATGCAATTTACCTTGCTTGCTGTGATCTGCATATACCTCTGAATCAGAAGTGTAGCCACGATCTAGGCTGGTTTCATTTGGATGATAGGAGATCTCACTGTCTGACTGAGCTCCTTAAACAAATAATTAAACAAAATGAAATGAAGCAACAACTGTTAACTTAACAGATTGGTAGCATGCTTCTCAACAAGAAAACCCATTGCCAATGACCAATTTACCTGTATCATTCTCTGTTCTTGTAGGTTGCAGCGCTGGGGGTGGTTTCACCCCAGAACCAATGCATTCCAAGAGAGTAAAGAGTGTATACCAGTCTTCTCCAGAGTGAATATTGGCAGCATTAGTCTTGAGAAGCTCATGAAGGCCATATGCAATCTGATGACTTGCCCTGTTTAACATGCTGGGTTTCATCATGAGCAAGATTCGCAAGGAGAGCAACACCTACTCAGAGAGAAATCATGGTAACGTTAATTATACCTGTACCAGATTCATGTTTGTTAACTGCTAGCAGCACATTAAAGTCTGTATTATAGGAAGAGTAACTAGATTTGTAATTGTATCTTTTTGCCTGGTGAAAAATCACAAAGCTTTTTCTCTTGAATTTATTCCTACTTTAAATCTTTTGAAACATGAAGAAAGTAAAAAAGAGGGAAGTAGTAATAAATAATAGATCTGTAATAAAATAGATCTCTGGTTATTTATTGGAGGCCACCTATCTCACTCACAGTGACTCTGATATTTAAAAATATTATATATAAAGAGTTTGAAAATGCAAAGTTTTAAATCTTTACAAACTTTATGTTTAAATGAAATAAATTTGAAGTGGGTGTCAGAAATGAAGGAATCACCTCAGACATTTGTTGCACTGCTATGATATTGCAAATGTTATCTCCTTTTCTGACATTTATGTGGGGTAATCTATTGTTTGATCAACCTTGTGGCTTCATCTCAAAAAACTTCCATAACATCAAACAAATATGGAAAGAATCTGGTTACTTTGGGAAACATTGAAACATTAATAATTGGCAACCCTGAGCCCCTAATAAAGAAGGAGTAGAACTTTTCCAAAACCCACAGCCTTTGTTATCCTAGAGAGTAATATCCTGATATGGAATGGGACAACTGGTCATGGCCACAATGCTGTGGCCACTTCACTGAGTTCCCCTCCCCCCCACCATCCCAGCAAACCCACTGCAGCCCTGTTAAGATATTTAAATTTAGCATCTGGAGCAGTGGGGTTGTGCAGTGAGCTGGAACACACAGTTATAGCTGATCGGTTGGAGAGTGCTGGCTCCTGCGTGAAACAATGTGCGCTGTGATTGGTTGCTGTAGGTGTGGAGAGAGAGTTTCCCTTTTTTCCTGCCTTTTTCTCCTATGTGCCCTGTATGCTCTGCGATTTACCTCATGATGCTCCTGTTTGCCTGACTATCTTGTTTGCTGTAAATAGAGATGTAAAATATATTTATTTATATAAAACTACAAGTTCGTGTCAGCGTCTCTGACTTCATTTGGCCAGCTGCTATGCAATTCTGGTTATGGGCCCAGAAATGCGCTGAAGCACCAGTATTATTTTCTCTGAGGTAAAAGTTTATTTGTGAACCTGAGGGAAATTGGCCTGTAAAGACAGCCTGATGCTATCTGTTACAGAAATGGGAGGATGATTTCCTTTGGCTCGTCTTAATAAGATGAATAATCTCTCATGGAGCCTAAAGATGAAGGTATTTCTATGGAGCGAGGATTTGTGGACAGCAATTCTCCAGCAGATCTCAATGAGAAACAGAAAAGGCAAAATGGAAAAGCACTAGCCAGCATAATTTTACATGCTAACATCTGCTAGGGAATGCTGGCTTGCCCTACACAGAATTTATGTAAAGAAGCAGAAAAGTAACTCTCACCAGAAAACTTTATAGGGCAAAGAGAATTTTCTACAGTCTGGAGAAAATTTGTTGGATCAGAGCCATGGTAGTGCAGTGGTTAGAATGCAGTACTGCAGGCTATTTTTGTTGACTGCTGGCTGCCAGCAGTTCGAGTCTCACCGGCTCAAGGTTGACTCAACTTTCCATCCTTCCGAGGTCAGTAAAATGAGGACCCAGATTGTTGGGGGCAAGAGGCTAACTCTGTAAACTGCTTAGAGAGGGCTGTAAAGCCCTGTGAAGTGGTATATAAGTCTAAGTGCTACCTCCAGTTCATGAGGAAAACCTTCCTTGAATTAGAAGAGCGAAGAAGGGTGTTTTCAGAAACACACAAATAGCAATAGCATTAGCACTTAGACTTATAAACCGCTTTACAGTGCTTTACAGCACTCTCTAAGCGGTTTTCAGAGTCAGCATATTGCCCCCAACAATCTGGGTCCTCATTTTACCGACCTCAGAAGGATGGAAGGCTGAGTCAACCTTGAGCCTGGTGAGATTCGATCTGCCGAATTGCTGGCAGCCGGTGATCAGCAGAAGTAGCCTGCAGTACTGCACTCTAACCACTGCGCCACCGTGGCTCAAAGTGTATGTTGTGCTGAGTTCCCTTGATAATACCTGGATGTATTAGTAACAAGCCTTGAGTCCATGAATGAGTGTGATTTAACTATGAATTATATAACTGGGAGGCTTTTAGAAGAAGAACAGAAAAGATTAGAGAGAAACATTGCACGCAAGAGAAATGACAGTAATTTACAGCTCAGTCAGAAAGAAGCCACATTCCAGAGAGCTAACAAGGTGGGAGATAAAGTCTGTGTAGTCAAACACTGCTTTGCATGTGGATCCACTCAACATATCTGGAGAAATTGCCCAATGAGAGGATTAAAAGATACAAAAAGGAGAGGGACAGCACAAGGAAAGAAGAAGGAACACACACAGATTTCTGTGGTGAAGGCAACATGCAGACACTAAAGATATTTGGTTGTTAGACAGTGGGGTAAGTGAGCATATTGTAAATAACCCAAAACTTTTTTCCAGTCTGGGACCAGCTGCCCAAGAATATGAAAGCCTGGCAAATGGTAATCATTCCATTGTACAGTGCCAAGGAACAGTATATGTATCATGTATTGGTATATTGCAGTGATGGCGAACATTTTTTGGCTCGCGTGCCAAAAGGGTGTGTGCGCACGTGCTAGCGCGCGCGCATGCCCATACCCATGCCCTCCCTCCCCGCGAATGTGCACAACCCCATGCTGCCCCCCCACACATGCGCACAGGCCTCACAACGGACTCCTGAAACCTGGGGATGGCGAAAAACGGCCCAACGGGCCAACCGGAACTTCCGTTTGGCCTGTTTGGTCGTTTTTCGCCGTCCCTGGGCTTCAGGAGGCTTCCCTGAAGCCTGGGGAGAGTGAAAACGGCCAAAAAGAAGGCTGAAAATCAGCTGGCCAGCGCACACATGCGCACTGGAACTGACATAGGGCAACGCCTCGCATGCCCTCCGATATGGCTCTGTGTGCCACCTGTGGCATGCGTGCCAGAGGTTCGCCATCACGGGTATATTGTTTGATAAGATTTTATGGATACCAGATTTAGATCAAAATTTGCTGAGTGTGTCTTGCTTAAACAATGAAGGGTATGAGGTAATTTTTGCAAGGGTCATAAAGAGGATGTGTGCACAAGGTTTGAAACTGAACAATTGATATGTTTTGAACCACAAGGAAACTGGTGGCAGTGTGCAAACAATCTTTTCCAAAGCATAATGAGTTTGCACATTTGTTACATAGAAGGCTGGGTCATGCAAGCTTTAAAGTATTGCAGAAAATGCCTGACCTGGCTGTAGGTTTGAATGTAAAAGATTGTGACAACTATTTGGATTGTGCAATTTGTAAAGAGGCCAAATCAAAAATATACCCTGTCAGCAAAAGAAGTGACAGAAAATCTGAAAGAATTTTTTCAGTTAGTGCATGCTGATTTAATTGGCGGTCTATCCCCTCAATGGGAGGGGCTAAATTTGCTTTGGTAATTGTTGATGATTTCTCAGGATATGGATTTTGTTATTTACTAAAAAGCAAAACAAACATGTTTCAACAATTTAAGCAGTGGGTAATGTTTGTAAGAGAAGGTATAAACAAAGTGTATGTCAACTACAGACAGAACAGAGATACAGAGTTCATGTCTAGTAAGTTTCAGCAGTGGCTGAGAAAGGCATAACCCATAGAAAAACGAACCCCTATACTCCAGCAGAGGTGCTGAACTCAGGAATGATATGTTATAAACTAGGGTGTATTGGGATGAGGCAATTTTAACTGCCAATTATTTGGTCAATAGACTATGGAGTTCAGCAATTGATCAAACTCCATAGTACTTGTTGTATAAAAGTCAACCATCTTTGGCACATTTAAGAATCTTTGGCAGCAGTGCATGGGTGTACATACCCAAAAGAAATAGGAGGAAAGGACAGCCAAAGGCAAGGAAATTAACATTTATAGGTTATCAATCAGGATTAAAGACATATAGATTTACAGATGGACACAAAAATGTTATTATTTCACATTCTGCAAATTTTTCTGAACATGAGAATTGGGAAAAGGTGCATGCCAATACTGAAATTTTAATGCCTGTTAGTCAGAGGTTGCCAGTGGATGAGCATTCACACAGACACATTAAACAGAAATTTGAGAGTAGCTCAGGATCTAAGCACAGCTTAGAGGAATGTTTGGAGAATGAGACTCCAGTGAAGCAGGAATATTTTATTCCAAGGTCTGGGAGAGCAAACAAAGGTGTTCCTCCAGAAATATTCACAGTTGATGAGGTAAAAGTATGTAACATCTTTTATGAGTCCCAACATTACCAGGAAGTATTAAATTTACCTCTGGATGAAGAATTGTTGTCCATGCAAAAATATAAAGTTTTCACTCCAATGAGGAGTGAAAGGGCTGTTTGGGTACAGATGGATGTACAAAAAGAAACTTTTGATGAATGATGAAATACAACATAAAGCAAGGTTAATTGCTCAAAACCTACACAACAATACTGGTTAGGAATTAAAAAGAATACTATATTATTTATGAGGACCCAGATTGTTGGGGGCAATATGCTAACTCTGTAAACCGCTTAGAGAGGGCTGTAAAGCACTATGAAGAGGTATATAAGTCTAAGTGCTATTGCTATTGCTATTTAAAGGGAACCATGGATTTGGGATTGCATTTGCAATCATCAAATGAATTTGAATTGAAATGTTTTGTAGACAGTGATTGGGCTAAGGTTAAAGTGATAATTTAACCTTAGACTGTCTACTGTCGACCTCACCCCATTCCTAAGAGGTCTGTAAGGGGCGTGCATAAGCGCACCAGCGTGCCTACCGTCCCTGTCCTACTGTCCTATTGTCTTCATCTATCTGTATTCACTTTGATTATGTTTATGATTATACCTATACCTGCTATCTTGTACATGTTTGACAAATAAATAAATAAATAAATAAATAAATAAATAAATAAATAAATAAAATGTACAAGATAGAAAGTCAATGTCAGGATTTGTTGTAATGTTTGCAAACACACTAGTTGGTTGGAAATGTAGAAAACAGACTTCAGTTGCCATTTCCACAGCTGAAGCAGAATTCACAGCGTTGCCAGAGTTGTGTTCAGAGATAACATGGTATATACAATTGTTATATACAATTGTTATATACAAATATATGGTATATACAATTGTTTGCACGAGTCAAAAAGAGAGCTGTGAAAATATCTACAGACCCCTCACATCCTGGACATAAATTGTTTCAACTTCTACCCTCAAAACGACGCTATAGGGCACTGCACACCAGAATACTAGACACAAGGACAGTTTTCCCCCCCGAAAGCCATCACTCTGCTAAACAACTAATTCCCACAACACTGTCAAATTATTTACTAAGACTGTATTACTATTATTCTTCTCATCCTTCCTAGTACCTATCTCTTCCCACTTATGACTATAACCATGTTGCTTGTATCTTTACAATTTATATTGTTTTATTTGTTTCCTAGTACGATTAGTAACCTATGACTATCACTAAGTGTTGTATCTTATGATTCTTGATGAATGTATTTTATTTTTCTTTATGTAAACTAAGAGCATATGCACCAAAGACAAATTCCTTGTGTGTCCAATCACACTTGGCCAATAAAGAATTCTATTCTCTTCTATCTATTAAATCAATACAATTGGATATTGAAGTGAAAGGAGCTATAACAGTATTTGAAGACAACACATGTATACAAATAGCAACAGGTGAGAGAGTAAAGCCAGAAGCAAACATGTTGACATAAAATATTGTAATGTCAGAGAAGCAGTGGAAGAAAATGTAATAGACCTAATTTACTGTCCATTGGAAGATAATTTGGCTGATCTCATGACAAAGCTATTGACTATATAGAAATACAAGGATCTTGTGAAACAACTTGGTTTAAATGCTGTCCAGCTATAAATCGGAGGGGTGTTAAGATATTTAAATTTAGGCCCCTCCCCTTTCATGATGGCTGCTGCATGGTAAGAGTTTCTTCTGCTGATTTCATTGTTAAAGTTGGTTCTTTGGGAGTGCTGCTCCCTGGTTTTGAATGGGAGCACTTAGGAGTGACCCAAGATGACTTTTGGACCAATCATGGACCCAGTGGGGTCTTGAAGATTCCAATTCCCTCTGGAAGCGATTGAAAAGTCATTGGGCGTAACCATCTTCCTGTCAAGCAGTTTTGTTTTCTGAACATGGTGGAATTTTAACTTTCACTTTTCAACTTTATTGTTTTATTTTGCTTAATGTTTTAAAAGTTGATTAACAGTTGGGTGAGTTATCTAATTATCCTGTGCGGGATAGTGGCTGGGGAGATTCGTCACACAGTAAACTGCCCAGTGCAAGGCACAAAGAAAGAGGGGAGGGAGATGAGAGGTGGGGAAGAGCCAGTGGGGGAGAGATGCCTGGGGCATGGGACCCATGGAAGTGCAGTGGGAGATAGGCAGACATGGCAGTGTGGTGGGGGTTAAGGGCAACGGTAGGTTAGCTGGGGCAAGAGGGGCCACAGTGAAGTGGCTGTGGTAATGTGGCCACAGTCAATTGTCCTAGACCCTCCTGATACTACTATAGCCATGTCTAAAAAGCCCTCAGTATGATGGAATTTGAAAAATGGTGCTAAAAAACAAATGGGTAGTCATTTCCTGTACCTTCAGAATTTTGTAATGTGATTAGAAAGCATTATTCACATTAACTATTTTTAGTATAGTAGGAAGTATGGTCATTTTGTCAATTTGGTTGCTCTATTGTCATGCTCCTACTTTAAGACAGGTACATTAGGCTGTATAACACCAAACCCAGGGGAGTGAGCCATTCTGCTTATTTGTTAGGTCTAACTATACTGTAAATATTTTCTGAACATGAAAAAGGTGTCTGATTGTCTTATCACTCTACTAGATAAGATAATAGAAGGAGTAAAATCTGAACGAAAATCTCAAACTGGGAGAGAGAGAGAGATGGAGAGATTAAGAGAGGGGGGGAGGGAGGGAGAGATACGTGAATATGTCCAATATGTCTGAAAGAACATGGAAAAATTCTGGAAACTCTTCTCGTGGTGGTCAAAACCAAAAACCAAAAGGAAAGGCAGGAATTCTACCCTTAACATATGGACCAATGATACTTTTAGTATTGGAACATTCCCAGTAACTAACACTGAAGAGACACAATGAAATTAATCCCTTCAGAAAACTGACATATCACACAGAACTGTATTTACCTGGGCACTTATGTCTTCTCTGCGCAGAAGTCGGATTGCCAGTCTCAATAGACCCACTACTGCTCTTTCCACTAGACAACAGTATTCCATAGCATTAATACATAAATGGTAAAGATGATCTCGCATTGCCTGCCAAACGAAAGTCACACGATCCCTATAAAGAAAAAGAAAGAAAAAGAGTATTGTGGGGAAAAGATAAACCAAAACACAGGCTTTATTCCAGGCAGTTGATAGTTGGAATTTGTGATCAATGTATGTGAATGATTTATTCAGAGCCAATTTGGTTAAGGTGCTGGCCTTAACTAGGGGACTGTAAGTTCTGGTCTTCCATTAAAGCATGGAAGCCAGCTGGGTGATTTTGGGACAGCCACTCTTAGCCCAACTCATCTCACAGGGTTGCTGCTGCAGGAGAAATAGGAGGGAGCATTATGTACACTGCCGAGTTGTATAAAATAAAGGCAAGATACAAATCAAATAAATAATTTAGCCAAAATTAGGGTCCACTAATCCAGGGGTCCCCAACCTGTGGGCCACGGCCGACTACTGGGCTGCGGCCTATTGGCTGCCGGGCCGCATAAGTAGCTGGTTGATGCAAATGTGTGTGCGCGCGCATAGCCCCACTTGCAAGCATTGCCGTGAGCGTCGTGGGCGCTCACGGCCCCACTCACACGGGCTCTTGCAGCCCACCTTGCATGCGTGTTGTCACAGGCGCTTGTGACTCCACTCATGCAAACGTCGTTGCGGGCGGTCACAACCCCACTCTACTTATACTTATATGGTAAGTATAAATTGAGATGTTTGAAGAAAGTACAGAATATCTTTTGAATTATTTGTAGGAGTATGTCTGATGTTAATTTTTTTAGTTATTATAGGGTTACTTTTGGATAGATATAGCAGACTTTAAAGAGAGCTCAATTTATCATTAATTACATTCAGTTCCTTATCAATTAAAGAGATAGTATCTGCTGTTTCTATACAACGCCTAGCTAGAAATTCTTCTTGAGAGATGTTATCAGTTGGTTGATAAAGAAGGGCTTTTTCTCTTGCTTGTTAATACAATGCCAATATTGTAATATTAGCTACACACTGTGGTGATTAGAACTAATACACTTGGCCTTCAGTTTGATAAATTCCATTCATGCTGAGAAGACTGAGATATTTGATGTATTTTTATTAAATGATCAATACTCAGATGTATCAGTAGAGAAATTTTCATTTAAATCTTTGGCTTGTAGGAACAGTTTTGTCAATGAAATGAAATGTTAACTTTACAGGGTTTTCCCCTTTTATATGGGTGTGTGCGTATGTGTGCATGCGTATAAAGGACAGCAGATAATTAATACATTATAAATGTATGTATCTGAGAGAGATACACGTAGAGATACACATAATTAGTCATATACTAACCGTGTAATGGATTTTTAAAATTCTACGACTTGGCTCTCAGACAATCAATCAATGCGTAATCTTGCTAAACTATCTGCACTTACGATTGTCTTCTAAGTGGAAATTAGCCCATGTTGTCATTTTATGTGGTGACTGTTGCTAATTTTATACAGGTAGTCCTCAACTTACGACAAGTTGCTTGGTGGCCATTTGAAGTTACAACAAACCTCCCCAGGGCTACTTATGAGCAGACTTAAAGTTCCAACAGTTGTCTGCAGTCACACAATCACATTTTGAATGCTGAATGCACTTATGGGTGTTTGCAGCGCCCTGCAGTCCTATGACAGCTATTTACAAGTTTTTGCTGGAAACCAGCATTTATTTCAGCTTTCTGGCAAAAAATACCCACTGCAAATAATGACTGCTGCAAAAAAGACACTTAACAACTGCTGCAAAAGAGATTGTAAACTCCAGTGTGATCATGGGGTGAACCACTTAAAACTGACATGACTTACAAACATAATTCTGGACTCAATTACAATTGTAAATAAAGAAGTACCAGTAATTAGTGGAAAGAGATCACTTTCCGGTCAGCTTCATACTAAAAAATGGGTCACATATGGGGATAGATTGGAGGAGATCAAGCAGAATTTGATATGAAAATCTCACCATCACAGTTCCCTCATTATGTGCCAACAAGTCATAATTGACTCTTAGTAACAATATAGATTTTCTCCATGGCATTAAGAATGAAATAATCAAATTTAATTGCTGTTAGGGATACTCTTCAACCTGACAATTTACCTGAGTTTCCAGTTTGAAGAATGCTATCAAGTAAAATTGAAAGTTCTCAACATTTTTTGCCATATCAAAGGGTGAAATGGCATCTATATGGCTCACCTATTTTCCAGCACAATCCTCAAAAGCATCTCCAAACAGAAAGCACAGTCTTCTTCATCATAAGTTTCCTCATCAGGAGACACAGATATGAGAGCCTGAAGCAGCCAAAGAATATTCACATATTTAACATTGGTATAAAAGTGAGAACAGATACAATAAGCTGCTGCAATGATCATGGAAATGAAAAGTCAAACAAGTTTTGTAGGCGTAATATTATACATTTATTTTTTAACATTTGTCAGCTCCTCTGATTGGAAGATGCTGACAGCTCACAATAATCAAACACATTTTAAAAATATTATTACCCCAATAGCATAAAAGCAGTATAAATCACTGATTATAGATGTCAGGGTTCCTCCTGGATAAAGAGGAGCCAATGGAGCTGTTACAAGGCTGCTGTGAGGAATATTCTCAACATCTGCTAGAGAAAGCTACTCAACTTCACTCAGTGGGACTGTAGCTGGACAAATCCTTTGAAAGTGACCAGAGCATGTCTGAGGTCTGTTATTTGGAAAGAGTTTGCTGGTTCTAAAGAAGTGAACAGGGACCTTGTGGGTGTGAGATTGATCATTTGTGTTCTGGACCCATGCCCCTCCTAATTGGTTGAATGGTGGCATGTAGTTGGGTCCAAGCGGTGGTTAATACTTTTTTGCAGGATGGGATGGTACAGACTACTTTGAAGGAGGTGGGGGTATAACTCTTTCTCAAGAGGCCATTCTTGGTCTCAACTGTTTTAGACAACTTTGATCCAGTCTCCAATCTTCCCTTTTTAGGGAAGGCTGTTGACAGGGAGGTTGGTTTTCAGCCATAGAAAGTCGTGAAGAGAGTCGTGAAAACCCAAATAGTTTTGGGTTTGGGGCTTCTAAGTCTAGTGACATGTCACATTTGACTCTAGATGGGATTGCATTCTCCCAGATGGAACTGATGTGTAATTAGGGAGTCTTCTTGGGCTCATGCTATTGCTTGATAAACAGATGGCAGCTGTGCCTAGGTGGAACTTTTGCATGATCTACCAATATATATTACACACACACTTTCAGATTTGCAATTAATATAACCTTACAATAAAGTAGAATTAGTTCTTCTAGCAATGCTTCCTGTCTGGTTTGCCTCACAAGACTAACATCAATCTTGCAAGTCTGAAAGTATATCTCCTCTTCCATTTTCCTTATTTTTATATTGTATGTTCAAATTATCATTGTAAAAAGAGAAATGAAGTTGTATTGAACCCTTTTTCTTTCTTCCTTTTAAAATAGCTCTGTCCATGCATCAGTGGTATGTGTGTTCCTTTTCCTAACTTTTACTCTTGAACATAAATAGGACTGCAACAGCACACATGAATTATTTTTTTAAATAACCATAATTTTATAAAGGATAAAGTGAATTCAGCTGCCCCAACAAATTATATCTAAATTTCAAAAAATTATATTATGACAGTATAATATATTATGAAATAGAAATAGAATATAAAAATGGATATTTTGCAGGGAATGATTTCCATGAACATTGGAGTTTGTTTCAGACTAGAATTAGTGAATACAGGTTTTAACTGAAAAATACAAGCCTGCTGCACAATTAGATTTAAAAAATTAAGACAGAGATAGATAATTAGTTCTTGTGATATATGTCCATCTTAGTATGCCACTAAGACTTCAAACTACAGTATGTAGAGGGCTGCTATAAACAATTTCATGGATTTAAGAATTGTTGACCTACATGGCCAATGTATACCAGTAGCCATATGAATAACTTATATTTCTTCCATATATATTCCAGAATGGGAAAAGCATACAGGTACATTAATGACTGCAATTGGGATAGGCAACTTTGTCATTAAGCAAAGTGGTCACTAAGTGAAAAATCACATAATTGTGACTGTGTTTACAATTTTCACTTCAGTTTTCCTTTGCTTTACAATGTTGGTAGGATATAACCCCAAATGGCTGGGTGAGCCTAAATGGCAGGCAAGATTTCCAGAACTTGACTCCTGAGGAACTGGATAAAAGGGCAAATCTTATAGCACTTTTTCCTCACTTCCCCTTTATGCTTATCTCAGAGCTGGGATAATGAGCAAGAAGAAAATTGTATTTACATTCATTGGAGAGGAAGGGATTAAAAGACAGTAAGCACACACACAATGGGAAATACACATAAAAGGGAATGTGCTGTTGCCAGCATATCTTAGTACACTCAGCAGATCTGTTTAGGAGGCAATCAAAAGTCTTTAGTATAAAACGTATTAGGCTCATTCAGAGAATAGCAGGGGGCTGGAGTATTTTAATCAATTAATTACGTTCAGAAAGCTGAGATTAATTTATGGTTAGCAATTTTTAAGAATGTGGTTAGCACTTTTTAGGGACATGCTATGCTGGAGAAATGTTTTTCTCAAGAAGAGACAGTGTTTAGGCAATGTCTCCACTGGGGGGGGGAGGAAAAAATGGGCCAGGTGCAGGACAATATATACTAACTGACTGTAATAGTGTTGTGATTGAGACGCGTAAAGATTATAAAGGTGGGTGTTGGCTGCAATATTATTTTTTCAACACCATTGTAACTGGACAGTTGCTGTTCAAGGCTGTTGCTAAACAAAGAACTACTTTAAAAGCTACATAGGATAACAACCCAAAATACTATATAGAAATACGATCATACTTAAGGATCCTATTTGGATTATTAGCAGAAAGCTAAGCATGATAATTGTATATCTCTGAAAGAAAATGAAACCAAAATGAGACAATGTAGCACCAAAGAATTTCTAGGGGGACAGAACTCTTAAGAAGCTAGCAATTATTTTATTATTTTGATACGTAAGCAATACAAATCCATCTAAAATTAGCAATGAAATCTCATTACTCACAGTAAATTTTCTCAAAACTCTGCAACTGGTTTAAGCCTGTCTATTGCTAGTCTGCCTGAAAGGCTAACTCAAACCTCACCTTCATTAATTCCTGCAGGGACTCAAGTTGCAGAAACTTGCTCTCAGTGATTAACTTCTCTGGATCACATTGCTGTAAAGTGGAAAATTAGAAGACAAACAAATTATTAATCTCACAAGGCAAAAATAAGTAAAATATAAATAGTATAAAAACTAAGTATCTGAGGACTTCCGGGGTGACATCACGGTGGTGCGGCACGGGAGAACGGAGCTGGTTCTTCTTTGCCAGATTTTCCACGATTGGAAGCCTGGAAAAGCGAAGCTGGACCCTGGAGGGGTCTGCATGAGAAAGGGGACACTCTGGAGGTGACGAGGAGAAGGGCGATCCCCCACCACAGTAGGAAATAGCCCTTTAATCCGGCGTGGAAGAGACCGACTGTCATAGTTGGGTCCGGAGGCGTGACGGCCTGACTGAATGGTGGTGGAAACGAAAAGAGAGAAGCAGCGGAAAGTATCAGTGGAGTTTTGACCAGACTGAGTGAGATACCGGTTGCTTCTTCGAATGGGTGGATCCTATAAAGGAATTGATAAGTGAGTCTCCAAAACGAAAAAAGTGGCGCCTCAGCGGTGGGAGCATGAGGAGCGAGAGGAGACGGAAACAGTGGCGGTGGAAGAGGACAAGAAGGGAAAGCAATCGACGGTCCGGACTGGTGCAGGGTACAAGACAGACATCCGACTGGCGATAGACACCGAACCCGAGGCTAGTGAATTAGACTGTGGCGAACGGATAGAGAAAGCGCCTAAATAAAAGACTCTGGTTAAAGAAAGAGGTGCCAAGATTTGGACAGTGGACAGTGACTGAGCATTAAAAAGGAGAGCGGACATCTTGGACTTGAGTAACGGAAGTAGGAAACTAAGAAGTAAGGAATAGTTGAGAGGTTCGGAAAAGACTGTGATTTAGATTATTGGACTATATTATTTATATATATTTATTAACATATATATATCCTTGTCCCTGGAACAAGCAGATAGGGAGAAGAATCCTGTGGCTCAGAGGTTTAATCACTTGCCTTGTTAGGCAAGGGGCCCAGGTTCTAATCCCATAAGGGTGTGGCTAGCTGATGAGAGCTAAATAGCTTGAAATAGATCTATACTAGTCTCCCTGTATTTATGTAAAAATATAACATATAGAAACGGACTGTCGTTCGTAATTAACTGTCTGGATGGCCCCTGGAGGAGCCGAAAGGCAAAAAGGAAGCAGTATGTTTTCTCCCATCTTTGGGTATACCAGGTGATTTAACAGAGAAAAAAAAACATATATATATCCTTGTCCCTGGAACATGCAGATAGGGAGAAGAATCCTGTGGCTCAGAGGTTTAATCACTTGCCTTGTTAGGCAAGGGGCCCGGGTTCTAATCCCATAAGGGTGTGGCTAGCTGATGAGAGCTAAATAGCTTGAAATA
>QLTV01004250.1:1866414-1880313 GCA_003457575.1 Thermophis baileyi | reverse complement strand
TAGCTTTCATCAGCTAGCCACACCCTTATGGGATTAGAACCCGGGCCCCATGCCTAACAAGTCAAGTGATTAAACCTCTGAGCCACAGGATTCTTCTCCCTATCTGCATGTTCCAGGGACAAGGATATATATATGTTTTTTTCTCTGTTAAATCACCTGGTATACCCAAGTATGGGAGAAAGCATACTGCTTCCTTTTTGCCTTTCGGCCCCTCCAGGGGCCATCCAGACAGTCAATTACAAATTACAGTCCGTTTCTATATGTTATATTTTTTTACATAAATAAAAGGGAGACTAGTATAGATCTATTTCAAGCTTTTTAGCTCTCCTCAGCTAGCCATACCCTTACTGGGATATATATATAGTATGCTCCCTCCCATATTTGGGTATACCAGGTGATTTGACAGAAAACACACACACACACACACGCACACACATATATATTCATTCATTCATTCATAATCATATAACTAATATTAGTCATAAGTTAAAAAATTAATTCAAGTACTTCTAGAAATTCTATGTGTGAGATTAAACGATATTTACAGGAGAGGAATCTCCCTATACTACCGGAATCAACAAAGGAAATATTAAATGAGAAAATTACGAAGTTAGAGTTGAAAAGGGCAATCCAAAACCAAAAAAAACAACAAAACTCCAGGTCCAGATAGAATCCCAGCAGAATTTTAAAAAGAAATTCAAAAACCATTAGAGAATTTACTATTAGAAGTATACAATGACGCACTAGAACAAGCCAAAATACCAAAATCCTGGACAGAGGCACTTATAACACTTTCCCCAAAGATAATACCGATAAACAAAAGATTCAAAACTATAGGCCAATCTCACTGTTGAATGCCGATTATAAAATATTTGTGGCAATAATGGGAGAAAGAATTAAAAATATATTAAATGAAATTATACATTCGGACCAAAATGGATTCTTACCTAACAGGCATATAAAAAATAATATATGAACTATAATGAATGTACTGGAATATTACGAGGCACATCCAGGAAAACAAGTGGCACTGATATTTATAGATGCACAAAAAGCGTTTTGATAACCTAAATTGGGATTTTCTTATAAATCAATTAGTAGTGATGAATTTCGGAGAAAAATTTATTTGAATGATTACAGCAATCTACTCCAACCAATTGGCAAGAATAAATGGAGAATTAACAGAAGGTTTTAATATAACTAAAGGGGTGAGACAGGGATGCCCCCTATCCCCCCTGCTATTTATCCTTTCAATAGAGACGTTAATGTTACAAATCAGGCAAGATCAGGAAATAAAGGGATTAAGAATTAAAAAGGAGGA
The DNA here is from genome assembly GCA_003457575.1 of Thermophis baileyi. Taxonomy (NCBI): domain Eukaryota; kingdom Metazoa; phylum Chordata; class Lepidosauria; order Squamata; family Dipsadidae; genus Thermophis; species Thermophis baileyi. The sequence continues at coordinate 1,878,992 of QLTV01004250.1, read as the reverse complement.
ATATAAAGTACAAGCCTTTGCGGATGATCTGGCATTTATTATAGAAGACCCCTTAGAAAATGGGCAAACATTACTAGAGGAAATAAAACAATTTGGCAAAGTAGCAGGGCTTAAAATAAACAAAGAGAAAATTAAAATATTAACTAAGAACCTTACTAATAAACAAAATGAAGAACTGGAGGAGAGACTGTGGATTTTGAGGGCCAAGAAAGTTAGATATTTTGGAATATGGTTAACGGCAAAATGCACTACGATAAAAGAAGATAACTACAATAGACTATTACAACAAATACAAAAAGACTTGGACAATTGGGCTAAATTACAGATATCATTAATTGGCAGAATCTCAACAATTAAAATGAATATATTACCTAAATTATTGTATCTTTTTCAAACAATACCAATAAAATTAGGGAAAAACCTTTTTGAACAACTAAACAAAATGATATCCAAATTTATTTGGTTAGGAAAAAAAGCCCGTATAAAACTTAAACTCCTACAGGACAGTAGAAATAAGGGAGGCTTTGGCCTTCCAGACTGGGAACTTTACTACCAGGCGGCAGCCATGACGTGGCTCAAGGATTGGATCCAATTGAAAAATAAAAGGATACTAACGATAGAAGGCCATGATCTCCAACTTGGCTGGCATGCATTCCTCTGGGAGGGGAAAAATAAATCCCATTCATACTTCCAGAGGCATCTAGTAAGAGACGCCCTGCTATGTACCTGGGAGAAAATTTTTAAAAATCATTATACGAAGATCCCAATTTGGTTATCAACGATGGAGGCAATGATCTATCCAAATACAATACATCTTAATAAAATGGTGAGTTACACAGAACTCTTCCACAAAAAAGGAGAACTAAAATCGGCTCAGGATTTGAAAAAACAAGGAATTAATATGGAATGGTGGCCTTATCTACAAATTAAGACAAGATTTAAAAAAGATGTGAACAATATGGTATCTATGAGGAACAATTGGAATTGGACAAACTATTGCAAGGAACGGGGGGGGGGGAATGATTACTAAAATATATAATTTTCTCTTAAGATATAAAATGGAGGAAGAGACAGTAAAAGAGACAAAGATAAGTTGGGCCAGGAATTTTGGTTATAGTATAGAGTTAGAACATTGGGATAAATTATGGTAAAGAAATTATAAACTTACGATGGCAGTAGCCTATAAGGAGAATCTTTACAAAATGTTTTATCGATTGCATTTGCCCCCAGCAAGATTGGCCAAAATGTTCCCAAATCTATCCCCTGAATGTTGGAGATGCTGCAATAAATTTGGAACGTTCTACCATATGTGGTGGACATGACCCAAAGCCAGGCAATATTGGCTTAAAATTAAGAAATGGCTGGAAGAAATCATGGAACATAAGATAGAATTGAAACCAGAATTGTTTCTATTAGGAATATTAGATTCAAAAATGGGTAAAAATTTTCAATACATAATATTACACATACTAACTGCTGCAAGGATCGCCTTCGCACAAAACTGGAAACAGACAAATACTCCCTCAGATGAAATGGTAATTAGGAAGATACTTGAGTGTGCAGAAATGGATAGGATGACCATGGAGTTAAAAGAAAGAGAAGAATCGGACTATTATAAAATTTGGAATAGAATGTATAAGTGGCTAGAGAACAGAAGCCAAAATAAGAAAAAGGAGAATTAAATTATTGATTATAATACAAATACAATGTATATATGTATAACCAGTATTGTTATAATCAGTATATATGTATAACCAGTATTGTTATAACCAGTAGTATATCATTACAATTGTTGTAACCTATGGGAAGGCAAATGTAGAATGGTGAACTACAAAAGCAGAACATACATGCTGATATGGAAAGCTGTAAAATTGTGTTACATTGTTGTGTTTGTGTTTGTTTTTTTGTTTTTGTTTTTTATATTTCTTTTTTGTGTGTGTTTTTTCTTGTTTTTAAAGTTGGAAAATGTTTAATAAAAACTATTTAAAACAAAACAAAACTAAGTATCCACAAACAGTTATAGAATGTATTGCCTCTTTATTAATACCCCATACTAATTTTTAGGATGAAGGACTTTTTGGTTTGAACTCAGCATCTTTTTCTCAAGAAATTAAAGAGCATGGCTTCTTGAAAGGACTATGAACTGTAATAAATTTAGAATAAAATAGAATAACAGAGTTTGAAGGGATCTTGTAGGTCATTTAGTCCAATCCCCCACCCAAGCAGGAGACCCTATGCCAGGGGTGTCAAACTCGCATCATCATGTGACATATCATGACTTTTTTCCCCTTCGCTAAACCGGCCATGGGCGTGGCCAGTGTGTGACGCATCTGGCCCACAGGCCGCGAGTTTGACACCCCTGCCCTACACCATTTCTGACAGATGGCAGTTCAGTCTCTTCTTGAAAGCTTCCAGTGATGAAGCTCCCACAACTTCTGAAGGCAAGCTGTTCCATTGGTTGATTGCTCTCACTGTCAGAAAATTTCTCCTTATTTCCAGGTTGAATCTCTCCTTGACCAGTTTCCATCCATTATTCCTTGGCTGGCGTTCAGGTGCTTTGGAAAACAGGTTGACCCCCTCCTCTCTGTGATAGCCCCTCAAATATTGGAACACTGCTATCACGTCTCCCCTGGTCCTTCTCTTCCCTAGACGAGCCATGCCCAGTTCCTGTAACCGTTCTTCAGTGTTTTAGCCTCCAGTCCCCTAATCATCTTTGTTGCTCTTCTCTGCACTCTTTCTAGAGTCTCAACATCTTTTTATAGTGTGGTAACCAGAACTGGATGCAGTATTCTAGGTGTGGTGTTACTAAGGCTTTATACAGTGGTATTAGTACCTCACCTGATCTTGAATCACTCTGTTAATGCAATTTAGGATTGGATTGGCTTTTTTGGCTGCCACTGCACACTGCTGGCTCATATTTAATTGGTTGTCCACTAAGACTCCTAGATCCCTCTCACAGTTACTATTACGCCTGGTTTCACCCAGGCTATATGTGTACTTTTGGTTTTTCTTGTCTAAGTGTAAGACTTTACTTTTCTCTACATTGAATTTCATTTTGTTAGTTAGGGTCCAGTGTTCAAGTCTGTCAAAAATAAAAACAAAATCAAATAAATATACCTGTCCAATATATTTGAAAATATATTGCACCACTTAAAGTATGGAGGCCCCTAAGGAACTTAATGTTGTCTCTTTTTTCCATCTTGAGTTGAGTGCTATCATCCACTGATGATAAAATCCACTATAAATATCATTTTTCCTACTCAGAGTGAAAGCAGTTAAATACCATGTTAAAAGGTAAAGATTTCCCCTTTCCAGTCATGTCCAACTTTAGGGGATGGTGCTCATCTCCTTTTCCTAGTTGAGGGAGCCAGCATTGTCTGAAGATGCTTCTGTGGTCATGTGACCGACATGACTATATGCCAAGGTACACGGAACACTGTTAAAAACAGCCAACTATGCTGTTTTTCCTCTTTGCCATTAATCAGAACTTTATGGGATGACACAAGGTTCCCCGTCAAAAGGTACCTAACATTTTACTATACTGTATATCTAATACTGACTTCCAAAGCAAAAATATGCCTTTAGAACAAGAAGTGATAATCATGGACATGATGATGGAAGGAAATACTTCTTCTCTACCTTTTTATTTATCCCAATGTAATATACTCTATATTTTTATTGCTGTACACATCTTGAGCTCCCACCCAAAGGTGGTGATAGCGGTATTATTGCTTGCTGCACAGTCAGCCAAGTGTTTAGACTGGATTTGGCATTTTTATCCATCTATCACATCTTTCCCAAGGTCCTGGGAAAGGCAGTTGTTGTTTGATGATGTTAAAGGTATCACTGTATTATTATATTATTACATGTAGTCCTCTCTTAACTATCACATTTCGGACTGACAAATTCACTGCTAAGTGATGTGGTCATTAAGTGAGACATCCTGTGAACATGGCTTCTCCATTGACTATGCTGGAAGCCAGCTGGGAAGCACACAAATGGCGATCACATGACTGATAGTCATAAATATCCATTAGTTGTTAAGCACCCAGATCTCAATCACATGATCGCGAGGAGGCTCCAACTGTCAGCCCTGGAGGCCGTCTTTTTCTTTGGATCTTCAGGGTTGCCACACTTAGTGCTGTGGGAAACTGGGGGGGGGGGGGAATTGATTGGACCATGTGATGGACATGTGGGGAAAGGACTTGGGCTTTCTTTTGGGTGGGGAAAACCTGGAAGCTTTCAGATTCGGGTTTTTCCAGATGTGCCAATATGACATCTCTAATAAAATGGAACTTTGATGAACTTCTAGCCTTGGAGTCTTCTTGCGTTGGGGGTGTTACTTGGAACCTTGACACAAACAGTCATAAATGTGACTACTGGTTATAAAAATTTTCAGCATCATCATAAATTTGAACAGTTGCTAAACAGGACAGTTGTTTTGATACATATACCTATAATATGCATACATGACCATGCTACATTCATGCATGGATACATTTATATTAATAATTTATACTTTATACATTTATTATATTACATATGCATACTGTATATCATAATTGTGTGTGATACACACACACACACACACACAATTTATTATATTTATTTTAACTACAGCATCTATCACCAATTTGGACTAGTGGCATTTTCTTATGTGTATAAAAATCCCATACTTTTAAAGTCATTGATATTGATAAATCAGTTTGATATTCAAATCTTAAGGAGTGAATGAAACAAAGGGATCTGCATTTTGTTTAAGTATGTCTGTATGAAAGATTTCAAAATGACTTAAAACGTAGTCTGTCAACAGTATTTCAAACTTTATGGACTCTCCTGGGTCTGCATAAAAAGGGAATGAGTAAAATCATGGTGTTGTTTATTTATTTATTTATATTTCATTTTCTTAATCACCTTTCTCCCTCAGAGTGGAGCTCTGGGCGATGTTGGAGATACAATTACAATAACAATTAAATATCTACTTCCAATCTTTTAAAACAATCATATTATAACTACACATAATAATTTGACTTTGAGACATGGTTTCATATTTTCAGATGTAAATATTCTTTTGAATATGGACATTGACAATTGAACTACAGAATCAGATTTATCACTCTCTTCTCAATGCTAAGAAATCTGTCCTTCAACAATGGAAAGATAAATTTATGGCCTCAATTACTCAGTGGATTAAAGATTTGATGTCCTACTCTATAAGCCATTATCTTTTACCTGAACCCAAATTACCTTTATACATTCCAGGGCCATTCTCTTTGCTTCCTGATTCTCTGTGGATGGTCCTCTCATACCAGATTGTTCTGTGCCACTAAGTGTCAGCCAGTTAACAAAAATGAGCACTGTAGACTCACCACTACAAAAGAAAAAAGAAAAACATGCTTATAGATAGAGGAGGGAGGAGAAACTTGCAAATAGAGTCCCAAATCTAAAGCAGCCAAAATGCTCCAATTTATTCTCAAGAGAGATGTATCTGCAACTTTATTTAGAAGTCCAAGGATTGCAAATGAATAAACAAATACTATCAAATTAATTGAGGTATGGGGGAATCTCAAATATAAGGGTGAAGGTTCGTTCTCCAAGCTTGTAGGTTGGTTTCTGAACATTTCATTACAAGGCTAAGTAACATCTTCAGAGGAGTTTAGGGGATGTCAATGTCAGTGTTCTTCTGTTTATAAGGGCTTCAGATGTGGATGTGTCAAGTGAGGGTGTTGTGATGGGTCTTGTGATGGGTCAGGTGTGAGTCATCAGTCTTGTGATGGGGAGGTTACATCAGGTGAGGGCAGGGGTGAAATGCTACCGGTTCGGCCCGGTCCAGGTATACCGGTAGCGGCGGCCGCTGGTGGTTCGGAGAACCAGTAGCGGCGGCAGCGTGAGGCTCCGCCCACCCGCCCGGACATCGCCATTTTCATGTTTTTAACCCTCTGCGCATGCGCAGAGGGTGAAAAAGCACGCCAGACAGGGGCGTGTGAGAGAGAGAAGCGCGCGCGTGCAAAGCGCACACTTCCAAACCGGTAGGGAAGGTAAGTAGATTTCACAGCTGGGTGAGGGTCATTGGGAGATGAAGTGCTGACTGGAGGTTGGCTGGGTTGACTGAGGGTTGGTGCTGTCTCTGGTTGGCTGTGTGGTTGATTTGGATTCTGAGGGGTTCGTAGGCTGGTTGTAGGTCAATGTGTCTGTTGATGGAATTGCTTCTGGAGTGCCAGGCTTCGATGAACTCACGAGCGTGGCGGGTGGTAGCGTGGCCAATGATTTTTGTGTTGCTCCAATCGAACTGGTGCTGTTTGGTGTTGGTGTGGGTAGAGATTAAGGATTTGGGATTGTGGCCTTTGACTGCCAGCCAATGTTTCTGGATCCTAGTTTTTAATTGATGTGATGTTTTTCCCACGTAGAATTGGTTGCAATGGTTACAGTTGATTTTGTAGATTACATTGTTTCTTTTATCCTTCTGTATCTTGTCTTTGATTCTGGATAATTTGTGGCAGAGTTTATTCCTAGGGGTTGGAGAATTCTGGCTGTCATTTCTAACACACCTTTTGTGTATGGTAAGGTTAGTTTTTGCGTGGTGGTTGGCTGTGTGTTGTGTTGTGGTTTGGGTGCTATGTGTCAGAATACGAACTTTTTTGGATAGCCGTTACAGAGAAAGACATCAAGCAGCTGTTTCTCTTCCTTGATGTCTTTCTCTGTAATGGCTATCCAAAAAAACTACCACTCCTCTACAAAAAAACTTCCAGTACCACTCATCCCACACCAAAGCTACAGATATTCACCATTATTGAAAAACTCAAACATCTCAATGTTTTATCCAAAACATCCTCAGGAGACACAGAATATTAGATATAGACAAAAACTATGACTGCTAGCTGGAATCTAATAAAGAGAAATTTGCACTATGAGATATCGATTCCATCTATATTCTCTAATATCTAATAGTTCTATATATAAATATAGAAGTTCAGGCTTTTCTGTCAATCTATTCTATTATCTGGGTTACCCACCGATTAGAAGGTGTTTCCTCTCGCTGAAGAGAGATCTTGCCATTGGGATCTACAAAATCTTCAACCTATGGATCAAATCAATAAATTAGTACTTTAAAATGTATTTTATTAAACTATTTCAATACTACTTTTCACTGTATTACTAGTGCATATACATCTACATGCATATATACACACACACATCATAAATATTTTAAACATAGAAACAAGCCTTAAAATTATTTTGGAAAAGGCCACTAAAATAATAGGCAGTGAAAGATAAAAGTATAGCAATAATTAAGCCAGTCTTGGGGTTCTGTTGATCCTCCCCACAATAGGGAGCACAATATCCCTTAATTCTTACTAACACTACTGCCGATTTGAAGCAGAATGGGACAACTTGGCGCAGGTGGGTTGGCGCAGGCGGGTCGATGCAGATGGGTCAGCATCAACAGATCAGTGCAGATGGCTCAACACTGCCGGGCCAGTACCAATGGATTCGCACTGATGGGTTGGCACTGACAGGTCGGCATCGATGTGTCGCCCCTGTTGTCTGGATGCAAAACAAGTGCTCCCCACCCCCGGACATGGAGACAACTCACTGCCCCTGGAACGACAAAGCAGGGAGGGGATCACTTATGAGCAGGGAGGGGGTAACGTCTGCACCAATTTATTACATGTAAAAATATCTTACAACTTGCAAGATGTTATGGTTTGAACATGAGGGATAAAACAATATAAATAAGTGATTACATAAATTATTGCTTTGCTGAAACTTCAATCTTCAATCTTGGAATGTAACAGAAAACAGCTGCTCACTTCTATCGTTTGGATTTAATGTTTGAATTTTAAATCTACTCGAAAGAGAACAAAGAGTTGCTCACCCCAAGCTTCTGACCAACACAGCATCCCCAGACCAAGAAAAAGTAGACGTGTGTTGTGTACATTTGTGTGTGTGTGTGATGGTCTTAAAGACCACTCCTGGAGACCACAAAGCAAAAAAATATTTTCACAGAGGCAGCAGCACAAGAATGGCCTACAATTGAATTGCAGGAAGAAGTTGTGATTTGTCGTGCTTTGAGAGGTGCCAAATCAGGATGGATTTGGCATCTACTTCAAAAACACTACCAGTATGAAAAGTGATACCCTTTGGGAGCTTTGCAGGAAGGGGAATTATACTTCTGCACAGCTCTACCTTGTATCTACTGTACATAATTTGCTGGCCTTCACTTCAGGGGTGTATGTTTATGCCTGTAATTTATTTACACTCCCTATTTGTGTCTGTGATTTATTTACTGATCATCAAGTAATCACCACAGAGCCACTGCATACCTCAAAAATCTTACTATGTGGCTGAAAAGCACTGGCTTGATAATTAAATATTTCATTGGATTACTTAAATTTTACACATTTTTCTTATGATTTTGCTGAAAATCTTCTTGGATTTGAGTCCTGATGTGCTGGGCAATGGGACATGGGGAGGAGATAACTTGGGAATTACACAACTTAGATCATGGAGGCAGAAAGATTTGGCATGAAAGATATACAGAAGATATGTTTACCAGAAATGGATGTGGAATGAATGAGGCAATAAAATTCTGATGGCAAGATCTGGGAGATATGTGACATAGTGCCACTTTGTGATGGTTAAAGACACTTTGTTCAGAGATGAAGAGATGAATGGTGGATGTAGTTCTTTGGAGCATCCCATGGGGCACCTGATCAATAGAGCCCAATCTAAACTCTTCTGGAAGTCAATTTAGATCAATTTTGAGGGCAATGGATGAATGAGTGTGGCTTTTAGTGTAAACCACAGAAGTGCATATATTTAACCTGCATTTATTTCTCCATGTTTTGCATTGTCATCAGGAACTTCTCTAGGATCCTCAATATGACACGGCCATGATTAATTTATATCAGAAGATCACAGCACTATTTCTGATTTGTTTTCCAGCAAAGCAGAAATGTCATCACCAAATATAGGTTGCCTGTGGCAAGCACGTTTTGTCAAAATAGTTCTATCATCTGTGTATGTTCACAGACTTCACTTTTATCTGGCACTGTCAAAGAGCTTGCAAGGTGTTATGATTTGGATACATAATGAAAATGATTTTCAGAGATAGTGTTTTTTAAATTGTAATGGGTTAATTAATTATAGATTGTTGTTTATCTTCCTTTTTAAAATGAAAGAGTTCCTCTCTTTGGTATCCTTTTCAGTAATGAATTTGAGAGATTAAAAAATATATAAATAAGTTTACTGTAACTTTGATCTTACAATGTTGTGAGCCAGTGACAGCCAGCAGCTGCTAACTTGTATAGTTTGAATTTAATGTATGAATTTTAAATCTACTCGAAAGAAAACAAAGTGTTGCTCACCCCACGCTTCTGACCAATGCAGCAGCTCCGGACCAAGAGAAACTGGATCTGTGTGTGTGTGTGTGTGTGTGTGTGTGTGTGTGTGTGTGTGTGTGTGTGTGTGTGTGTGTGTTAGAGATCATTCCTGGAGACCACGAAGTGAAAAACAATTTGGGCAGAGCCAGCAGAACAGCAGTAATGGCCCGTTTTCGGCTGGCAGGGTGCTGCATGGAGGCTGAAAATGAGCCGCAGGGGGCGTGCGTGCCCCTCCCCCGGTGCCCCATTTTGGCTGGCAGACCTTTCCAAGCCGGCCCCGCAGGCAGGAGGCAGAGTGCTGCAGGAGCAGAGGCACCCCGCAGCCCATTTTGGCCAGCAGAGTGCTACAGGAGGCAGCACCTTCTTCACCTTCTCTTTAGCAGCCTCTGCCAACTAGAACTAGGTACCCTCCAAGATCTGGATGACTGTTGTTCAGAAGAGCAAAAAACATCTGGCTCTTCACCGAGATCTTTGATGAGAGAGAGTGAGCCCCCTCGTATCACTGAGTTTGTCATCTTTTATCTTAATCTTGTACCTGTGATTGATTTAATTGTAATTTTTTTGATTGTTGTGAGCCACCCAGGATCATTGAGAATTGGGCGGTATATCAATTTTGTAAATTATTACTAATATTAAATCCTCCTCAAGGGCTGTGTCAGAGGTAGTAACAAAGATTGATAGACTGTTGTCAGACAGTTTTTAGAGACATCTGGAGAAATTGTCAGTTCATTTATGCTCTGCTCCTATACAAAAGAGTCAAGCTGCATAGCAGCTGGGGATTCTACATGTCTTTAATCTCTACATTAGGGAATTGAGACTATTTGTGCCAGAAAGTAAATCTCCCTTTGTCTGGAATAGCCGTATTGAATGCAAAGGGGAAAAAATGTATCTTGAGCCTGTCTCAAATGCCCACCCTGACCACACCCACCCCCGGCATGCCCCCCCGGCCCCCCAAGGTCAAACCCCACCCCGATGCGGCCCCCACGCGCTCGGGAGCCCGTTTTTGCTTGCAGAGTGCTTGGGTGACCACAGGCACTCCTGACACTAGTGACACTGAGCTGGTTACGCACCCCGGCCCTCCGAGGTCAAACACAACCCTGATGAATGAAATCGAGTTTGACACCCCTACTCTACATTATCATCAAATCAAGAATACAGGAAGACCTGACTCCTCGCCAAGATGGCTGCCGAGGAGTAAGGGCTTTCTTTCTCTTACTCACAATCTGCTATGTTTACTGCCAGAGCTGGTTCTTTGGCAGTCTTGCCCCTCTGGATTTAAACTTAGGACTTATGGATAGCTGTGAACCCACCCAGGAGGGGAATCTTGAAGACTGCAACTCCTTGTGGAAACAGCCGAAAAGTCAATGGGCGTTGACATCTCTTCCTACCAGCAGAATGTTTTTGTAAGCATGCCTGGGGCTTTTAAGTTCACTTTTTGAATTTTTGTTTTTGTTCTTATCTTTTAAGGTTAACTGGCTGGCTGAATGTCAATTGATTTCAACCCCTGCTGGATTCTTTCTGCTTCCTTTTCTGCTTTCGTTCTTTGATTTATTTGACAGCTCTTATAAATTCCTGCTTTTTATATAGAAACACGGCACATGACTCTGATTTGTATTTTATTAATCTGCAAAAACTTTTTGGAATCAAAACAATCAGAAAATATCTTCTCTGCCTTCTTTGCTTTGAAAAACAACATATCAGATTACAGAGAGGAGAAGGAGGCTGGCACTCAAGGGGGGAAAAAAGAGTCTGGCTAGCAACATGCAATCTTTAGCTTGATTTTTTTTCTAAAAAGTCTATAAATTTGATGAACTTATAAAGATTGTGGAACACATTTTGAAAAAACAGACACTAAATACTTTAGACCCACAAAAAGAACCTGTTTCAAAGTAACAAATTCATTCCGAAGAAATTCAGACACAGAAACAACAGAGATTGTGAAAAACATTGAGAAGAAATGTGATTTCCTAGCTGTAAATTGGCCAGGAAGACATATAGACTTAGAAATAATAGGGTCAACTCCATATACACTTTCCGGAAGCTTAACACTGTGCTTTTATATAAAAGCAAAGAACTCTCTGTGTTGTCAAGTAGCAAATGGCTTTTTTTAAGGGGTTTGAAGGAAAATGGGAAATGGACTTAATACATCTAATTCAGGAATGATCTTATCTATCTGTTTTTGAGGGAAGATAAATGGGCTTTGGAGATTGGACTTATTAATATTCAATCAATCAGCAATTGATACGAAATTGTATAAACAAACAAATTGATCTGGGACCAATTAGGGCTAATATTTGGGGTGATCTGGGATTGAAGCTATGGTAAATTTTGAGTTGATTACAATATTAGTTTGCTAATAGAGGATTTTGAAATTTCAATATTTATTTATTTATTTATTTATTTTATAAAATTTATATGCCGCCCAACTCCACAGCACCCTCACATCATCACTTGTACCTACCTACTTGCCTGTGCACCATAACCCACTCTCATACCACCCATTTGTGCAACCACCTGAACTTGGGCCTGACTGTACCACTCATCTGCATGTGTGCCCACTCTCAAACACAAAACTTTATATCATTATATTTTATAAAATCCCAATTTATAGGCTTTTTAAATATAGCATTTAGTATTCTGCAGAACAAAAACATTTTTAAAAAATTAGGGTTTTTTTAGCACATTGATTATACAACAAAGCCCAAGCATGGCAAATTCTTGTCCTCTCACCCAATTCTCCTAACATCTACAGTCATTTGTTTTACCTCCACCATGGTTTTTGGCAATAATTCTGCTCTGAAAAGTTGCAACATTGCCTCCATTATGTTTTTCCAGCCCTCTCGTAAAATATCACCATGTCGATGAGCCAAGTGGAACACAGTCTTCGCTGCAATGTGGGCTTTTGGATTGCTTCCAAAAACTGTTGGCAAATTCTCAATTGACTGCAGCAGAAAAGTACAAATAAATAAATTCTAACTGTTTAAAAATCTCAAGTTTGGTATAAAATATTCACTCAAAACAGAAAGGCTTGATTTAGTCAAATGTTCAGTCACAAAGTTTGACTAAATTTGACTAATATTTCACTACTTTCCCAGCCTATGTATTGCAGCATACTGTCTGTAACTAGTTAGGTAGCTCTACACCAGCGGTTCTCAACCTGTGGGTCGCGTCCCCTTTGGGGGGCGAACGACCCTC
>QLTV01004250.1:1841946-1857065 GCA_003457575.1 Thermophis baileyi | reverse complement strand
GCGTGCGCTAGCCCGCCATCTTGGTGCCACGCCCCCTTTGTCACCTCATCACTTCTCGCCTAGCAACGCGCACGTGCGGGGAGGGGCCAGGGTGGGGGTCGCGGCAGCGGGGCGGGGGTCGCAGCATTAGGAAGGTTGAGAACCACTGGTCTAAGTGCTATTGCTATTGTTCTGAAGTTATCTTTGCAAAGGGTTCAGGTTTCTCCCGGGTGAAAATATTTGATGCATCAAGATATTTGACAGTAAAGTCATAAACTGCCCCAGACAGGCTGTGGCTGTGTCTCCTTACATTAAAGCAGTGATGTCCTAGCTGCAGTTTTTTAAGTGGTTTAAGATCATAACCAACTACCTCCTGAGATCCGGACCACCCCCACCCTGCTGGCCTTTCGGAAAGCGGTGAAGACCTGGCTGTTCCGGCAGGCTTGGGGCCATTGATCTCGCTCTGTAATTTGGCGAGATGCGGCCATGAAACGGTGTGTATGAGTTTTTAGTTGTTTTTTAAATGTTTTTAATATGTTTCTTTTTAATAGTTTTTTATATTTTAATAATTTTTTTTTATATTGTTGTAAGCTGCCCAGAGTCCCCCGGGAGTTGGGCGGCATAGAAATATAAATAAACTAAACTAAACTAAACACTCAATGTCAGTCCAATTATACTAAGAGCCTTCTCATTATCCATCGTTTTTTATATTCTAATAATGTTTTTTTGTATATTGTTGTAAGCTGCCCAGAGTCCCCCGGGAGTTGGGCGGCATAGAAATATAAATAAACTAAACTAAACTAAACACTCAATGTCAGTCCAATTATACTAAGAGCCTTCTCATTATCCCGGGTAAATTCAGCTATTTTCTTTTTATCTTCATCATTTAATGGATCCCAAACAGTTACATCCAGTGGATTATTAACTACAGTCCATAGTCCTTCTTTACATAGAAGTAGGCTACACTTCATAGACCAGGAAACATAGTTTGTTCCATCCAACTGGGTTATCAGGGATATGCTGGTTGACTGTTCTTGTGCCATTTTCACGTTAACAATAAACCACAAATCAGCTGTCTGAATATGATACCGTATATTCATACTAACTCCCAATATTTCTCTGGGCCCATAACCAATGTTAAGGTATGTGCAGAGTAACCCTTGAGAAACAAGGATGTGCACATGGAAACACGTTTATGAGAGGAGTTATGAATAGTCAACCACATAGAGACACTGATTTTGTGTTAAAATGTAATTCTACGAAATAGCACAGTCCAATAAACAGTCCAAGTCATACACGTTTAACCAGTAAATAGTCAGAATAACAGTCCAAGTCATATCCACTTTTCAAAGTCTTCTTACCGGTTGTTTTTGTTATTCACAGTAAACAATAATATCAAAAATAAAGCACAGTAAATATACAACAAGGAATCTCAGAGAGCGACAAGAGAGTCAGAAAGTCAGAGAGACAGACCATAATCTCTAGCTCCCTCTTATGGTCATTTGCAAAATAACCAACCAATCGGAATATAGTATGATGCAATACAGTGATTTTGTTTTAAAAACACAAACATATTGTTGGTTTATATATTGCCAACCCAACTAGTTAGAAAATAGACAGATCCCTAACATATCTCTTCTCTCTTTCTCTCTTTCTCTCTCTCTCTCTCCCTCCCTCCCTTCTTTCTTTCTCTCTCTCTCTCTCCCTTCCTTCTTTCCCTCCCTCTCTCTTCTTTCTTTCTTTCTTTCTTTCTTTCTTTCTTTCTTCTTTCTTTCTCCTTCCTTCCTTCCTCCCTTCCTCCCTTCCTTCTTCCTTCCTTCCTTCCTTCTTTTTCTTTCTTTCTCTTTCTTTCTTTCTTTCCTTTTTCTTTCCTTTCTCTATTTTTTTCTTGTCTCTATCTCCCTTCCTCTTTCTTTCTTTCTTTCTTTCTTTCTTTCTTTCTTTCTTTCTTTCTTTCTTTCTTTCTTTCTCTTTCTTTCTTTCTTTCTTTTTTCTTTCTTTCTTTCTCTCTCTCTCTTTTTTCCTTCCTTTCTTCCTTCCTTCCTCCCTCCCTCCCTCCTTTCTTTTCTTCTTTCTTTCTTTCTTCCTTTCTCTTTCTTTCTTTGTCTCTCTCTCACACACACACATACACTTCTACGTAAAGAAGGACTATGGACTGTAGTTAATAATCCACTGGATGTAACTGTTTGGGATCCATTAAATGATTGTTAGCATTGTGTAAAAAGTATATTGACCCAGTCAATACACTGTCCACAAAATATGTATGGCTGTTAAAGGAAAATTACAAATAAAACATATACATATATACACAGGAAACTACAAACCAACCAGCCTAATGTATTGACATTGAGAAGGTATTGAGAAGGTATTGACCTGAGAAGATACTGGGAAAGATAATTTTTAAAAAAACCAGATCTGCCAACATCTAGAAACGAGTAAAGTAATAACTAGCACTCAGCATGGGTTTGTTAAAAACAGATCATGCCAAACCAATCTTATATCATTCTTTGACAAAGTGACTAAATCAGTAGACCAGCAAAATGCTGTGAACATAATATACTTAGACTTCAGCAAAGCATTCAACAAAGTAGACCACAACCTACTTCTTGGTAAACTAGAAAAATGTGGGATAGACAGCATCACCACCAGATGGATTTGTAACTGGCTGACAAATCATACTCAACAAGTAGTTCTTAATGGCACTACATCTACATGGAGGGAGGTAAGTGTGTGTGGGGGGGGTGTCTATGACAATTTGCTGCAGGCAACTCGCCACAGCCAACTCACTACGGTCAACTCACCACAGCCAAGTTGCCTTGGGACAACTTGCCACAGCCAACTCGCTGCAGGACAAGAGTTATACATAGCAAAGAAATAATGGAATAGAATCATTAAAGGATGCAAAAGGAGGGACAAAATGAAATCTGAATGACAAAAATTAAAACAATATTTTATTTATTTAAAATAATGAAATTGAATTGATAAATTGTCCTGCAGTGAGTTGGCCGTGGTGAGTTGTCCCACGCGAGTTGGCCATGGTGAGTTGGCCGCGGCGAGTTGGCTGTGGAGAGTTGGCTGTGGTGAGTTGGCTGTGGCAAGTTGTCCCATTCCGCAGTGGGGGAACAAGGTTGATCTTAGTACTCTTCAATATCTTCATAAATGACTTAGATGAGGGAATAGAAGAGGAACTCATCAAATTTGCAGAAGACACTAAGCTGGCAGGAATAGCCAACACCCCAGAAGACAAGCTCAGGATCCAAAAAGATCTTGACAGACTTTAACAATGGGCCCTATCCAACAAAATGGAATTTAATGTGGAGAAAAGCAAGGTTTTACACTTAGGCAGAAAAAACCAAAGGCACAAGTACAGATTAGACAAAACGTGGCTCAAAAACAGTAATTGTGAGGGGGACCTTGGAGTCCTAGTGGACGATCACTTAAATATGAGCAGCAGTGTGCAGCAGCAGCCAAAAATGCTAATGCAGTCCTTGGTTGTATAAACAGAGGCATAGAATCAAAATCACATGAAGTATTAGTACCGCTTTATACAGTGGGGAGGGGGGAATATTTGATCCCCTGCTGATTTTGTATGTTTGCCCACTGACAAAGAAATGATCAGTCTGTAATTTTAATGGTAGGTTTATTTTAACAGTGAGAGACAGAATAACAACAAAAAAAATCCAGAAAAACGCATTTCAAAAAAATTATAAATTGATTTGCATTTTAATGAGTGAAATAATTATTTGACCCCTTCGCAAAACATGATTTAGTACTTGGTGGCAAAACCCTTGTTGGCAATCACAGAGGTCAGACGTTTCTTGTAGTTGGCCACCAGGTTTGCACACATCTCAGGAGGGATTTTGTCCCACTCCTCTTTGCAGATCCTTTCCAAGTCATTAAGGTTTCACGGCTGACGTTTGGCAGCTCGAACCTGCAGCTCCCTCCACAGATTTTCTATGGGATTAAGGTCTGGAAACTGGCCAGGCCACTCCAGGACCTTAATGTGCTTCTTCTTGAGCCACTCCTTTGTTGCCTTGGCCATGTGTTATGGGTCAGTGTCATGCTGCAATACCCATCCATGACCCATTTTCAATGCCCTGGCTGAGGGAAGGAGGTTCTCACCCAAGATATGACAGTATATGGCCCCATCCATCGTCCCTTTGATGCGGTGAAGTTGTCCTATCCCCTTAGCAGAAAAACACCCCCAAAGCATAATGTTTCCACCTCCATGTTTGACGGTGGGGATGGTGTTCTTGGGGTCATAGGCAGCATTCCTCCTTCTCCAAACATGGCGAGTTGAGTTGATGCCAAAGAGCTCGATTTTGGTCGCATCTGACCACAAGACATGAACATCATCCAGATGTTCATTGGCAAACTTCAGACAGGCTGTACATGTGCTTTCTTGAGCAAGGGGACCTTGCGGGCGCTGCAGGATTTCAGTCCTTCACGGCGTAGTGTGTCAGGCTGAAGCCATTCTCTTTGGATCTTTGGCCTGCCACACTTTATGCTATCTTAAAATGTATTCTTTGCTATGGGAATTTGGGAGGGGCTGTTGCATGAGGGACGTCTGCATGTAGCCATAACAAATTCCTTCTAGATTGTCAAGGTCATCCTTTCTCCTGCACCTGCACGGAAGGAGATGGGAATTTCTACCAAGTTGCCAGATGAAGATTGGTTCATGTGATGAACTTGGGGGTGTGGGGACAAAGGCTTGAACTTTCAACTGGGTGGAGAAAACCCTGGGACTTCAGATTCGGGTTTTCTCCCAGCCGTGCTGACATGGCTGTGTCAATAAATTGGAGCTTTGAGGAATGCTTTGCCTCGGACTCTGATTTAATTCTGGACTCCGCCCAGAGTCCCTTGGGAGTTGGGCGGCATACAAATTTAATAAATAATAAATTTAATAAATAATAATTCCAGATGCTATTCGGAACCCTGACACTGTGATTGTTTTCTTAGTAACTATGGTCCCAGCTGCCTTGAGAGTATTGACAAGATCCTCGCATGTAGTTCTGGGCTGATTCCTCACCGTTCTCATGATAATTGAATTTCCACGAGGTGAGATCTTGCATGGAGCCCCAGACTGAGGGAGATTGTGAGTTATTTTGTGTTTCTTCCATTTGCGAATAATTGCACCAGCTGTTGTCACCTTCTCACCAAGCTTCTTGGTGATAGTCTTGTAGCCCATTCCAGCCTTGTGTAGGTCTACCATCTTGTCCCTGTCATCCTTGGCCAGCTCTTTGGTCTTAGCCATGGTGGAGCGTTTGGAATCTGATTGCTTGCTTGCTTCTGTGAACAGGTGTCTTATACAGGTAACAAGATGAGATTAGGAGCACTCCCTTTAAGAAAGTGCTCCTAATCTGAGCTCTTTACCTGTATAAAATATTCCTGGGAGCCAGAAATCTTGCCGACTGATAGGGGATCAAATACTTATTTCACTCATTAAAATGCAAATCAATTTATAACTTTTTTGAAATGCGTTTTTCTGGATTTTTTTGTTGTTATTCTCTCACTGTTAAAATAAACCTACCATTGAAATTACAGACTGATCATTTCTTTGTCAGTGGGCAAACATACAAAATCAGCAGGGGATCAAATACTTTTTTCCCCCACTGTAAAACTTTACTAAGACCACAGCTGGAATACTGCATCCAGTTTTGATCACCACACTACAAAAAAGATGTTGAGACTTTGGAAAAAGTATAGAAAAGAACAACTAAGATGATTAAAGGCCTGGAGACTAAAACATAGGAAGAACAGTTGCAAGAACTGGGTTTGGCTAGCCTAGAGAAAAGAAGGACTATGGGTGACATGATAGCAGTGTTCCAATATTTGAGGGGCTCTTACAAAGATGAGGGGGTCAAACTATTTTCCAAAGCACCAAGAGGCAAGACAAGAAACAATGCATGGAAACTAATCAAGGAGAGAAACAACCAGGAATTAAGGAGAAACGTCCTAACAGTGAGAACAATTAACCAGTGGAACAGTTTGCCTTCAGAAGTTGTGGGTGCTTCATTTTTTAAGAAGAGACTGGCTAATTGTCTCAAATTGTATACGGTCTGCTACTTGAGCAGGAGGTTAGACTAGAAGACCTCCAAAATCCCTTCCAGCTCTATTCTTACTGATTGATTAAAAAGTATGCAGACAAGAAGAAATCCTCACAGAAGGAGAAAAAGTGTACCTCTCCACCAAATACTTGCAATCCAGGCAACCTTTGAAAACGTTAGGACCGAAGTACATTGGTCCATTCCCATAATCAAAGTCATCAATCAAGTGACAGTAGAACTGAAGTTACCTAAAACTAGAAGAGTTTACCCTATTTTCTGTTTCAGCCTCCTGAAATCAGCGGCCACTTTGCTCTTGTGACCAACTGTGGAACCCCATCCTCTCCCAATTCTCCCTGCAGGGGAACAACACTTTGAAGTCAAGGATATCCTAGATTCATGTACCCATAGCGGCAAACTCCAGGTTTTAATTCTCTGGAAGGATTTTACCCCTTCCAAAACTGAGTGGGTAGATACCCAGCATGTATGAGCCCCACATCTTTTGCATAAATTCCATGACAAGTATCCAAATTAGCCTCACTGAAACATTAACCACTTTCTCTCTTTTCTCTCTCCAGGTTTACCTATTTTTCCAAGGGGGGCAGCATGTCAGAACAGCCAGACTGCCATGAACCCTGGGGGGAGGCTGGAAGAAAGGCGAGGTGAATGATAAGGGAAACGACAAAGACTTCCAGGTTGTTTTCCCTGGGATAAGAATGCTGACACACAGAACGACTGTTTCCAAAACATCTCTTTTAAAATTGATTGGACAATAAGACACCAGTAATGGGAAGGAACTAAGGGGGGAAAGTTAACTGGGCAAAGTTGGTGCGGATACTCAGTTCTGGCTTTGCTATACTGTAAACCACTTGGCCTTTTAGTAAAGTATACCTTTCACTACACTGCTGCCCCCTGCGGAATGCATCCCCCCAGGCTGGGGATTCTATCCCGGCCACGGGTGGGTCCAGTGCAAGTGGACGCCAGCCCCCCCTGCTCCGCTTTTTTCGGGATCCCCCTGGGCCCCATATGCCCCAACGATCCCGGCACAGCAGTGGGGACTGAGCCAGCAGCCGGCTGGAGCACCCCCCCCATGGCAGCTCAACAGCCTGCCCCGGTCCTAATGCCGGCTGCATTCCAGCAGCCCCGCCCGCCACAGCGCCCCAGCAGGCCCCTGCCCAACAGCCGGTTGCCATGGCAATTCCACCGCCGAGGCCACCGCCACCTAGGTTCAGGGCAACCTTTGATGGCCAATCTGCCAAGCTAGCGTACTTTCTCAGCCGAGTCTGGGCTCATATAGATCAGTATAGAGAACAGTACGAAACAGAGTGCGACTTGGTATCTGCTATTGCAGATAGGATGAATGAGGAAGACGCAGCAGCCTGGGTGGCCTAGCTACACAATGAGGGGGCTGCTGAGCTAGATGATGCCGACAGCTTTGTTGAGCTGCTCCGGGCCAGATTTGATGACCCTGATCAAATCAATGAAAATGAGGCCACAATAAAGGTGATGAAGCAAGGTAGCCGACCAATAAAGGACTTTGTATGGGACTTTAGATGGGTCGTAGGAAACCTAATGCATTGGCCGGACAGAATACTTCTGCACTATTTTAAAGAAGCCATTGATCCAGAAGTCAGAACAGCCTGTGCCATCAGAGGGGTGCCTGAGCGGCTACAAGACTGGTATACATCAATAGCTCTGGACCGAGAAATCCACCTACACCACAAACCCTCTGCTGAGAGACCCCCGAGGACCTTGGCCAGGCGTCCTCTGACTAAACCTGCGGAGGCCCCCCCTGCTCAACCTACAGGGGCTATCAAATGCTACCGTTGTGGACAAGAGGGTCATCGGGCCGAATGCCTAGCACCTGCACCGGTTCCACAGCAATGTCCCGCCACGACTGCCTGGTGCCGAAGGGCTCCACGAAAGCCTCCAGATGCCAGCCGATTCGCCCAGCAGGCAGTCGAGACCCTCCCTCCTCCCGGAGAGAGTGAAGAGACCTCAGCTAAAGACCTTCCGCCTGGGCCGGCCAACGGTAGCAGTGGCGAAGATGACCCGATGGTAAATGGAACCATCCGCCCATTTGCGGTCAAGGTCAAGCTGATAGTGCCAGAGACAGGGGTGCAAGGGGAGATAGCAACAGTGATAGACACCGGCTGTACCCAATGCCTGATTAGCTCCGCCATTGTTGAGCAGCTAGACATAAGGACACACCTTTTAAGCCGCCCCATACGCTTTGAGCAGGTAGATGGGACTTTAATAGGTGGCACCCCTGCTACCCGAGTCACTGAGCTTGTCAGAATGGAGCTTGGGATCCACACAGAACTCATCTGGTTCGTGGTCGCCCCCAAAATGGCAGAGTCAATCCTTCTGGGGCTCGCCTGGCTAGACAAATGGGCCCCGACGATTAAATGGGAGGATGGCTACCGAAAAATCAGGATAGGTGTGGGGCCCTTGCCACCTGTCCCACCTGAGGCAGGAGTCCCCGAGGCGAGCCCACAAGGGCCCCCACCCCAACGAGAGGCAGTCACAGCGGCCATCGAAGTCCTGCCTGGGACTCCCCAGGTCCCCAGGGAATACAGGGACCTGGCTGAAGCATTCAGTGAGGAAGAATGCAACATCCTCCCCCCCCATTGCCAGACCGACTGCAATTGAGATTGAACCCGGGGCTAAACTCCCTAAACCAAAGATGTACTCAATGACCCCAAAAGAGATGGCCGAGCTAAGGAAGTACATCGACACCAACCTGGCCCAGGGGTTCATCCAACCTGCAAAATCCAGAGTGGCCACCCCGGTGCTATGTAAAGAGAAGAAGGATGGGGGGATGAGGCTCTGTGTTGATTTTCGTGGAATTAATGCTGTGTGCGTGGAGAACACCTATCCCCTCCCCCTCATGAAGGACATGCTAAGCCACTTATTGAAGGGTAAGATGTTCACCAAATTGGACTTAAGGGAAGCATACTACCACATAAGAATCAGAGAAGGAGACGATTGGAAAACTGCATTCAACTGCCCGCTCGGCAGCTTCGAATTTAAAGTCATGCCATTCGGCTTGCAGGGAGCCCCTGCAGTATTCCTGCAGCTAATCAACGAAGTGCTCCATGAGCACCTATATCAAGGGGTCCTTGTTTACCTTGACAATATTCTCATATTCAGTGAAACTCTAGAGGATAAAGCTGGTACGACAAGTACTGAAAAAACTTCTCGACGCCAAACTTTACGCCAAACTGTCAAAATGCGAGTTTCACAAAACTTCCCTGGATTACCTAGGCTACCGGATTTCCAGCGGAGGCGTGGAAATGGACCCAGGAAAAGTGCAGGCAGTGCTCGACTGGCAATCCCCATGCACGCGCAAACAACTTCAAAGTTTCCTGGGATTTGCCAACTTCTACAGGCAATTTACTTGGTGACATCCTCATATTCAGTGAGACATTAGAAGAACATGTGAAACTTGTCCGACAAGTGCTGAAGAAACTGTTAGCCGCAAAGCTTTATGCGAAGCTGTCCAAGTGTGAATTTCACAAAACGTCTCTTGACTACCTGGGCTACCGAGTGTCAAACGAAGGCATAGAAATGGATCCCAGGAAAGTGCGAGCCGTACGTGACTGGCACCCCCCTCGCCCCCGGAAACAACTGCAGAGCTTCCTGGGGTTCGCTAACTTCTATCGGCAATTCATCCCCGCCTTCGCAGAAGTAGCTCTGCCACTTACGGAACTGCTAAAGACAGGGTCCTCTCCCACGAAGCCACGGCCAACGCAAGTTTAGCATTCTGGCCTGGACGCTAAATTTGCAAAAAGCGTTTGAAAGCCTAAAATGGCTGTTTGCAGAAGAACCCATTCTTCAGCACCCGGACCCAGACAGGCAGTTCATCGTCCAGGCCAACGCCAGTGACGTGGCTGTGGCGGCCGTGCTCCTCCAGAAGGACCCCCAGGGACGACTGCTGCCTTGCGCATATGTGTCCAAAAAACTCACGGACACCGAGCGGAGGTGGGCAGTATGGGAGAAGGAGGCCTTTGCCGTTCGTTGGGCTCTTTTATCGTGGCGGTATTTTCTGGAAGGAGCCAAGATCCCCTTCAAGGTCTGGTCCAACCATAAGAACCTCAAGGTCTTAAAGGCTCCGCGAAAGCTCTCCCCCAAACAAGTCCGCTGGGCGCAGTACTTCAAGCGATTTGATTTCAAGCTGAAATATATCCCAGGGGGGAAGAACCTGCTTGCAGACGCCCTGTCAAGGAAACCCTAGTATGACAGCCAGCGGGAGGAAGTCGTCCACACCATCATCCACACAGAGTGCAGCGCAAGTCACTACCAGGAGCCAGGTCAGCATGCGAAAGCTCTCCCCCAAACAAGTCCGCTGGGCGCAGTACTTCAAGCGATTTGATTTCAAGCTGAAATATATCCCAGGGGGGAAGAACCTGCTTGCAGACGCCCTGTCAAGGAAACCCCAGTATGACAGCCAGCGGGAGGAAGTCGTCCACGCCATCATCCCGGACACACAGAGTGCGGTGCAAGTCACTACCAGGAGCCAGGCCAGCAGGCGGGCTGACCCCCTCGATGGAAAGCTAACTGAGGATTTGAAAGCAGCATTGTCTACCAACCCGTGGCTAGCCAACAATCGAGATACATTGACTATCCGGGACAGACTAGCCTGGAAAGGTTCAAAGATTTACATCCCCAACAGCATGAGACTTCTGGTGCTCAAGCATAGCCATGATTCTCGATTGGCTGGCCATTTCGGATTTCTAAAGACTCTTCATCTGACTAAACGACAGTTTTGGTGGCCCAAAATGAAAGCTGATGTCGAGGACTATGTAAAAAGTTGTGCCACGTGTGCTACAAATAAAACAAGACTGGGGAAGCCTCCCGGTTTGCTTCAACAAGTATTTGAGCCCAGCTGGCCATGGGAGGAAATAGCTATGGACTTTATAGTACAGCTCCCGGAAAGTGGTGGCAACACTGTGATCTGGACTGTGATAGACCTGTTTTCCAAACAGGCCCATTTCTTGTTCTGGGCTCCCCTCAGCTAAGAAATTGGCCAAGATGTTCGTCAAACAAATCTACCGGCTACATGAAGTTCCGCGGCGGGTGATCTCCGATCGAGTTCAGTTCACCGCTAAGTTCTGGAAAGAGTTCCTGAGATCCATTGGGTCGTCACAGGGGCTTAGCTCGGCTTTCCATCCGAGTACCAACGGGGCCACAGAACGGACCAATGCCACGGTGGAACAATACATCAGATATTATGTGGATTACCAACAAGATAATTGGGCTGACTTGCTTCCTTTCGCTGAAGTGGCTTACAATAATGCAGTGCACAGCAGTACGGGATTGACGCCTTTTCAGATTACGAGTGGCATGGAATTTGTTCCTATGCCAGAACTACCGAGAGAACAGCCTTCTTCCATGACTCTAAATGAGTGGATGGAGTCATTGAAGAAAGGCTGGGAGAATGCAAAAAAAGCCCTGAAGCGGCCAAAGCCTACAAAAAACAAGCTGACAAACACGGATCTCTCCAACCCCCCTTCCGGGTGGGAGATCGTGTGTATCTTTCCACCAAATACATACGCTTGAGGTTGAAGAGTAGAAAGTTAGGCCCGAAATACTTAGGTCCCTTCCCCATAGTGAAAGTGATTAACCCAGTAACCGTACAGTTAAATCTTCCCCGCATACTGGGAAAAATTCATCCTGTTTTCCATTGCAGCCTGTTAAAGCCTGCTGTGGGATCTAGATTGAGACCTCAACCTGCTGCCCCCCCAAAACCGGTTGTGGTGCAGGGTGAGACTCATTATGAGGTGAAGAAAATTTTGGACTCCAGACTGCAAAGAGGACGTTTGCAATATTTAGTGCATTGGAAGGGATACCCCTTGTCTGACGCTACTTGGGTGAAAAGCTGGGATATTCATGCAGACGCCTTAGTCAATCAGTTTCATGATAAATTCCCTGACAAGCCTAAGGGTCCTGGGGGAGGCGGGGGAGAGGTGGTTAATGTGATACTTGTATTAACCCCTGACTTTTATTTCATTCCAGGATTCGTTCCTTTCCTGAGGGGGGAAAGCCTGTCAGTTCTGGAAGCGATTATATCTGTTTGCTTCAACTGCCAAATATTTTAGCCTCAGAGTTTTCTTTCGTTGGGGGTGTTTATTGGAACGCTGACATTGGATTTTTTTTGAAGTGTTCTACCCATTTCACCTCTTGGTCTTCATTTTTGAGCAAAACCTTTCCATTCTTATTTTTAATAGGAACATCAAGACTTTCTCTTGCATTGGTTAGATTGCAAAACAATATGACATAGTATCTTCATATCATTCCTATCCTCTTGTGCCTCAATACTCTTGCACTTATCAACCGGACAACTCTGCTTAACCTGGCAGTCCAGGTCTCTGTATTTGTCCTCTGCTGCTATTCTATCAGTCAGTGACTTTGCCTGGTCCTGTTGATGTTTCGCAATCCTGTGTTTGTCAATGAGTTTCTAGATATCATCTAGAATCCACTGTTCTCTCCACAAACCTCGATGTCACCCTACTGTTATGTTGGCACTATTGACAACGGCCTGTTTAAAATTGGTTATTGGAGACCTGAATGCCCAGATTGATGGACACAAACATAGAACATGTTCTAGGGCTACACGGTTCAGCTACACAAATGAATGATAATGGTGAACACCTCAACTTATTCTGCGGTATGAAGAGATTATGTATTGGGAATGCCTATTTTGAACATAACTGCATTCTCAAGGCAAGATGGCACTCTCCTGACAGTTCCACAAGTATCAAAATCAACTATGTATGTATTTGTAGGCAGTGGTACTCGACATTGCTAGATGTATGCACCTACTAGGGTCAGTTGTGAACTCAGACCATTACCTGGTCATGGTGTGACTCAGGTTAAAGAAAATGCCAAACAATATGCCCTTTTGTAGTCAAGAAATTGAAGGATGTTGCAGTTGTTGTGCAGTTCCAACTTACATTGACTAACAGATTTCAATAGCTACTGCATGATAGCGTAGACATCGAAGATCAGTGGACACATTTTAAACAGGCCATTGTTAAATACTGTATGTCTTTGTGGAAAATATCAGCATGCTTAACATCCAAGGTTTTTGGTCAAAATAAGGATATGGTACATAAAATAATTTTGTAGACTGTGAAGGAGAGTTACCTGAAACCAGAAATAGTCTTCTGGATGACTGTTTCATCTAAGCTCTTGTCAAAAACATAGGAAAGAGCTGCAACAGTAGGTCCCCAGGTCATGGCAAAGAGGTCATGATCATAGCTGCCAGATGGAACATGCAGAAAGACTCCTTCTTCAGTGGCTCCACGATGCAACAACACACTCCATACATAGTTTTCTTTTACTAAACCTGTCTGCTCATCGGGCATCACAATCTCTTCATTTCTATCAAAGATGAATACAGATGAATACAGAAACATTAAATGATCAATTGTTAAGATGCACTGTAGCAAATGTGCTAGGATTTTATTTTATTTTATTTTTATAGCACTTTTTTCATATATAACACCAAGTAGTAAATGTATCAATATGCTTCTTTCTTCCTATTTTCCCCACAACTACTCCTCTGTGAGGTGAGATGGGTTGAGAGACTGTGAATAGCCCAAAGACACCCAGACAGTTTTTCATGCCTAAGGCAGGACTAGAACTCACTGTCTACTGGCTGCTAGGCTAGCCCTTTAGCCACTACATCAAATTAGCTTTTTTAAAAAATCAGATTGCTCTGATAACTCTCTCCTTCCAAGGTTTAATTTATACTTACTTGATAGCATAATACATATCTTCTAACATGTCTTGGTCAAAATCTTTGCCACCATTTACTCCTTTCAGATTTTTTCGGAATTCCTGTAATTAGCGATGAAAGTACATTACTTTCTGATAAATTCTGAATTCTGCAAATAACCTTTATTGTGATATATTCTGAATATTTTATTATGAAATTCAGAGGCAACACATATCTTTGGAAGATTTTGGGATTAGTTTCTAAGCTACTACAATTCAAAGAAAAAAAGCATAAAAATAGAAGCAAGGGATCCTCTGAAAATGGCGCTCTGGTAGTTTTCTTTTCCATACTGACAAACAGCTGATTTTGCCACCATCTATGGCCGGAGAGTCAAGTCTCCACCTTTTCCTTTTAGTTGTTTTTAAGCGTGCCTCCAAATTTGAAATTCTTTTCTTTTCTTTTTGCTTTACATTTTAAATGTTAAACATCTGGTGGAATGCTGAACTATCCTTACCCCGCCCCACACACACACACTTTGGTGGATTATGAACATGAAGTTTTTATTTTTAATTACTGCTTTTTTTCTGGAACAAAACACTTTTGTTTTTATCACAAGGAAGTCAATGGCATGAAGATTTTTTCCTACATAGTGAAAGTGATCTCATTTACCCTGGACTCTTACAGTAAGGAATTTGTTTTACCGCTTTTTATAAGAACTTTATTTTCTATTTTTAAATATTTTCCTGGTCCTTTTATTGAAAAGAAAAGAAATAGAAACAAGAAAGCTGGATGAAAACATAATCTTAATAAAGCCCAAGACACCAGAAAAAAAAATCAGCATATTCAGGTTAGCAGATCCCACGAAGAAGAAATATCTCACCTCTAACGTCATAGGTACATTCTGCTTGCGAACATTATGATTGTGCTGATCAGTGTTCAGCATGATAACTGCATAGGCTAGAGCAAAACAGGCATCACCATTAGCAAATGGAGTCCCATTTGATTTCTGAAAAGAGAATGAGAATGGAAAGCAGATCCAAAATAATGTACCGTATTTTTCGGAGTATAAGACGCACCTTAGTTTTGGGGGAGGAAAACAAGAAAACAAGGGGGAAAAAATCTGCCTCTGCCTCCCAGCAATTTGCCTCCCAGCAAACAGTCCAGATGATATACACTGTTTGCTGTATATTTCTCTGCATGTGTGCCTGACCCATAGAAATAGCAAAGAATTGGAGAAATGTACATTATGGCAGTATATTATATTAATGCCAGAAAGTTTTCTTAAATGTAGTCACATTAACTCCTCCCAATTATTTAAATAGATCTACTCCAAACATGACTAAGTCAGGGTTTAACTCAGCTGCCTTATGTTA
>QLTV01004250.1:1780394-1806337 GCA_003457575.1 Thermophis baileyi | reverse complement strand
AGGGAGGGAGGGAGGGAGGGAGGGAGGGAGGAAGGAAGGAAGGAAGGAAGGAAGGAAGGAAGGAAGGAAGGAAGGAAGGAAGGAAGGAAGGAAGGAAGGAAGGAAGGAAGGAAGGAAGGAAGGAAGGAAGGAAGGAAGGAAGGAAGGAAGAATATAATGAGAGGGAGGGTCTGAGGGAAGTCCTACCTTAGCACTTGGCCACCACAGGTGTCCCCGACACGAGTGATGTTAATCTGGTAAGGACAGCTGAGAAGATTATAAGAAGCTCACTTCCCTTTATTCAGGATACTGTTTATAAGTGCTATGTGCTTAGAGCTCAAAGCATTGTTAGAGATCCCACATACCCACTTCACGGTCTGTTTCTGTTACTCTCCTCTGAGAAGAGGATTCGAAGTAATTACAGCAGGACTAGATTCTGTAACAGCTTTGTTCCTTATGCCATCCATCTTGTAAATTCACAGGATTCTTTTTTTCACCATGTACATGTATACATTCAAACTAGACTGTGATGTTTCTCTGTGTCATATATGTCTGTGTATGTGGGTATTTGCATAATGGTTATCTTTTGAGAGCTGAATGCAAAGAAATTTCATTTTAATGTATGCTGGTTAATGTACATTTAAAGTGACAATAAAGTTTTTATTCTATTCTACTCTATTCTACCTGGTTCAACAGCAGAAGCTGCGAGAGGGAACTAAGTGTCCAAGGGGGCAACCACTTAAGTATGAGTCAGCAGTGTGCTGCAGCTGCCAAAAAAGCCAATGTAGTCCTATCCTGAATCATCAGAGAGATAGTATCAAGATCAAGAAAGCAAGTCAAATAATGAAGTAAGGAGGTATGGGAAGGAAGACAAACTCAAACACCAAATAGGAGACATAGGAAGCATACCCAGAGTCAGACATAAAGATCTCAAGTGCCTATATACAAATGCACAAAGTCTGGGGAACAAACAGGGTGAACTTGAACTATTAATACATGAAGGTAGATATGAGTCCCTCGGGAGTTGGGCGGCATAGAAATTTAAATAATAAATAAATAAATGATATAGTTGAAATAACAGAAACTTAGTGGGATGAAACCCATGACTGGAATATACTGATAGAAGGATACAAACTGTTCAAAAAAACCAGATCCCATAAAAGAGGAGGTGGAGTAGCGCTGTATGTAAAGGACCACTATATTGCTACAGAAATGCATGAAACCAAAGATGAAAACCTTGTAGAATGCATACGGATCAATATAAAAGAAAAAAAGAATGACATGGGCATAGGTGTATACTATAGGCCACCCAATCAAGCAGAAAAAATAGATGTCTTTTTGCTAACCAATTAACAAATATATGTAGTAAACACACTACAATAGTAATGGGGGACTTCAATTACCCTGACATCAATTGGAAGACTAATTCTGCACTAAGTGAGAAATCAACCTAGCTGACAACTTTGTTGTCCAAAAGGTAGAGGAGGGAACTAGAGGGACAGCCATACTGGATTTAATTCTTACAAACAGAGAAGAAGTGATAGAGGGAGTTGAAACTGCAGGAACCTTGGGTGAGAGTGACCATGTCATACTAGAATTCAACATAACACAAACACAAGCAATAGAGCATAATGACACCAGAGTCTTAGATTTTATAAGAGCTGATTTTAATAAACTCAGAGAGAACTTGGGAAAGATTCCTTGGATGAAAATCCTAAAGGGGAAAACAACTCAAGAATCTTGGGAAACTCTGAAAAATATGATCATAAAAGCCCAGACCAGCACAATACCAATGAGAAACAAAAATAAGAAATCCAAGAAGAAACCAGCATGGCTGCACAAACATCTCTGAGACAAATTGAAGGACAAAAAGGACAAGTACAAAAAATGAAAAGAGGGACATAAAACTAACAAAAAAGCAGAATAAAAGAAGAAAGACCGAAAAAGCAAAAAAAAAGAAAAGAAAAAAAAAAAAAAGAAAAAAAAAAAGTCCATGATTTAGAAATTCACCTTCTCTTGATGCAGCCTCATTGGATGACCTTAAAGTCTAGGTTAGGGACAGATCATAGTGGACAAAATCTACCCATGTCATCCCCAAGGGTCAACCATGACTCAATGGTAAGAAAACATCTGTTTACTCTAGATGAGTTCAAATCACCAGGACCAGATGGATTACATCCCAGAGTTCTAAAGGAGCTGGCAGATGTCATCTCAGAACCACTGAACCACATCTTTCAACAATCCTGGAGCACCAGGGAACTACCAGAAGACTGGAAAAGAGCTGATTTGGTTCCCATCTTCAAAAAGGGGGGGGGACCAGACCCAGGAAACCAGACCAATCAGCCTAACATCAATACCCGGGAAGGTACTGGAAAAGATAATAAAAAAAAGATCTGCCAACATCTAGAAACGAGTAAAGTAATAACTAGCAGTCAGCATGGGTTTGTTAAAACAGATCATGCCAAACCAATCTTATTTCATTCTTCAACATAGTGACTAAATTAGTAGACCAGGGAAATACTGTGGACATAATATACTTAGACTTCAGCAAAGCATTCGACAAAGTAGACCACAACCTACTTCTTGGTAAGCTAGAAAAAAGTGGGATAGATAGCATCACCACCAGATGGATTCTTGACTGGCTGACAAACCGTACTCAATGAGTAGTCCTTAATGGGTCTACGTCTACATGGAGGGAAGTAAGCAGTGGGATACCACAAGGTTCCATCTTAGGCCCAGTACTCTTCAATATCTTCATAAATGACTTAGATGAGGGAATAGAAGGGGAACTTACCAAATTTGCAGATGATACTAAGCTGGCAGGAATAGCTAACACCCTAGAACCATGATGGCGAACCTATGGCACATGTGCCGGAAGTGGCATACAGAGCCATCTTTCCGGGTACACGAGCCGTTGCCCGTTGTTCTTCCGGGTTCCGGCGTGCCGGCCAGCTGGTCTTCACATGCGCGGGAGCGCCGGAAACCAGAAGAGCAGCCACCCAGTGTGCATGCGCGCGCCGGGAAGATGATATTCCGATGCCAGCTGGACTTCACACGTGCATGCTCACCAGAAACCAGACGACCAGATGGCCAGTGCGCATGCACGCACCGGAAAACGGAAGATCATCTTCCCGGGGTACGCATGTGCACCGGCCGGCTGCTCTTCTGGTTTCCGGCACGTGCGCGCTCCAGTTTCAGCACTCGATGCCGAAAAGGTTCGCCAAAATTGCCCTAGAAGATAGGCTCAAGATCCAAATGGATCTTGACAGTCTTGAACACTGGGCCCTATCTAACAAAATGAAATTCAATGTGGAGAAAAGTAAAGTCTTACACTTAGGCAAGAAAAACCAAAAATACACATATAGACTGGGTGAAACCAGGCTTAATAGCAGTAACTGTGAGAGGGATCTTGGAGTCTTAGTGGACAACCAGCTAAATATGAGCCAGCAGTGTGCAGCGGCAGCCAAAAAAGCCAATGCAATCCTAACCTGCATTAATAGAGGGATACAATCAAGATCAAGTGAGGTACTAATACCACTCTATAAAGCCTTAGTAAGACCACACCTAGAATACTGCATCCAGTTTTGGTCACCACACTATAAAAAAGATGTTGAGACTCTAGAAAAAGTGCAGAGAAGAGCAACCAGGATGATTTAGGGGACTGGAGGCTAAAACATATGAAGAACTGTTACAAGAACTGGGCATGGCTAGTCCAGTGAAGAGAAGGACCAGAGGAGACATGATAGCAGTGTTCCAATGTTTGAGGGGCTGCCACAGAGAAGAAGGGGTCAAGCTATTTTCCAAGGCACCTGAAGGCCAGACAAGGAATAATGGATGGAAACTGATCAAGGAGAGATTCAACCTAGAAATAAGGAGAAATTTCCTGACAGTGAGAGCAATCAACCAATGGAATACCCGAAGACAAGCTGGCCGGCGCGCGCATGCCTGTTTTCGGCCGTTTTTCGGGCCGTTTTCAGGCTGGGTTTTTGGGGCCATTTCAGGCCGTTTTTGGGCCATTTTCCAGCTGTTTTCGGGCCAAAAACAGCCTGTTTTTGTGCCAGAAACCAGAAGAGCAGCTGGCGATGGCGTGCGTGCCCACAGAGAGGGCTGTGCGTGCCACCTCTGGCATGCGTGCCATAGGTTCGCCATCACGGGTCTATGGTCTCTTCCTCAAGGAAGAGGTTGGACTACAAGACATCCAAGGTCCATTTCATCCTCTTATACTAAGTTCTAAATTCTAAGCTCAATGTTAACTCAAAAGATTATTGTGGGATTAAAACAAGAGAGACTCCCACGTATGCTATCTTGAGGTCTCAAGAGTAAAGTAAAATATAAACATGATAAATAATCCAGCAATAAACAAATTGTACTATTTTAGAATGAACAGCTGCTCTATTTCACAGAAGGTAAATTGGTAAGTTCCAAAATACATACATACATACAGTACATACAAACATACATACCCATCAAATAGCACAGCAAGCATAATTTCTAATTATTTCCGAAGTCCTTTGCAATTTTATAATTGTATGAAAATCAACCAACTATTTTTCCCTATTCTAGGGTTCTCTTAGTTTGCTTCTGGTGTGTTTAAGAAACATTTCTACTCACCTGACAAAACTATCCAGCAAATCGACATTTTTTCGATCACTCACAAATTCCCCAATCATTTTCTTGTCCAGTTTAGGATTTTCTCTCAGCCACTTAGCCACTTGATTGTTATCCATTGGGATAGCCAAGAGATTTTTCTCCTGAAGAAGCTGTATTCCTTTTTTTGGTTTTTGATTGAAGTGCTCTGAACCACTTATCAAGAGCTTTAAAAAGTCCAAACGAATGAATTAAGTTATACTTTATAGTGAGATTACTCTTATACCAAATCATATACTGTCTGTAGAGTAATATAATTCAATATGTTCTTCTTTAATCTTTAGGTTTGGAGACCACTTTTAGACCTTATTCCACACAATTAAGTTTTATATTAGTAAAATTCAACACAGTCATTTTTTGCTTAGCAGCTACCTTGTTTTACAACGATTTAAAATACAATGGTAATAAACAAAATTTGACCAATGCCAACACTTACACCAAATTTCTACACTGTGTGCACAATTATTAGGCAAGTTGTATTTTGGAGGATTAATGTTATTATTGAACAATTACAGTGCTCTCAGTCAATCCAAAATGTTAATAAACCTCAAACTTGAATATTTAAGAAAGTAAAAGTGAGGTTTTGGCTTTCTTAGGAGAATATCTATGTGTGTACAATTATTGGGCAACTATTAGTGTGCAGAATTATTATGCAACTAAATGAAAAATGAAAATTTGCCCTTCTGACTTGTTTATTTGCATCTGTTAAATTGAGAATAATAAACAAACAACTCAAAATGTACAAATAAACATCTCTGACAGTTCACACACAAAAATCAGTGACCAATGTAGCCATCCTTCTTTTCAGTAACAGTCATAAGACTTCCATTCATGGAGTCTGTTAGTTTCTTGATCTGTTGACGATCAACTTTTTGTGCAGCAGCAATCACAGCCTCCCAGACACTGTTCAGAGAGGTGAACTGTTTTCCTTCACCGTAAATCTCCCATTTAAGGAGGGCCCACAAGGCTTTCCATTCATGGAGTCTGTCAGTTTCTTGATCTGTTGACAATCAACTTTTTGTGCAGCAGCAATCACAGCCTCCCAGACACTGTTCAGAGAGGTGAACTGTTTTCCTTCACCGTAAATCTCCCATTTAAGGAGGGCCCACAAGGTCTCAATAGGGTGTAGGTCAGGTGAGGAGGGGGGGGCATGTCATTATTCTTTCATCTTTAAGGCCTTTACTGGCTAGCCACGCAGTGGAGTACTTCGATGCCTGCGATGGAGCATTATCCTGCATAAAAATCATGGTCTTCTTGAAAGATGCAGACTTTTTGAGTCTGAAGAAAGTGTCTTCTAAAAACTGGCAGTAGGTTTGGGAGTTGATTTTGAGTCCATCTTCAACCCTAAAAGGTCCAACTAGCTCATCTTTCATAACACCAGCCAATACCAGTACCCCACCTCCACCTTGCTGGCGTCTGAGTCGACGTGGAGCTCTGTGCCCGTTCCTGATCCAGCCACGGGCCCATCCATCTGGTCCATCAAGAGTCACTTCATCTCATCAGTCCATAACACCCTTGAGAAGCTGTCTTCAGATATTTCTTGGCCCAGTCTTGCCGTTTCAACTTTGTGTCTTGTTCAGTGGTGGTCGGGTTTCAGCCTTCCTTACCTTGGCCATGTCTCTGAGCACTGATCACCTTGTACTTCTGGGCACTCCAGATAGGTTGCAGTTCTGAATTATGAAAGCACTGGAGGCTAATGGGTTCCTGGTAGCTTCACGTTTGATTCTTCTCAAATCTTTGGTAGTTAATGTGCGTCTTTTTTTCTCAACACATTTCTTGTGACCCTGTTGACTATTTGCAACAAAACATTTGATGGTTTTGTGGTCACACCCCAATATCTTAGCAATTTCAAGAGTGCTGCATCTCTCTGAAAGACTTTTTACAATGTTTAACTTTTCAGAATCAGTTAAATCTCTTTTTTGGCCCATTTTGCCTGAGGAAAAGCAGCTGCCTAATAATTATGCACACCTTGATATAGGGTGTTGATCTCCTTGATATAGGGTGTTGCATATTTATGAATTACAGCATCCTGCGGTCATGTGATCTCTGAGGAAGATGGGAGCTTAAGAAATACAAAATATAAATAAATAATAAATTTACGACCTTCCCAGCTGTCTTCTTACAAGCAAAGTCAACGGAGAAGCCAGCAGAGGAGGTGTCATGTCTTGCTCAATGACCATGTTGATTTGATGACCATGGCAAAAATGGTGGTAAAATTTGGTGGTTACGTAATGTCTCACTTAATGACTGCACTACTTCAACAACACATTTTCTGGCCTCTATTGTAGTTGTAAATCTAAGATTACTTGTAAGTCATGGGTACCTAGAATCAGTGCAGTGTATGATTAAGGTACTACAGGAGAACTGCACAGACTCAGGTTTATTTATTTTTATTTATTTATTGAATTTATATTGCCGCCTATTCGCCCATGGCGACTCAAGGCGGCTTACAGAATATAAAACCACATTTAAAACAATAAAACTAATAAAGAATCAAATAAATTAATATACTATAATAAAAATCACCCCCCAACCCTCCGCCCCGGCGACAGCAGATCACACGAGCCATTTAATGGGCTCCATCCTGCTCTGGGTTCTCCAGGCCCGTTGGCAGAACCAGGTCTTCAGCGCCTTCCGGAAGAGTATTAGAGGGGGGGCCATTCTAATCTCTGGGGGAATGATGTTCCAGAGAGAGGGAGCCACCACGGAGAAGGCCCTTCTTCGGGATCCCACCAGGTGTATCTCCCTAGGGGATGGAACCCGCAGCATTCCCTGCCTCCCAGCTCTGATGGGTCAGGTAGATGTGACCGGCAAGAGACGGTCCTTCAGGTAACCTGGTCCCAAGCCATGAAGGGCTTTAAAGGTGACAACCAGCACCTTGAATTGCACCTGGAAGCAAATCGGCAGCGCTCCCGCAGGAGAGGTGATACGTATGCACACCGGGGTCTGCACAAAACCAGGTTAATGTCCACTCTTAAGCATGGAAGTTAAAAGCATGACTCTTCTGGATTAGACAGGAAACACAACCAGTAAATTAAATAAATTAATAAATATGCTAATTCTGCTTTAGTGTCAGGGGGTCGTTGCTGGTTTCTGAGCTTGGTTGTTTTCTTGCAGAGGTTTCATTTTCCTAACTAGGTAACATTACCCAAACATAAGGGATCATGTTACCTAGTTTGGGTAATGAAACATTTGCAAGAAAACAACCAAGCTCAGAGAGCACCGAAGTTTCATTTCAACCGTGAGCTACAAATATTCTCCTTTATTGCTACTTTAGTGTAGAGCTACATTAACAGAATCTTGTAAGTCTGAAACTACAAATAATTTTCTTATTTACAGCCCAAAAAACTAAGGAGGCTCCCATTTGAGCCCCTTGCTCTGCTCTGTTTCCAGGTGTGGGCTATGCCCTCTCTTATCTTAGCACAGGGGTCGGCAACCTTAAACACTCAAAGAGCCATTTGGACCCGTTTCCCACAGAAAAGAAAACACCGGGAGCCACAAAACCCTTCCCGTGCCTGACTATTTCCTGAGCGGCAACAGAACTAGCATATGTAGTTGAATTAAACGTTCTGTTTTCTTCTGAAACTTTTCTTTTCTTGGATTTATCCATGGTTGGCCTACCGGGGGTCGAAAAGCTGAATAAATCGCGTGCCAGCGGGTATCACACATTGGCGGTTGTGACGCATATTTTGAGCGACAGGGAGCCACAGCAGAGGGATGAAAGAGCCACATGCGGCTCCAGAGCCGCGGGTTACTGACCCCTGTCTTAGGGATTGTTCTCTAAGTAGCATCTGTTCATGCTGTCTCCCAAGGTTTTTCCCATGTTCCATTACAAAAAAGCAACACTCTGAGCTCCTATATAGATTGTGAGATACAACTCTAACAAATTACTAAATAAAATGTTTTAGTCATTGTTATGCAATTTTATTTTCTTATTTAATGCTTGTACTTTCTAATGTTTTTGCAAGGTGTTTTCAGCACTGAAGATAATTGGTTTTATATGTTTTAACAACAGATGAATTTCCAAATCATCTTCATTTCCATTGCCTTTGTAAATCCCCAACTCAGTTCTTTCCTAATGCTTTCCACCTATAAGGGATTCTGGCATTTATCTGGGTCCTTCTATTTCTATATTTTCAAATGCTAATAGAAGTATTTAAAGTTCACTTTAGAATAGCATATTCAAATCTGATCTCCCCCCCCCTTTCTTCTTTTATGCCTATATTTACTACTGTACTTAAGAATGAACCCACATCTTTACTGTATGCATAATGGCCACATACTACAGATGCTTCAGAAACAACATGCCATACCTTTTTTTTATTCTTAATCATTATCAGTTCTTGTGTTCTGGGTAGGAAGCAGGAAAATCGAGTAGGCTTTCTTGGGATGATCTTTTCTGCAAAAAAAAATTGGCTTCTTTTACAGTAGAGCCTTTCAAACAGCTAGCATTGCTGATTATAATAAATTAAAACAATTTTCAACTTCACAAGCCAGCAGTACTGCTCTTCTTTATCAGCCACAATTCTGACAGAGATTATTACTTAACAAAAAAACAGGACCTTTGGATTCAGCTGCATATATTAAAATAGAGGAGGGACACTACAAAAAATACTTGCTAGAATTTTGCAGTAGAAACAAAATGAATTTCCAACCACTGAAAAAAGGAGGAAAGGAAGTAGTATCCTACTGTAGCAGTATCCTACTGTATACTATGTATGGGATAAAACACCAAATAATACACACATATACAGTTGCAAGAAAAAGTATGTGAACCCTTTAGGATTATGTGGAGTTTTGCATGAATTGGCCATAAAATGTGCTCTGAACGTCATCTAAGTCACAACAATAGAAGAACACAGTCTGCTTAAAATAATACTACACAAACATTAGATGTTGCCATGGTTTAATTGAACATAACATGTAAACATTCACAGTGCAGGGAGGAAAAAGTATGTGAGCCCCTAGCCTAATGACTTCTCCAAGAGCTAATTGGAGCCAGGAGTGAGCCAACCTTGACTCCAATCAGTGTGATGATATTGGATGTGTTGCTGACAGCTGTCCTGCCCTTTAAAAACACACACCTGGTTTGGGTTTACTGGTTTCAAGAAGCACTGTCTGATGTGAACCATGCCTCAGAGGATGGGTGATGCAACAGGACAATGACCCAAAGCCTACAAGTAATTCAACAAAACAATGGCTTCAACAGCACAGAATACGCATTCTGGAGTGGCCCAGTCAGAGTCCTGACCTCTACCCGATTGAAATGCTGTGGCATGACCTTAAGAGAGCTATTCACACCAGACATCCCAAGAATATTGCTACGCTGAAACAGTTTTGTGAATAGGAGTGGTCCAAAATTACTCCAGATCGTTGTGCAGGTCTGATCTGCAACTACAGGAAACGTTTGGTTGAGGTTATTGCTGCCAAAGGAGGGTCAACCAGTTATTAAGTCCAAAGGTTCACATACTTTTTCCTCCCTGCACTGTGAATGTTTACATGTTATGTTCAATTAAACCATGGCAACATCTAATGTTTGTGTAGTATTATTTTAAGCAGACTGTGTTTTTCTATTGTTGTGACTTAGATGACGTTCAGAGCACATTTTATGGCCAATTCATGCAAAACTCCATGTAATCCTAAAGGGTTCACATACTTTTTCTTGCAACTGTATACCATATTAATATATGAAAAGACCCCCAATCATTCACCAGTCTTATTCACAGCCAAGTAGAATGATGTACCACAAAGCCAAGTCCATATTATTTATATGCTTCATTGTTCCAGGCTACCACTACTAAACTAAAAATCAGATTTACCTGTATCATTTTCCATATCTGAATTCAGACAGTCTTGCTGTTTCAAGTGGGAGGTCACCAAGCAGTCATTACTCGATGAACATGTCTCCGGTAATTCTGCAGTGGATGATTTAAGTTTTGTTTGCAGTTCTTCAGTAACTATAGGGTAAGAAGAGTATCTGTCTGTCTGTCTGTCTATCATTTGTTTTTGTAGGCCACATATTTTTATGATTCTCAGTGGCTTGCAATGCGTAAAACTAAACTAAAACTAAAACCATCCATAAAAATACTGGTAAAAACAAAAAGCAATTCAAAGCATTAAATAATCCTTATAACAATTATTGCTATTATTAGCAATCACTGCTACATACATGCCCTCCTAAAGAGGATTATCCTCATTATTTTACACATGAGTAATGAGGCTATTAATAG
Organism: Thermophis baileyi; assembly: GCA_003457575.1. Lineage (NCBI taxonomy): Eukaryota > Metazoa > Chordata > Lepidosauria > Squamata > Dipsadidae > Thermophis > Thermophis baileyi. The sequence goes on along the minus strand of QLTV01004250.1, from coordinate 1,795,481 downwards.
TACAAATGGCACTCCCTCTAATATTGGGGTCCCAAATGAGTATGTCCCTTGCCAAATTTGTCTGCAAAATTAAAAATGAAAGGAAATCTTGAACAGAAAAAAATCCACAATAGACATAAGCAGGTTTAAGATATCATAGACATAATAGTTTGTTAAAATAAAACATGGAACAGAACAATTGTTAACTACAATAGGGTCAAGAATGGCAAATGTCACCATCTACTTAAGAAGAAATATCAAATAAATGATTCTCACTTGCTTCTCTAATGACATTGGCAATTTCTGTATTTGGTTTTAGTATTTCTTTCTCTTGCTGATATATGCCTCTGAGTACTTTGGCTTGGCACCGTGCTTCAATTTGATCAGTCACTGTCAACAATGCTTCAAGTGACAGCAAATGAGTAGTGTACAGTTGTCCAGAAACAGGAAAAGCATTCTGAAAAATCAAGCATAATTAAGGCTATATCCAACTACGTAAGGAAACTTAAATACAACTTCTATTTAACTTACCGTAGTTCTACAAAGCTATGCAAGCCTTCATAACTCATTGAAATCTTTAAACCTAAGTCCCCACAAAAGATTAGTTTTCTTTTATGTTAAACATTGTTGACTCAGTATATAAAGCTACATTTCTACTCGGAAGATTTTACATATTTCGTGGGGGAATATATGCTTGCTGAACTATTTACATTAATATTCCTAAGTAGAAAACATCTGAAATACAGGTAGTCCCCAAGATACAACCACAATAGAGCTGCCTATTACGGTTGCACGTCATGATGATGGTTAAGTGAAGTTTCTCACTTAACAATCCCCAATCCCTGTTTTTACCAAAGCAATCGTTAAACTAATGTGCAGGTTGTTAAGTGGAGCACGGGGTGCCTCAGGGGTGGGCCTGTCCCAGTCCTCCAAAAGCCTCCCCCACCTCCCGAGACAACCCTCCCTTCACATCCTGCCTCTTGGATCCCCACAGGCCTTTGCCCACTCCCACTGGTTCACCCCAAGCCTTAGGCCTGATTCCCACCTCACCAGGCTAAATACCCTCCTCCTCACTTACCTTTTGAAGAGCTCTGAGGCTTTCCAGAGTGTTGGAATGAATGACTGCACTGCATGTGCAAGCTCGTTAAGGCAGCAAAATAGAGTGGTTTGTCTTGTAGCTGTCCACAGAGTCAAAATGACAGACATTTCTGGATTGCTGTCATGAGGCCCAGTAACAAACCATTCCATTTTTCTGCCTTAATGAACTTGCACATTGCTACAGAAAGATTCTAAAAGACAGCAAAATGGAGCAGTATGTTCCTCATCCATTGTACGATTCCAGAATCATGCTATGCAGCCGAGCAACAAAGCATCCCATTCCAGCACTATGGAAGGCTTCGGAGCTCTTCAAAAGGTAAGTGAGAAAGATGGTGGAGCCTGGTGGAGTGGGAATCAAGCCTAGGTCTAGTGAGGAGTCATTGGGGAGATGGAAATGCTTGCAGGGCCAGGGTGGAGGGGAAGATAAGCGGGGGTACTGCAGTGTCCCTGTGGTCGGTCATAAGGGCGAATGAACATGGGGGAGCTGCAGTACCCATTACTTCGGGACCAGGTCATAAATAGCTTTTGGGGGGATCTGCCTAACTTTGAATGGCTGTTAATCGATCGATTGTAAGTTGTGAATTACAGTAATTATAAGATGCCCATCCTGAACACAGAGTAGAAACGTGGTTGAAATGCCCCATTCACTGGGTATCCATGCATTAGTTGCGTAATTCAGACATTTCCTGGATCTCCCCATTTCACTTTTAAAAACTGGTATAACACTATTTTCCAAACTCCTGACACTGAGTATGATTTGAATGACAAGTTACACATTTTTGCTAGAGAGTTAAAACATTTTCACATTTCAATTCTTTAAGAACTCTTATGTAGATAGCATCAAATTTTGATGATTCTTCTCTTATTCCTCAATTTTTCTTGGTTCTGATTTCCTCCCTAAGAAAATCATAATGGCTCAGGTACCTTTTCAACATATTCTGTATTAAGGAGAGATGCAAATAAATCATTTTTCTGCAAACTCCCCATCATACTTGACAATCCCTCTTATTTCATCAACTTATAGCCTGATTGAATTTAACGAAACCTGTTTCCCCTTAGTCTCTCATGAGATTCTTTGTTTTTTCATTCTTTGTTATTACCTTACACTTTATCTACCAGAGTTTTTGCTTCTTTCTGTTCTTTTTGTTGGAAACATGCTGAAAAAAAGCCTTAATTTTTACAGCTTTCTGGATGTCACTTGAAAGCCATGCTGGCTTCTCCTTAAACTTGGCTGATCCTTTCTTACATTAAATAAAATAAAGACAATTAAGCTTTAATGACTGGTTTTAAATAAGCCCTAGGCCTTACAATTTCTCCCTCTTGACTTTTTTTCCAGTCTGTTTCTCATCCCCCTCATTTTTTGTTTCCTTTTTTGTAGATGTTATGTCACTATGTTACATCCTGCTAGCAATTTCCATTTGCTTGTATGCTAAATGTACCAGTACAATAATCATTATTTCCCATCTGTGTTCAAACTCATTTCAAATCTGATCACAGTCCCCATTTCAGATTAAATCTAGGATTGTGTCACATTGGTCTACTCTGTTCTATATTTTAAAAAGCCCAATAACATAGAATATCTAGAGATTTGGATGACCACAATCTAAGCAAGCATATCTCAGAGTATATCTGAGAGTAAGTGGCATGCCCATTATTTATAACCATGCTTAGATTGTGGTCAACCAAATCTCTAGATTGTCTCCCTGTTTTTTTCACATTATCCTCAGCATTATGATCAGGTAGGCAGTAGTTGGTCATTAAATCAGGAGTTTTTAACAATCTTTTTGGTTATGAATTCCTTTGCAGGTCTGGTGAAACCCAGGATTCCTTCTTAGAAATATGTATTTAAATACATGAAGTAAAACAATGAAACTAAATTTCTTTCCCAATTCATGGATGCCCTAAAATCTGTCCATGGGGTCCCCAGGTCTAGAAATTCACTGCAAATTTAATTTACATTTGTAGCTAGGTATTCCCATCCACAGTGATACTGTGAAATAATCTGAACTTACATTATTTTCTGTTCTATTAGATTTTATACCATCCTTGATAATAAGAAATCACAGTGGTTAGGAATTCCTCATATGATATTCCCAATTCCAAATTTTCACATTTTGTAGAAGAAAACAATAAGGATAATTTACTAAATAGCACAGACCTAACCAAGAATAAGACAGGGATATTTTGTCCTCAGTGTCAAACTGACTTTAAAGAAAGCATTCTGGAAACAGCATGACAGTCCACAGAATCACAGTCCAAAAGGATTTTTTGTATACATAGACCTAACGTTTATTTTCTCTCCCCCGTAAACAGGCTTAACTCAAGCACATATTTCTGCAATTAGATTTCAAAGTATTTCCACCAACAATCATGGTAAAGTTTTAAAACCTGATTACAGTATGAGGCATTTTTCTGAGGAAAAGGTACAGGACTAAAAATAGCCCTTCCAATTGAATCTCTCTTCAGAAAATATTCCTACCTATAGTAAAGATTTTAAAAAGCCTCTACTGGTAACTTTAGGTGATATTCTGAAGCACTTCTAAGGTACTTAAAAGCTCTGATCTGGTTATACGGTGAATTTTCCCCTTGATAGCAATTCAATGAGGCATGAGAAAGGAGGATACAACTTTGAGAGACTTGGGAGTCAAATTGGGAACTTCTGCAGTCTTTGGAGAAGTTTCCTAGGTTTTCCTTACAAAATAAACATGGTTTATTGGTTTGTGCTTGTAATTGTACTGAAAAGAAAACACCAAAGAAATTCTTCTTCAGGACCTTGGATAGCAGTTTGCTGAGGTCTTCAAAAAGATTAGCACAGTAGTAGTCACAGTCATAGTTAATGTAGAGTTCAGTTACAAAGCTAGGAATCCTCCATAGCTGAACTATAGCCTCCAGGGCCATCTCCTTCATTTCATAAATCATCTTGGGGCTTTCCACTGTGATGATCTCCATCAGTTTCTTGATATACATCTGGCAGAAAAATATAGGATAGTTCAGTTTATAGGATATATATGTGATTCATCTATAACACGGGTGAATATTATAAGTGATTGTTTCTTTTCCTGGTCTCCACTCTTACTTTTCTATTCCAGACTTTGCAATTGGAGTTTCAAAACAATTTGATTATAAAATGTATCATTATAAATGAATACATTAAAATATAAGAGCACAAAAATGCAAGACAACATGATGTTTATTAAGCACTAAGAAATATATTTAATAGAAAATCAATTTAAAAAATGCAAGCATATGAACATCTCTAGTGAGCATTTTAATGATATAGAATATTTTTTTAAAAATGTCCCCAGACCTTCCCCCAAATGGGAATAATTTCTTCCAAAGATTAGGTAACATACTTCAAGAGGCTCACCTCCAGTTGGAATTTCAGGTGCTCTCTCATTTTCTCAAATAAAAGGAAGCAAACCCTAAGGGAAGCTGAATATAAATTGAGCCGCTCCATGTTCAATAACTGGGAATGAATGAAAAGTTCAAAGATAATGAATATAAATCTATTCTTTCCACCATCCCAACTTAAAATCATATAGAAAGTAATTATTCCAAAAGACTTCAACATACATCCCATATTTTTAAAGATGAGAAAGGTATTACGTTCATGCTTACCTGAAAGAGATACCGACATAATTCTTCTTTTATAAGTCCTAAGAGAGATGGGCAGTTTGCCACACAAGTCAATTCAAGAGCAACTGTGAGTAGCTGTAGACCCATGTGGATCATCACCTCAGAATTGTGTCGGTCATGTGGATTAGTGAGGGAGATGAGGAAACGCAGTAGTTCACGAATACAGGGCAATCCATAAGGGACTAATGTTGTTCCTTGAAAGAGAGAACACCCAAAAACATTGCAACTATAGCACTCCTGCTCAACATCCTTCCAATTAGTCAGAGATACGTTATTCTTGATAGTGGCAAATTAATGGCATTTGGATATTTTTAAAGACATAGAATGAAAAGAAAACAGAAATTACTATTACAGTATGTTTTTCCAATGCACTCACCCTCTTTTTGAGAACACTGAGTAAATCGTACACCTCGAGGGTTAACATAGTCCATGTCATGAATTGAAACAGAATCTGAGTGTTCAGTTACAGAAGTGCACTCTTCAAGAACCTCTGGGATGGATTCTACTGAGGCAGATGGAGTCTTTTTCCTCTGAGGACATTCAGTCTTTAATCACAAAGATAATAAGGCAGAAAATTAGCACAGGCTTATATTGCTACATGACATAGTAATCCCATATACTACTTCACTGACATAAATAAACCCATACACTAAAAGAAAAAAAATCAGTCTTCTTAATTAAAATGACTCAGCTCTGTAGCTATATCTCTTGCACCTACAACAGCAGCAAATGATTTTCTATTTCTAACACTTTAAGAATAGTAATATATTCAACAGTAAAAGCCTTTTCAAAGTTTAAATTTCAATTTCCACCAATCTTGCCAAAGACAAGAAAAATTGGAAATTGTATTCTTAAATATTTCATAGTCATCCAGTTTGCCTACTTTATTCAAAAATTTATGGAGGCAATTTGTCCCACTGTAAAATTGCTATTCACCTTAAAAGTTTTGTGACATTCATAATCCAAACCAGTCCAAATAGTGTAAGGTCAGTGCTATCTAACTTCATGAAAAGTAAGTTTGGTAATGCAAACTATGCTTGAGAAGACGTACACGGATAGCAGATATTAATATTTGAAATAGAGCACTTTACTATTTTTAATTGTAATAATTGTTTTGCAAGTTTCATAAAAAGTAGATTGGAAATCAAATTCATACACAGAGAAAAATATTCTTCATCTTATTACCTTTACACCTATTTACAGAGCTACTCAGAAAATACAGTGATGTACCCATCACTCTATTTTTTTGTTTCAGCCTCTTTTAGCAATAGCACTTAGACTTATATACCGCTTCACAGTGCTTTACAGCCCTCTCTAAGCGGTTTACAGAGTCAGCCTATTGCCCCCAACAATCTGAGTCCTCATTTTACTGACCTCGGAAGGATGGAAGGCTGAGTCAACCGTGAGCCGCTGAGAATCGAATTGCCGAACTGCAGGCAACTGGCAGTCAGTAGAAGTAGCCTGCAGTACTGTATTCTAACCACTGCGCCACCACGGCTCATTTTAATCATACTTTTTACATGCTAATTTCTTAATGGACTCTTCCTTTTAGTTTGGAGGGAATATTAAAATCAAGCCATTTAAAATTACATTATTGGCTAACTGAATAAAATAAAAGCACTTTTATAACTGTCACTGGTACATTAGTCTGCTGAACTGTGCTGTAAAGGAAATTCATACCTGTAGTTCTAACTGCTCTCTGGCTCTAAAATCATTTAAAGGCATTGTTGTACTGATTCCCAAAGATTTGACAAGTTGTAAATCTGTAAGATCATCCTTTGAGCGAATTTGGGAAGATAACTCTAAACCACTGTCAGTGACAGGACTAACTATAGAAGATACATTTTCTGAATTTCCAGATGAAATTGGAGAAGGTACATCAGTGACATTGACCTCACCTGTGAACAATAAATAGCAGCAATATTAGTCATATATTTATTTATAGTACATGGTGTCCTCTTTCTAATTTTGCATTTAGTATATGTGCACTGTTATCCATTATTTCAGATAATATAACAAACAGTGGCCTACCTCACTGGAATTAATTAAACAGAACATACTGTATTCACAAAAGACCTCACTGTCTTTTATTCATACCTCAAGGTTAATGACTTTACATATCAACAGCCAGAGTCTTCACAGAAAAAGCCATGAAATCCCTGTTTCCCAATTCCAAACATATAACTTTGAAACTCACAAACTTATATGAACTAGAAAATTTGGACCCCAGAAATATTGCATGAACAAAATTCCAACTGTCTGAAAAATTGAAAACAGAATATTTCTAGTCAATTCTAGATTAGAATATTTACAGAGTTCCTATCCAAGTTTGTATATGTTCTTGCATAAATATTGATTTACATATGAAGCATCTAAGGAGCCAATCCTGCAAGCCAAAAAGATGCCTCAGAGAGTAGGTAAGATTTATCCCTGAAACTGCTGTACAATTCTGGAAACAAACGTGTTTGGTTTAAGGGCTAGCATTCTATTCTATATTCCAAACTATTATGCCAACTTACTGTGTTAGGTCATACATCTTCTAAAGACAACATTGTAAAGGCAAAAAACATTAAAATTATCACAATCATTATTCCTCAGTTCTGATCTGGTGAGAGAAATAGTTAAGTGTAGGCTGTAAGGACAGAGGCAAAAGTGATTCATATACATTTAATGTACATGAGATGTATCTGTCCTTAAGTAGCTTTATAATGTTTCACTTTTATGACAGTTATTCTCTTTGGTTTTTATAACTAAAACTATCCTCAGGCAAATGATGTTAATCAGGGGTGGGTTCTAACTTACCTCGCTGCCGGTTCGCTTCCTCCCGCACCGCGTGGGTGCACCAAGTGGGTGCGCCACGTAGGCGCGTGCGCGCTTTGCGTGCGCATGCACAGTGCCAAAAAATAAAAAAAATTCCCCCAAACCAAAAAAAGCCAAAAACAAGATGGTGGCGCATGCGCAGTGCCGGGGACTCGGCNCCAAAAAAAAGATGGCGGCGCCCACGGACCAGCACCGACCGAACCGGATCGGTGACATCATCGTGACATCACCAGTGGGTCGCTACCGGTTCGGGCAAACCGGTCTGAACTGGGAGGAACCCACCTCTGATGTTAATGTCTTCAATAAACTGTTAAGAGTACCATGAGAACCAGTGCCATATCTTAATATATTTTCCACTCTCCCCCTAATTCATTCCTATATTGATGATATCCAATTATACACCTCTGTCCCTGATGAAATAAGTGATGCTGTGAACATCTTATCCCTGTGTCTGGAGGCTATGAGGATCTGGATAGGGAACAACAGGCTTCACTGAATCCTGGTGAGTGGCTTTTGACTTGAAGTCCACTGGTTCCAGGATTATGCCATCTTTGGTGCTGGATGGGTTTGCACTGTCCAGACAGGTCATGTGTGCACCCTATACTCATGACTCCTGCTCAAGGAGCAGGTGGCAGTCAAGGCTAGAACACCTTTTCACACCTTTATCTTGTGCTCCAGTTGTGACCATTCCTGGATTGGCAGGACCTGCTTAGTCACTCATGTCCTTGTCACCTCCAGATTTGATCACTGCAATGCAATCTACATAGGGCTGCCCCTGAAGAGAATTCAGAAGCTTCAGCCATTACAAAATGTAGTGACGCAAGCAGCCCATGTTACACCTCTGTTATGCAAGCTATATTACCAGTTTGCTTCTGGGTCCATAATGTTTTCATAATTTTTACTTTAAGCTGAATTTTATATCGTCTTGTTTTTATATTTGTTCTCACTCAATTGTTGTACACTACCCAGAGTCACATTTTGTGAGGTAGGCAGCTATATAAATTTGATTAATAAATAAATAATAAATTCCTTTCAGAAAAAAATGTGTCAAGCCTGAAGCTGACCTGGCTGCGGTCGCCTTCTTTTCGGTGGGGTTTTGCCTATCGGGATTTCTTTTCACACGGCTTCAGGTTGACACAGCTTGGAGCTGAAGGGGGGTAGCAATAGATGGGGTTTGTAGCCAAAACAGAATAGGTCTCTGATGAGTCAGAGACATTCCAACGGCTGGCTGGCCAGAGAAGGAGGAGCGACATAACCAGGAAACCAGCAAATATCCAGATTGGACAATGTGATTTGTTTGAGAAAACAGGAAATTTTTACTTTTTAATGTGGTGGAAAGCACGGGAACAGTCAGAGTTGGCTTCCCACCAGCTTATGCCAAGATGATATCATAGTTGTTTTCTTACACTAAATATTAATATTGCCCTGCTTTTGTTTATATTCTAAGAACTAATGTCTGGATCTTGCCCACTAAGTAACATAGTGCAACCCACTAGTGTTTGTTTGAAAATTCAATAAATCCACTATTGCCAAACATTGTCGCTGTCAAAAAGGAGAAAAAACACATATTGAATGGCTGTCTCTCCAGGTCTCACTGACCACCAGCTCCCTTCCTATTGCCAAATAGCTGACCGGCCCACCAGCAATTCCTTTGTGACATGTGATTATTTGTAATGTATCAATGTGTCCCATTCCCCTCTATGAGTTGTGCAAGCCTGGTCTAGACAACAGTGAAGTATGTACTGATACCCATTCCACTGTGGCTTTTATAGTTATAGAAACATTGGAACCTCTTTTACATTATTTGTTCACCTTGCTGACCCATGACTGTTGTGCAAGGTTTGCTACCCAACCATATTGTGAATATGCAGATGATACAACAGTGACGGACCTTATTCAGGGTGATAATGAGGGCAATTACCAGGAGAAGGTATAGGGTTTGATGAACTGGTTTAATAAAAACAGCCTGGTTTTAAATGTAGGAAAAACAAAAGAGATCATTGTCAATTTCAGAAAAGGCAAGCACAGTCATACATCTGTATTAACAATTCAACTGTGAAGGTGGTTAGTAGTATCAAGTTTTTGGGTGTGCAGCTGATGAGTGGGTTAGCTTGGTCATTCAAAAGTGAGACACTGGTGAAGTACCCTGTTTCCCCCAAAATAAGACATCCCCTGATAATAAGCCCAATCGGGCTTTTGAGTACATTGCAATAAGGCCAAGCACTTATTTCAGGGTTCAAAGAAAATATAAGACAGGGTCTTATTTTCGGGGAAACACGGTAAGAACAGCAGCGCCTCCATTTTCTGCGTTGTATGAGAAGAACACGTCTCCCTTCTCCTATCTTTTCCACTTTCTATCGAGGGACGACTGAAAGCATCCTGTCATATTGTATTGTATTACTATGTGGTTTGGAGGTATTACTGTTTCGGACAGGAAGGCTGTGCAGAGAGTGGTGAGGATGGCAGAAAAGATTATTGGAAGTTCACTTCCTTGTATCCAGGACACAGCATATAAGCAAAGCTTGTCCAGGGTCCGCAGTATTGTCTGAGATGCTACACATCCTCTCCATGACCAGTTTTCTTTGTTACCTTCTGGGAGGAGGCTTTGCAGTATCCGAAGCAGAACAACTAAATTCTGTAATAGCTTCATACCATATATATCACCTTGTTAACTCTCAAGACTCTTTTTTCCGCTATGTATTCTAAATGCTCTGTGATTAATGTGTATGTATACAGTATATAGAGAGAGTGTATGTATGGTATGGGTGTATGTGTATATATACATACATACATACACACATATACACACACACACTTTTGAGACCGGGTATCAGAATTTCATTTTTTTAATGTGTTCCAATGTGTTCACAGAAAAAAAAGTAACAATAAAGGTTACCTTACCTTACCTTACCTTACCTTACCTTACCAAAAACAATTTAGTGCGGGGCAAACTTGAGCCAAATTTCCATTTATCTGTTATATTCTTAAATCCTCACAATTTAGCATCAAATTACATAAAAAAAATGTAACTAACATGGCAACTGGAAACAAGAAAGACGGAGTGCTTTCTCAGTGATTACCCATATTTAGAGTACATACATTTTAGTACATAAACAATTATTTGTCCTACCTGTGCCATTGGCAGCTGACTGTTCTATTCCTTGAGATACCTTGGTTACATGGCAAGAGTTTCTTAGTGATCGTTTCTGCTTCTTCCATTTTGATGAATCACTCATCCCTCCTGCTCTCATTTTCAACTGTGAATAATAAACACAAGTCTCCTATAGCCAGAAGAATTGTAACAGTATTCTATTAGTTCAAAACAATATTCCTGGTATTCATATTCCAATAGTAGAGCGTGTGTGTGGGTGGGTGGGTGGAGAGGGAGAGAGAGAGAGAGAGAGAGAGAGAGAGAGAGAGAGAGAGAGAGAGAGAGAGAGAGAGAGAGAGAGAGAATAACTCGCTACCCTTCCTGAACATCCTGATCAGCAGAGACCACAATGGCAAACTAGAAACACAAGTCTACAGAAACCCCACCCATACTAACCAGGTGCTCCACTACCAAAGCAACAAGCCAATCTCCCACAAGAGAAGCTGAGTAAGGACTTTATTTAAACGAGCCCAAACACACTGCAGCAGAACTAGGGTGGATAAAAATCGATGATTTAAAAAAAAATATCAGATTTTATTTAAATCGGATTTTTTTATTTAAATCAGATTTTCTTGATTTTTATCTAATTTATTTTAATAAAATGCTTTTGGAGTAAAAAATCTATCTAAAGATAGTTTTCTATTTAAGATACATTAATAATTTAGTTTATTCAGCATGAAATGGAGCTTAGTTATGTAGCATGAGGCTGTATATTCTGCAATATTGGGACTGTCGGTGAGTCAACAGCAGGTCAGAGGAGGAGCCGCTGCGGGACAGAGATGACAATTGCTCTTTAAAAATTATGATTTAAATCGAGTTGATTTAAATCAAGCCTTTTTACTAGTGATTTAAATCATGATTTAAATTGTGATTTAGATCGACTTGATTTCAATCAAATCCACCCTGCTCTGAACAGCAGAAAAAGAAAATGCAGTATCTATACAATACATGCCAACATGTCCTGACCACTCAACCCAATAGAGCACAACCAACAGAAACCCAAAAAGAATTACACTGCCATACATCAAGAGTATCTCAGAAACCCCCAACAGACTCCTACAACCACATGGAATCAGCGTAGCACACAAGCCTACTAAAGCCTTTCAAAACATCCTAAGCAAACCAAAAGACCCAGAAACTCCAGAAGAAAAAACAGGAGTCATCTACAATATACAATGTAAGAACTGCAACAACCACTATGAAGGACATACAGGCAGAAGACTGGCAGAACACATCCATGAACACCAACTGGCAGTCAGAAGACATGACGAAAATACTTTAATTTCACAACGTATAGACAGATTTAACCATAGTTTCAATTGGGAAAATGTGACAATCCTAGACCAGGCCAAGTCCAAAAATGCCAGGGAATTTTTAGAAGCCTGGCACTCTGAGAAATCAGCTATCAATAGACATATAGACATTAACAACATCTATAGATTATGCAAAAGAGACAATCAACCAGCACAAAAGAGAACAAAAAGACTTCAGCACCTCTCAGGTAGTAATCAGCACCCAGATTAGCATTGATTAACTCCAAGGTTAACTTCAGACCAACAATCAAGTAAACAATACCCAATCAACAAACTGTCAAAGAGCCATCAGTTCAGCTCAACCAAAGAATCTCTAAGACCGCTCCCACCCACACAGACAGGCAAGTCACCAAAATATAAACTGATAGCAAACAGCACTCCTTACTACTAGTACTGATGATGTTACCTAGTTAGGGTAATGAAACATCTGCAAGAAAACAAGCAAGCTCAGAGAGCACCAAGGACCTCTCACCTTGTTGAAATGACACCAACTGTGTTCTATTCAATAAGAAAATCCCTCTACATCTGAAATCCATGTCTATCTAACAGTCATTAGACCAGTTACAATGTGCGGAAGTGAAACATTGGCCCACAACAAAAAATAATAGCAGAATCTCCATATTATGGAGATGAGAATGCTTTCATGGTCACTTGGCACAACAAGACTAGACTGAATAACAAATAAAGATATGCTGGTATTGTCTCCATTGCTGAGAAAAACAACAATTGTGTCTAGAGTGATATGGTCATGCCATATACCAGCAAAATATCCATAGCAAGAACAACTTTAAAATTAAAAGTAGAAGGCCCCCAGCCAAAAAAACAAAAATAAATATACAGGTTCAACCAACTGAAAAACAAAAATTGAGCTAAAGAAGAAGAAAAAAGGCAATTAGTTTCCACAATATGATCTTGAGCACATATCTAACATTTTTAAGGAGAAAATCAGGAATTATTCTGGTCCTGGAGTCCTGTATACTCTATTGATACAGAACCAAAGGAACTTGTGAAACGAACTTAAAGAAATTGTTAAGAATGGATGTGAAAAGAGATGGCCAAAGATGAAGAAATATAAAAAAGCAAACTGGATGTCAGAACAAACTCTGGAAATTGACAAGAACAGAAGAGAACCCAAAGTCAAGAAAGACAAAAATCTGAAGAAAGAACTTAAGAAACAAGAAGCAGTATACAACAACCTCTATAAAGCACTGAAGATGGAAACAGAGAAGGAAAATCTTTCAAGACTTCTGAATTCAGAAAGAGGTTCCAACCTTGAATTGATATGCTGAAGGACATCAATGGACCAAGTAGTAGACGTACTAGTAGATACCAATAAGCAAATAAACCAAGATGAAAGGATTACACCAAAATACTGTATAGGTGAGATTTCAACACTGAAGATAATTTGGAAGATACTTCTTACTTGCAAGAACTGCTAGTACTAGAAGATGAAGTTAGAACAACAATCTGGTCATTACCAAGTCTATGGAAGGCTATGGGAAATGATGTTATACTCATAGAAATATGGAAAGCAATAGAAGGGCTACATGGGGCTACCCTTGTTTACAAAGTGGATTTCGTGTGCAGAAGGTTTTCCTCTTGTTTGATGTGATAATTGGTGCATTCAGTCTTTATCTGGTGGCAAAAGTTTTTGTAGTGGCTTTTAAAGTTAGCTACATAGCCAGTTTTGTTTTTTCGCCAAAGAGGGTTTTTTTTGGATTGGAGCTTCCTTATTGTTATGGGTAATTTGTTTTTCTTGGTTTTGGGGGTTATTAGTGGTACGTATAGTTTAATGACTCTTTTGATTTCGAGCAAAAAAATGTTTATTTTTATTTTATTTTATTTTAGCAAAATTTGTATGCTGCCCAACTTCCGAAGGACTCTGGGCGGCTCACAGTAAATAAAAAAAGACAGCAATAGAAACAATTTAAAAATACATCAATATTAAAATAAAACATTCACACAAACATACATGGGCCAATCAGTCCATTATTGGCCCCAGGCCTGCCGGAAAAGCCAGGTCTTAACGGCTTTACGGAAAGCCAGTAAGGTGGGGGTAGTACAGATCTCGGGGGGAAGTTGGTTCCACAGAGTCGGAGCGGCTACAGAGAAGGCCCTCCCCCACGGGCCCGCCAGCTGACACTGTCTGGCTGATGGGACCTGAAGAAGGCTAGCCCTGTGCGACCTCACTGGTTGTTGGGAGGAGTGTGGTAGAAGGCGGTCACGCAGATAAACTGGTCCTAAGGGAGCGCAATCGGCAACCAATGCAGCTCGCGAAGGATGGCACTTGTATGGGTGTACCTTGGCACACCCATGACTGCTCGCGCAGCTGCATTCTGGACCCGTTGTAGTCTCCGGACACTCTTCAAGGGTAGCCCAATGTAGAGCGCATTGCAATAGTCAAGCCGTGAGGTGATAAGGGCATGAGTGACCATGAGCAGAGCCTCCTGATCCAAATAGGGCTGCAATTGGTGCACAAGGCGCACCTGTGCAAAGGTCCCCCTGGCCACAGCTGTCAGGTGTTGATCTAATCTCAGCTGTGAGTCCAGGAGGACACCCAAATTGCGAACCCGTTCTGAGGGGATTAAGTTTTCTCCCCCCAGAACCAAGGAAGAACGATCAACATGGTCCTTCGGAGGCAATATCCACATCCACTCGGTCTTGTCTGGGTTAAGTTTGAGTCTGTTAACTCCCATCCAGACCCTTACATCGTCCAGGCACTGCTGAAGACCATGTTGTAATGGTTTTCAGCAGTATTGCAGCCAGTGAATAGAATTTGCCAATCAAGAGATGAGAGGTCGGTGTCTATGAGATCATAGTTGGCTTTTTTAAAGTTATAATTAGGGATCCCATCTTTATGATGATTTTTGTAAGGACGTATATTGAGACAAAAGCCAATCATGCTGTGGTCACTGTTGGAAAAGGGTTCTTTTATTTGTAGAACAGAATAGAATAACAGAGTTGGAAGGGACCTTGGAGGTCTTCTAGTCCAGTGGTTCCCAAAGTGAGCAGTACCGCCCCCTGGGGGGCCGTGGGATGACTTAGGGGGGCACTAAGAAGCAAGGGGGGAAGCAGGGGGCGCTAAGAAGC
>QLTV01004250.1:1755207-1767161 GCA_003457575.1 Thermophis baileyi | reverse complement strand
TCCTATAATCTTTCCTCTGCTCTCGCACTCGTCTAGGTATCTGTTTTAATACAATTACCTCTTTCTCTTTATATATTATCAGTTCATCTCTTGTGGCCTTGTATATGATGTCTCTAACTTTCTTCCTGGCAAATCTTATATGTATTTCTCTAGGTAGATGATGACGTTTAGCATAATTTGTCTGTACCCTGTAAATCTCGTCTATTTTGGTGATTATTTCCTGGGCATCCCTCTGAAGGGTTTCTGCAAATATACTTGCCATCAGTCCGCCCAAATCCTCATCTCTTGTCTCTGTTATATTTTGTAGTCTTAGGTAATAGGATGAGCGTTCCATCTCTAAATTTATAATTGAGTTTTCCAATTCTTTTTTGGTTACTATCATTTTTTGATCTATTTGATATACTCTTTTTTCTGTTTTCTCTGTCTTTGTCTCTATCAGCTTGATATGTTGTTCATTTTTCAGAATCGCCCCTTGTATCAGCTCCATTTTATTGTCTAATTTTTGGATACTTGAATTCAGCTCAATATGGTTTTGTGACATTGTCTCCTGCATTTTTAACATAGTTTCTTGCATCATAATGAGTGTTGTATTCATATTTTGGATAAGAGATGTACTACCTGTTTTTTCTACTGTTAACATTTCATCTATTGAGCGTTGGCTTGATGGAGAAGGGGTCGCTACCGTAGGGTTAGAGGATGCCTTTTTCCCAGCCCTCAGAGTTGTTGTTGTGATAGTCGACATTTCTTTTATTATTTTGTTTTGTTCCCCTATAATTTTATATATCTGCCCCCAAATCACCATCCAATACCTCCAATAATACAAATATTTCAAGTATCTGGTTTTTCTACTGTTAACATTTCATCTATTGAGCGTTGGCTTGATGGAGAAGGGGTCGCTACCGTAGGGTTAGAGGATGCCTTTTTCCCAGCCCTCAGAGTTGTTGTTGTGATAGTCGACATTTCTTTTATTATTTTGTTTTGTTCCCCTATAATTTTATATATCTGCCCCCAAATCACCATCCAATACCTCCAATAATACAAATATTTCAAGTATTTTCCTTTTGTACAGACTTACTCCTTTTACCTAGAATTCAGATAGCGTATTCTACTATTCACTTAATTTTCTCTAAGATAATAATGTTAACAACAGTAATATAACGCATTTAATCAATATGTATATATATATATATATAATAATTAATATCAGATAAGGTCAACTTAGTCTCTAACAGATATTTCCTTATATGTTTTATAAATAGGTATTATTTCATTCACTATTAAATACAAATTAATATATCAATATAGTTATAGATACAATAGTCAATTATTCTTTATGTTTAACTCTCTATGTAACTTAATCTCTAACAAATATTTTTAATATATATACTATAGGTTGTCTATTTCATTTACTGTTAAATACAAGGTAATATATCAATATACTTATAGATAATTTAATTAATTTAATTAGAGTACTGTAATTAATTGTTCTTTATATTTAATTTACTATATAATCAGGGAGGGGGAACAGTATAGGGTGATATTGAAAAGCAGGAGGTTAAATAAGAAAAAGAAAGTATTCCACCTTTATATATTTGTCTAATAGGGTTCCAGTAGAGTACTAACAAATATTTCTGCTAAAGCATTTATCTATTTATTTAATTTATTGGTCCCAGATCTCTTTCCCTAGAATGTAGAAGTCTTTCAGTAATTAGTTCTTGTTACAGTCTTACTCACGTCGCTGCCTCCAACAGGTTGTTTAGTCCTCAGTCACCATTACTCTTTGTAGGTCCTTGGCTCCTCACTCTTTGATTTTTATTTTGAAATATATCCTTTATTTCCACTCACAGCATTGCCCAAGCCATCCAAATCTTCAATATCTTCTCCTAGGCACCAATCTCCTCTTTCACCCGTTGACATTCAGTTCTTTCCTCTTCCGAACCGATCACTCTCCGTACATCCGCTTTCGGCAAATTAGCTCAGCTGTCTTTCGGCTCTCACTTTCACTTGCCGCCTGAGTCCGCTTGGAGCTTCTCTTTGCCGATACGATCTCGCTCACTCTCTCAGCTCTTTCTTCGGGAAATACGGTTTTTCTCACTTAACTTGTCAGATGTAGATTGTTGTGATAAGTTTGCTTCCAGATCTTTATGTGGCACGCTGCAGCTTCGGGCCCGCCATGGTTACAGCATGATCGAGCACTTTAGTGTTGGGTTAGGGAGGGTGTCCTTCGCTCTGCCGGACAGCTGCTCTCCGCCTCGGCGATGCTCGGAATGCCCCTCTTCTCCGCTGAGTCCTCCAAACTTCTTGCGCCCCGAAAGGTCCCCCAAACACTAAACAATTTCGGAGTTGAAAGACAGAGATTGTCTTTCTCCTCCTACCCCGCTCAGCGCTGCCACCGGATTACTTTCCATTTTAATTGATAAGAATAAACTATTAACACTTCTATTTCTGAAAGCAATTTGCACAACTACCTAAATCTTTTGCACAGTACTATGTGTGTGTGTGTGTGTGTGTGTGTGTGTGTGTGTGTGTGTGTGTTCATGTGCAGAGTTCTGTTAGAACTGATATTCTTAGAAAATGATTTGTTAGGTCAGGTCATAAATTGTCCCTTAAGTCAAGATGGCCTCAGAAAAAGATCTGAGTTGAAGGGTTTGGGCTGTAAATAACGTTTTTAATAACAGAACTAAAGAAAAATGCAGATGTGGGAATTCCCTTTGTAATACTTTGGAAAAAATGGCTGGATATATAACTATCTTATGTTCATAGAGCCGAGGTGGCGCAGTGGTTAGATTGCAGTACTGCAGGCTACTTCAGCTGACTGCTAGCTGCAGTTCGGCGGTTCAAATCTCACCGGCTCAAGGTTGACTCAGCCTTCCATCCTTCCGAGGTGGGTAAAATGAGGACCCAGATTGTTGGGGGCAATATGCTGACTCTGTGAACCGCTTAGAGAGTGCTGTAAAGCACTGTAAAGCGGTATATAAGTCTAAGTGCTATATTCATTTGTATTTATAAATCAATTAAAGCTAAGATTATTTATTGAAAAGGTAGACTAGGTACATGAGTCAACTAGGTCAATGGTCGACACCAGTTATCATATTTCACAATTGCATCCAGCAAAGTGCTCCTGAGAATTCACCAACAAAATGTCAAATGATTGGATTTCAAGGACAGCAAAAACATTGATACTATGGTGACTGAAGTAAGCAAAAGTAACAATTTTGTATTTTATTTTTTTAGCTCCCCGCCTAAAATTTGAAGAACATTAGTGGCATAATCTATGAAGAATTGTGGACCTGGCCTTTGGAAAAGGTAGATATGAGCAAACCATTACAGGTGAATTTTCAGAAAAGATTATTCAGTCCTAAGAGGAAAATGTGAGAAAGAAACTTAAAATAGCATCACTTTGATTTTGTCTGGCAGAAGATGGAAGCAGAGAAAAACACTGACAGACTTTCAAGATTCTGTCATTTTACCCTATAAAAATTAAAAGTTTCCTGGAATTCTTGCCATGCCTGTTTCCTGTCCTGGGCTATCTTGGAAGGACTGACCCAATCTCCACAACAGTGGAGCCAGATGTCAGTGCAAATCATTTTCTCCTATTCTAAACCATCCTGGATACCCTAACCCTAACCCTAACTTAACTTCAACTGTAATTACCAAAAATCTGTGTACTGCATACCAGCTGATTCTCCAAACTACAACACAGTCCTTTCAACAGTTCCAAGAAGGCTCCACACCAATTTGCACCACTCAGGTGACTCTGATGACACAGATAAACCTCCAGGTGACCTTAACGAATGCTAAAAGAATGCAAATGACCAGCTGTCTGCAAGGAGTATAA
Organism: Thermophis baileyi; assembly: GCA_003457575.1. Lineage (NCBI taxonomy): Eukaryota > Metazoa > Chordata > Lepidosauria > Squamata > Dipsadidae > Thermophis > Thermophis baileyi. The sequence continues at coordinate 1,763,323 of QLTV01004250.1, read as the reverse complement.
ATCCTTCCATTTCTCACCATCCAATCAGAGCTGAAGAAGCTTCTTGGATGAGAAGCGAAATGTAAAACCAGAAAGTCCAGTTGGCTCTTTGGGTGGGGGGAAGAACTTTTGGGACAACCATGACCTGGATGACTGAGAATCTCCACAGATACCAGTTTTTCAATTTTTAGATCACTGCTGCATTCTAACATCACAAGAATTTATTTTATAATACATTTATAAGACTACAATTTGTCACACAAGTTATGAACAGTCATGGAAAATAATGACAGAATTTGCTTTCCAAGTGCCTCTAAAAAACAGATGATTTATTGAGATTTAGTCAGGCCAAAGGCTGTTGAATCTCAGTCAGATGAAACAAAGAGTTCACTAGGAGGCTTGCACAATAAGAACACATCTCTTTCATGCTCTTTGATGAGTTTCTTGTTTTCCTGGAGATAGTAAGACTGAAAATTTAGGACAGTCTTTAGTTACTGAAGCCTTTATTTTTCATTAGTTTATGTTATTCTTATTATGTGATAACATATTCCTCAGTTTCATATATTATTTTATTGTTGCTTATTGTCAGTGAAGAAGATACATTTTGATGAAAGGACAAGCTTTGCAAGGACCTGGTAATACTTGGGGTATGCATATACATAAACACTAACATATTTGGAAATGTGCAATCTTCCCACCCTTGAAGGGCCATTTGAGCAGTGCTGAGGCAAATACAAGAACGTTTACCTTGTGAAGAGCAGCTGTACCATGTCGACCAGAGTGTGCTCTGCAGATTTTCTCAATAACTCTGAAGACAAAAACAAATAACACAGGTGTCATTATCCCATGTGATATTATCTAGAGGCTTCTTCATGTAGACTTCCCTCCAAGTGTTGCTTACAAAGGATTACTAGAAATTTATTAAAACCAATCCAGGCTCAGCTGTGCAGAAAGAAAAGGAAAGATACACCAAGCCACACTACAGAGATAGAGGAATGTAGAGATGAGAAAGGAAAAAACAGAGGAGCAGGAAATGATTAGCAAAGTCAACTACTTTTCTAAAAAAATTAAGGAATGTAAACTCAATTTTACACATTTAGCATATTTTATGTTTATTTACTTTTCAGCATTCAGACTTATTAAATATAGAAATAATATATGCCAAAATAATATAAATGTTTATGATTTGCTTGTTTACATTGCAGACCTACCACTAAGCCTCATCTCAAAGCATATACGGAAGCAAGACTGCATGATTTCACACACAGATTCATTCGTGAGATGAGCTCCAACTGGAGCGAGGAGGAGAGTCCTCAAGACCTGAAAGAAGAACAAATCAATATGAAAGGTTATATTCTAATCACATTTTAATATCAAAAACATTCATATGAAATAACAAAGAAACATTTTAAATATCAACTAAACAGTGGAAGAATACTTCTTTTTAGTATTATCATTTAGACAACTAGTCCCATATAAGTGAATGAGAGCAAATTCTTTCCCTGTCACAGATCATTTGGATACAGCATGAAGTCTGAACAAAGCATTTCCCCAAATCAGTCTCTATGAACAGAGATTGAGAGACAGTTTGTGAATACTTAAAATTACTCATAATTTTTAAGAACTCTGACTAACACTGTAGTCTGAGTTTTGGGTAGGTCAATGAATAAAGTCTGCTAAATAATTTACAAAGTAACATATGTTATTGTCTTATTGAACTCAGTGAGTCAATGAAGCCTTTGTTGGAAAAAGTATATGAAATGTTACTACAGAGGTAGTATGTAATAACACCTCTTTCAACACAGCCATACCTCTTTTATAACAGTTTCAACTTATTGATACTTTGAGGCTGTCTGGTGTAAAATACACAATATTTTACTTGTATTAAAGTCAAGGCATTATATGTTCATGTTCCAAAATTTCAAAATATGAGATTTTTTCGGTTTTGGTCATTCTGTTATAGATTTACTTATGAGTTTAGGACCATTGTTGTGCTCCATGACTTTCATTTAAGTTTCAGCTCATGGACATATATTCTATAGCTTTGCGGTACATTTGCTGATATAATCCAGAATCCATTTTTCCTTCAGTGATTGCAAGTTAGCCTCAAACTATGATATTCCCATTATCATGCTTCATAGTTGTTCCAAAAGTCTGGAATCTTTCAGGCAGGATGAGATAGGCAGCAATGGATTTTCTGGAGACCAGTGGATTCCTCATTATATATTTCCATGCATACTACTCTTGTACAGTTGTTTCTTTATAAAAGACCCAAGAATGCTTATATAAGACAATGCAAATGCCTGCAGTTCCTTTGTCATTATTCTGGAATTCTTTGCAGCCTCCCAGAGTAAAGCATACTTTGCTCCAGGGATATTTCTGGATGGATGAGTAACTATGGTATTGCATTTTATTTTCAGTCTGTATATTATCTATTTGACAGTGGATTGGCAATGAATCATGTTCTTTGGCAATGATTTTGTAGCCTATTTTCCACCTCATGACTATCAAACAGCATTTTTCTACAGTCTGCAGGGATCTCTTTTGATCAGGGCATGATTCATTTCCATAAGCTGTATTGTGAAGAAAAGACTCCCAATGTTCAGTTTTTATACAGAAAGCCACATTAAATTTGTATCTTATTGTCTAGAACAGGGGTGTCAAACTCGATTTCATTGCTGGCAGAGGCACCGTGGGCCAGTCCTTCACTGTTTCCAGGGCAGCCCCACGGGCCAGATCTAAGCACCCTACGGGCCGGATCCGGCCCCCGGGCCTTGAGTTTGACACCCCTGGTCTAGAACAGGGGTCCCCAACCTTTTGGACCTCAGGGACCAAGGTCATAATTTTAAATCCCGTGGACCACCAAATTCATAATTTTAAATCCCACGGACCCTAATTCATAATTTTAAATCCCGCAGACCACTAATATGAATTTTTAAAAAAAGATAAATACATTTGTAAAATAATGATCAGAGAACTATTTTATTAATATGAAATGCACCTATTTAATAAAACAAAATTATAAATGCTTATTTAATTACAACAAAATCGTAAATGCTTATTTAATCATAACAAAATCTTTAAATGTTTTAATTGTAACAAAATTATTAAAGTTAGTGTAATTATTACAAAATAATTGAAGCTTATTTGATGGTGGCTTGCTAATGTTGGGAAACTCAGTCCCACATTCCAGAGCTGCAGCTGTAGTCCCTCCCCTCCCCTCCCGCCTTTCCTTTCCTTCTTTCCTTTCCTCCTCTCCTCTCCTCTCCTCTCCTCTCCTCTCCTCCCCTCCCCTTTCCTTTCCTTCTTTCCTTTCCTCTTCTTCCTTTCCTTTCCTCTTCTTTCCTTCTTTCCTTTCCTTCTTTCCTTTCCTTCCTCGGGGCGTGCACCTACGGAGCTCCACCGGCCTCAGGCTCCAGGGCTGGCGGGTGCCTTGGTGGGGCAGGGAGACAGTGACACTGCCTGGAAAGCCGGCGGATGGGCATGCCAGGCGGTCTCTGAGCCTCACCAGGAAGGTAAGCCGAGCACGGGCCGGGCCCATGCGCACTCCCACCCGCCCCTTGCTCCGGCCGTCTCCCGGGAAGTTCGCGGGAAGTGGCGGCGGGTGGAGCTGGGCAAGGTGGAGCCACTGGTGCAGCGCCCGATGAGGAAGGCCAGGCGGGGGGCGCGGCCGATTGTCTCGTTCACACCGTGGGACGGATGGGCTGGAACTTCACGTCGCGAAGCCCGCAGCCGGGTCGGGCAGGGACACTGGCTTGCAGTGAAGCCCACCACCACATGGCCCATCCGCGCAATAGGCTGCGCTGCCCCGCTCAACCGCGCTTCTTTGCTGGGTACCGGAGGAGGCTTCCAGCCTGGAAGCCGCCGCCAGCGCCCAGCAAAGAAGCGCGGTTGAGCGGGGCAGGGGTGTTAGTACGGGAGTGGCAAGGAGATCAGGGCAGGCGGCGGTTCGTATTCATGCATGGAGGGCAGGCGAGGGGAGGGCAGGGGGCCCCCCGCCCTGGCGCCCCTCCTCTACGCAACCTGCTGCTGCCAAGCGGTCTCGTTCACGCCGCTTGCTTCGCTTGTGGGGTGGATGGGCTGGAATTTTCACGCTTTTTTGCTGGGCGCCGGCGGGCTCCTCGAGAGACGAGAGTTTGCAAGGAGCCGAGCTAGCATCCACAATGGACAGCAAACTCCGGCTGCTCCCCGGACCGGACGCCGTTTACTGCTCCAAGTCCCAAGTGACAAGAGACAAGGGCTGCCTTGCACCACCGGCTGGCGCAAATATACCGAGGCAGAATGCTGATGCCGCGCAAATGCTGATGCCGCACTACAGCAGAGAAGCAGCCGGAGAGAATCTAGCAGGCGCTTTCTCGCAGGCCTCCCACCCAGAGGCCTCGCAGAAGGAGAGATGTAGGCCCGAAAGGCGGCTGAACCCCCCCCCCCCCAGCAGCCGTTCGGCTGAGTGCTGCGAGTTCTTGATCTTACCTTCCTGTTCCAGCTCGTGTGGCTTGCACCGCTATACTCAAGGTGAGGTTTGCGCTCGGCCTTAAGAGTGGGGGCTGGCATGTGGGCGGGGTGATGTTGGGCGGTACAGCCTTGTGTTCCCGTGCACGGGCTGGATTAATTGCTCTCGGCCATATCCAGCCCAGGGGCCAAGATTTCTCCATGGACCACCAAAATTTTCTCGCGGACCACCAGTGGTCCGTGGACCACAGGTTGGTGACCTGTGGTCTAGAACATCTGCATCAAGTTACTCCCTAAAAAACTAACCATTCTACGGTTTCATTTTTTCCAACAAAATTAGAACATGTTTATTAAATTCAGAGGAAGCTCTGATCACAATGTACATCAGTTTTACAGGATACAGATAATCCAAAAAAAATTCCACCATGTCCAACATACCTGCAAGATCTTCATCAAGACAACCTCATCACTTGCAGGATCTGTGCCCACAAATCGGGCATGTGTTACAGCATCTGCCAAGTTTTCCATTCCCTCAGCTGTGCCCTCATGATTTGAATCTAAGAACACAAAATAATGTTTAATAAACCAAGGACAGTGTAAACAGACTTCCTAGTAAAATACGCCACCTTTATATTCATGATTTTCCTTCTTCCCATTCATCCATAAAATTTGTTGTACTACTAGAACCATAATTTAATAATTAGGACTTTACATCCTGAACCTTCAGTAAAAAGACTAATAAACATTGTAACAAGGTATCAATCATTTTATCTCACTTCCATCACACTTCTCAATCCGATCAAATGGCTGTGGGTGTTTGGGCTGCCCAGGCCTGGGAATATTCCAACTTTGATCTTGGATGGGATAGCACTTCCCCCTTCAGAGTTGGTACACAATCTGGGGGTCTTCCTGGACTCACATCTCTTTCTTGAAGAGCAGATGTCGTCTGTGGCCAAGAAGGCCTTTGCATAGCCACACCTGGTGTACCAATTGTAATTTTTCTTAGTTTAGGATAGGGGTGGGCAATTAATTTTTCCAAGGGGGTCACATGAGAAACTGAGACTGTTGTGGAGGGCCACTGCCACTGCCCCCATCCTCCTGCCCACTGCTGCCCTGCCCCGCTTCAACTCCCGGCTCCTGCCTCCCAGCAATGCCATGGGCTGGATAGAGAAAGCCAAAGGGCTGGATGTGGTCCGCAGGCCTTAAAACGCCTAGGTCTGGATTAGGAGGTTTTCAGACGGTCACCTCACTGTTGACTACTGCAACATGCTTTATATGGAGCTTCCCTTGAAGACCACTCAGAAACTTCAACTGATCTACAATGTGATGGAACAAACAATACAGATAATCCTCAACTTACAAATGGTCCCTTAGCGACCGTTCAAGTTATGACGGACCATTGAAATTGATATATAATCCAGTTTCAAAGTTATGGCCATTGCAGCACCCCCACGTTCACTTGAGTAAAATTTGGATGCTTGGGAATCTGCCCACCTTGTGATTGACAGCATGAACACTGTAGTGTAGAGGCTCCTCCATCCCACCCTGCCACAACCCTGCAAGCCTGGGGCCTGCTTTCCTGCCCCACAGGTTCCCATAGACCTGCTTCCCACCCCATTTCCTCCTCCCCACCCCCCATTGTTGATCAGCCACTTACCTTTTACTGTAGATCTCCTTCTGGAAGCAGCAGCAGCATAGTGGAGATTGCATGGCTCTGTCCTAAAAATGGGTGCCAACTTGAGAACAGCTGCAATGAATTGTAGTCTCTTCAAAATGGTGCCCACTTCCAGGACAGAATCATGTAGCCTGCAGGGAAGCTGACAGGCAGAGCAACCTGTTCTTCTTTCCCAACACAAACTCCAGACCCCTAGAGAATTGGGAGATTGCACTGGGCAAGAAGAGAGGGCAACCACTTCTGGGGACAGAAGGAGAGTGTGGGACCCAGCAGAATGGAAAGCAGGGCCAAGGCCTGTGAGGGCCTGGTGCGGTGAGAAAGCAAGCCCAAAGCCTGTGGGGACCCAGTGGGGCAGCAAGTGGAGCATGGAGCCTTGTCAGGCTCAGGGAATGAGAGCTGGAGAGGTGCTGCTATATGAGGGTCTGTTATGTGACCCATTGCTTCATCATGTTTACCATATTTTATCTTTATTTTGTTATATTTGATTGATTTTATTGTACAGGTAGTCTGCACTTAGCTACCACAATTGGGACCAGCAACTCAGCGGCTAAGCAATGTGGTTGTTAAGCAAGACCTCACATGACTGCAATTTTCTGGTTTTACTGGCAGCTTCTCCACTGATTCTACTTGTTGGGAGCTGGCTGTAAAGTATGTAAATAGTGATCACATGACCCTGGAACAGTACAACTTTGTAATTGAAAGCTGGTTGCCAAGCACCCATAATATGATTATGTGACCGTGGGGATGCTGAGATGGCTGCAACTACTAGGATCCATCATACGTCCCCCTCATTTAGCACTGTTGTAACTTCAGCACAGTTGCTAAATTAAGTGAGAACTACCTTCATTATTATTATTATTATTTTTAGCCATATAAAATACAAAACATAATCCTGTTTATTCATTATAAAAACCAATCCGAATTTCAGTTCTCCTGGGATCATTAATATATAATTCTCAGGCAAGTAATTGTTCTCTAAGTCATCAGTTTTAGTTTATAATAAAAGAGAAAATAGTCTCAATCCATACCTATTAGTCCATATGAAATGAATTTGTTTACTGATGTCAGAGCCAGTCCAGTAATCGGGCCTGTAGTATCTTCTGATCGAATAACTTCCAGAAAAGGTCGAAGAAAAACAATAGGTTCAATGGCTGAAAGTTCTAAATCAGAAGACAAAATTAAACATCATAAAAGTTACTTATAGAACAGTGAAAAGATTCCTCCAGTGAAAGAAGAATCTTGCTGAGATTCAAGTCAGGCCACCCCAAGATGAGTTCATTGGTTTATTTATTCACACTTATATTCAAATAAACTACACAAAGAAATCTAAAAAGTTCTTTGTCTTATATATCAATACAACAATAGAAAAAAGGTACAGAGTAAAAAAAAGAATATATGAAACTTATTCACTAAAGATAGTCATTATTTTTATTACAATTTTTAATTGCTAAGGTACCTGTAATTTGAAAGTGCATAATCATTCAGTCTCCCTTCCCACCTCACCCCAGTTTAAATATTACTCAGTTTGATAATATATTATTTTACTAAAATGTACGTAAATTGCTTTTATAACTATTATGATTACCAGCAGGAATATTTGGGGGAGAGAGGGACTGGATGTGAGATCGTTGTAGTTAACTGCAGAATGTATATTGTTATAATATACTCATCCAGTTTTCTTGCATTACTGGATTGTTTGGGGCAATACAGGGGTGAAATCCTCCCGGTTCGGACCGGTTCGAGAGGACCGGTAGCAGACATGTGGCCTGGTTCGCAGAACCGCCAGCGACAGCTGGCTGGCCACGCCCCCGAACCGGTCCCCCGGTCGCCTCTTGCTCGCCCTGCCCTGCCCTGCCCCGCCCAGTCTCTGCTCTGCAGCTTGCCTGCCTGAAGCCTGCACCCTGATCTGCCTGCCAGGTAAGCCTGCGAAGTCGCGGCCTACCTAGCTGCCCATGCCCCCCCATCCCAACCTGCCTTCCCCAACCCACTCCCCCCCCACAGCCTTGGCTTCCT
>QLTV01004250.1:1729263-1753772 GCA_003457575.1 Thermophis baileyi | reverse complement strand
CTGCTTTTGCATGGTGTGTGAGCCAGTTGTGTTGTTGTGTGTTGTGTGTGTGTGTGTGTAAAGTGTAAAAGGTTTTTTTTTCCAGCTCTTTGTGATGTCGACTTGGCCATGCCCACCTGGTCACCTGACCACCAAGTCACGCCCATCCGGTCACATGAACACCAAGCACACCCATCCGGCCACATGACCACCAAGCCACACCCACCTGAAGCCACACCCACCAGACCTCAAGCCACACCCACAAAATAAGCCACGCCCACAGAACCGGTAGGGAAAATTTTCACATTTCACCCCTGGGGCAATACTACTATTACATAATTTGCTAAGGAAAGGCTCTATGTTCTAGTACTGGAGTGTATGGAACTGCCTTGAATTGCGGGAGACCCTAGTAATGAAGTTTAGAATAAACTAAAATAACTGGTAACGTTTTTCTAGGATTTGAGACTTCTCCATCCATGGAGAAAGAGAATTCAGAGATTCTACCCCTGAGCTGTACCATGTTCCTTTCTCTTAGAAACACTGGTGAGCAGAGCAGAGAGAGTCAATGAGTTTATGGGGAGTTCCATTGCCTGTCAGATGGAGACAAACAGATATATTTGGTCAGAGACTTGAGGTCACTTTATTTTCATTTTGTTGATCAGCCACTTCTTTCTTCGCTCACATAATAGAACTTTTGAACTTTATTCAACACAAATGCTATTAGAACTACCTGTTTGTTCCTGGAATGTAAGGTTTTCTGTGTGGTTGCATAATTAATAAGAACAACAACTCAGTGTCATCAGAAATGGTTATGAGTTTATTTATTTATCTATCAATCAATCAATCAATCAATCAAATTTACATAGCTGTCCATCTCACCAAAAGCAACACTGGGCAGCACATAACAAACATATAAAATCACATATAAAAACAATAATATAAAGGATATAAAAATCACTTTAAAGGGTAAATATTATCAAAATATTTTTGGAAGAGTGGCGCAGTGGGTAGAGTGCAGTACTGCAGGCTACTTCAGCTGACTGGTAACTGCAGTTCGGCGGTTCAAATCTCACCGGCTCAAGGTTGACTCATCCTTCCATCCTTCCGAGGTGGGTAAAATGAGGACCCAGATTGTTGGGGGCAATATGCTGACTCTGTGAACCGCTTAGAGAGGGCTGTAAAGCACTATGAAGCGGTATATAAGTCTAAGTGCTATTGCTATTGCTATTGCTAAAAAGCAGAGGTACAAAACCTCGGTGAAAAGAGGATAAAAATAATCAGCTCAGCAAAGGAGCCACCTAAGCAACTGTCCAGTTCCCTGGAAGCCCCTGGCCTAGTAACATAACCAGGTCTTGAGGGCCTTCCAGGCTGTCAAAGGGGATGGAGCTAATCTAATTTCAGGGGGAAGAATATTCCATAAGGAATTTAATAAATGAATCCACTACTACCAGTATGCTAGTATGAGGGGTCCTTGGTGCTCTCTGACCTTGTTTTCTTGCAGACCTTTCATTACCCAAATCAGGAAACATCATCAGTGCTACTCTAGTTTGGGTAATGAAACATCTGCAAAAAAAAACAAGCAAACTCAGACAGCATCAAGGACCTCTCATTTCAACCCTGTGCTACAAATATGCTCCTTTATTAGTATACTAGTATATCCCTGCATTAATGGTAGATCAGTGATAAAATCTAAAGAAACAGCCTTCTAGGGCTGTGATGGGATCTCTATCACTTGCAATAATCCAGCCAGTTTACCAGGTATTTGTTTATATCTGTATCCTGCTGTGGTGTGGCCATGCTCTAAGAGCACATATAAATGTGTATTGTGCAGCATCTGCCCTCCCTCCACTGTAAAAGGAACACAATGCCTTTTTGGGATTCCCTGGAAGTCATCCTTTTGAGCCTGGCATATGCTGTGCCGTAATCCAATCAAATAGATCAACAGCCTAACTTCTTTTTACTTTTCGTGTTAGAAAAAATTAGGAAGGGTCTCTTCTGAGTCTCTTGCCCCATCCATTATCCAGCTGTGGGTTATGAGATAGGGACTTGTCTATCCCGAGCATGTGAAGACAGATTCCAGCGGATTGAGCGGATGAAACCTAGCAGAATAGGACAATGGTCATGAAAGCGGTCTCTACAAACAACGTGGTACGGCAAGACACAAAAATGCCCTGGTCAACCACTGCACCCAGCCCATCGCCAACTGTCTTGACTCTTGTCCTGCCATTGGAGCAAGATGGAATCTGGGAAGAGAGAGTGAGGCTGACTATGCGCATCTCTCCCTCACTTTAATCCAATTCACATGCAAGTCTTGACATCCCCCCAACTGTCGTAAACCTTCAAAGTCCTGTGGCGATGGGCAAGCAACGAAGCAGCAGGTGTGGATACAGTGGGAGCTGTAGCCGTGGACCTGCACACAGGCGGCTCAGGTCTAATGGTCATCTCCTTGCTGACCAAAGCAACAGCTGGATTTGGCGTCTACCTGAGTGATTGAGCAGCCCTCTTTAGGACCGCACTGCTCACCTCCGTAGTACAAGGAAGGGGCTAGAAAAGGTGCCCTAAACATTGTTTGCTTCACAGAACCCTGGCCAGCTTACTGCGGCTGGAGGGGATCCCATTTCATGCGGTCGAACAACAAAACTTCAAATAAAACATAAGGTGACACCACTCACTATTGGCACATGGAATGTACGCACACTTCAAGACAACCCCTCAGCAGATCGACCAGAAAGAACAGCCCTGGTCACCAGAGAGCTCGCAAGATTTAACATCGATATTGTGGTCCTGTGTGAAACTCGTCTAGCCAATGAAGGTCAGCTCACAGAAACAGGAGGCGGTTACATATACTTCTGGTGTGGACGCAGCAGTGATGAACGCCGTGAATCTGGAGTTGGCTTTGTGGTTAAGAATCATCTTGTCCACAAACTTGCCAGTTTTCCCAAAGGCATAAACGACCGACTCATGATACTGCATCTCTCCCACTACCGAGAGGAAAGCAAGCCACACTGATCAGCGCTGATCAGCAATGACGAATCTGGATGAAGTAAAGGACAGGTTTTATGAAGATCTCGATGCCCTACTCTCATCCATGAAGCGCACCGACAGGCTGATTCTACTTGGTGATTTCAATGCGAGAGTAGGATCCAATCACTCTGTCTGGGATGGCGTCATTGGAAAAAATGGAATCGGCAAATGTAACAGCAATAGCCTATTACTACTGAAGACATGTGCGGCTCACGACCTGATCATCACCAATACCATCTTCTGCCTGCCCACTCATAAAAAGATGTCCTGGATGCACCCACGCTCCAAGCACTGGTATCTTATTGATTATGTCATCGTGCGGAGGAAAGACAGACAGGATGTAAGGGTGACCAAGGCCATGCCGAGTGCTGACTGTTGGACTGACCACAGACTCATCATCTCCAAATTAAGCTTTCACATCAAGCCAAAGAGACGTCTGCAGGGAAACAAAGCTGTGATGAAACAGATCAACGTCAGTAAACTGAGGAACCCCAACACAGCAGCTTCACTAGCAGAAGATCTTGACAATCAACTTTCAGAGCTGCAATTAGAGGGAAATGCTGAGAATGACTGGGAACATTTCCGGGATATTGTGCACTCTTCTGCACTAAAGGTTCTTGGACCCTTACACAGGAAACAGCAGGACTGGTTTGACGAAAATGATGAAGAGATCAAGGCCCTACTTGCTGAAAAGCACTGCCTTCACCATGCTCATCAGAACGACCTGTCATCAACAGCTAAGAAAAATGCCTTCAACACCACTCGCAGGACCGTACAGAGCAACCTTCGCAAGATGCAGGACTCCTGGTTGAGTGCCAAAGCAGATGAAATTCATTAGTTTGCTGATAGAAACGATGCCAAACGGTTCTACAAAGCCCTCAGATCCTTGTACGGACCTCAGCCCCCAGGGAGCTCCCCTCTACTGGACTCAGATGGTGCAACTCTCATTACTGAGAAGACTCTGATTCTACAGCATTGGGTTGAGCACTTCCAATTCGTACTGAATCACCCATCTTCCATCAACAACGAGGCGACTGACAGAATGCCCCAGGCGGATATCAACCACAGCCTGGATGCCCCACCATCAAAGACTGAAACCCTACAGGCCATCAGCCAGCTGCCAAGTAGCAAGGCCCCAGGATCTGACGCAATCCCAGCTGAAGTCTAGAAGAATGGTGGTACAGTGTTTGTCGACAAACTTACTCAGCTGTTTCAACCCTTCTGGAATCAAGGATCCATTCCTCAGGAACTGAAAGACGTGCCCATCGTACACCTCTACAAGAGGAAAGGCAAGTCTGCGATAATCATAGAGGAATATCACTGCTTTCCATCGCAGGCAAGATCCTTGCACGAGTGTTGCTGAACTGCCTGACTGACCACCTGGAACAGGATTTATTACTTGAGACACAGTGCGGTTTCTGCAAAGAGCATGGCACTGTGGACATGATCTTCGCAGCCCGACAGCTCCAAGAGAAGTGTCAAGAGCAGAATCATGAATTGTAACCATCTTTGTGGATCTCACCAAGGCTTTTGACATGGTCAGTCGCGAAGGACTGTGGCGTATCATGTCGAAGTTGGGTGCCCCGATAGATTCATCCTGATGGTACGTCAGTTCCACAATGGCATGATGGCTCATGTTCTGGATGACGGAGAAGCTTCAGAGGCCTTTCCCGGCACAAACAGCCTCAAGCAAGGGTGTGTGCTCGCACCAACCCTGTTCAGCATGTTTTTAGCCATGCTGTCAGATGCCTTCCAGAACAGTTCCTTGGGAGTCAGTCTGAGATACAGGACCGATGGGAAACTGTTCAACCTGCGAAGACTCCGGGCTGTCACCAAGATAAAGGAGACTGTGCGACAAGACTTCCTTTTTGCTGACGACTGTGCCCTGAATGCTGGATCAGAGCAGGAAATGCAAGCCAGCATGGACAAATCCGCAGCAGCATGCAACAACTTCGGCCTCCTCATCAACACAAAGAAAACCGAAGTGATACACCAGCCAGCTCCGAATGCCCAACACCAAGAGCCCATCATGACAGTAAAGGGACAAAAGCTACAAGCAGTGGGCAAATTTACATACCTTGGCAGCACCCTCTCCCGTGCAGTGACAATTGACATCAAGGTCAACTGCATAATCACCAAGGCAAGCTCTGCATTTGACAGACTACTGACCAACATGTGGGACCGCTGTGGAATAAGCCTTGCTACAAAGCTCAAAGTCTACTGAGCAGTAGTGTTAACTACCCTGATGTATGCCAGTGAGACTTGGACTGTATACAGGAGGCACGCTAGGCAATTGAACCACTTCCACACATCCTGCCTCTGCAGACTTCTGAGGATCTGGTAGCAGGACAAGGTGCCAGACACAGAAGTCCTTTCCAGAGCAGGCCTGCCATCAGTTTACACCCTGCTGATTAAAGCCCAGACACGTTGGGCAGGCCATATTGCAAGGATGCCAGGCCACCGCATCCCCAAACAACTCCTTTATGGTGAGCTGTCTCAAGGAAAGCAATCGCACGGGGGACAAAGACACGCTGAAAACCTCTCTCAAGTCCCTGGATATCAACACCACCTCCTGGGAAACCCTGGCACAAGATTGATCGACATGGCGCACGTTGATCCACCAAGGCTGCCAGACATTTGAAGGCAGAAGGACAACCATAGCACAAGAGAAGCGAGCACTCCGCAAAGCCAGAGCTGCAAATGCTGCAACAATGGTGCCCACACGTCTGCCCAACATGTGGCAAAACATTCCGTGCCCATATATTCCAAGCCACCTGCGAACACATTGTGGACAGCCCACAACCCGTTAGATGTCAAGGTCCTCTTCAAAAACGATGGACGAACATCATCATTATGCTGTCTCTGACTGTTCCATATATAAATCTCTCTGCCCTATTCTCTCCCACATACCTGTATCCAGTGGGATCCCCTTTTTGGATTGCTGGAGTTGATCTCTAGACACGTGGTGGAGAACCCTCAAATTTTAGTGTGAGGGGACCTCAACCTCCCAGCACTGAGGGTAGATTCTGGCAAGGTTTAAGGGTTCATGATCTCCATGGGTTTGTCCCAAGTCATCTCTGCCCCAACTGATGTGGCAACTAAAGATTACAGCTTGTATATAACAGACATTATATAATCTGGAAACAGAGGAAATTTCTATTATGCCAATATTATGATCAGATCATGTCCCAATCCAACTGCAATTAAGACCTCCATGGAATGATGTGATAAATTTGGACCAATTTGGATGGTCCACCTAAGACATCTAATGGATTCTGTTTTATTGTTACATTGTTACATTGTCATTGCCAATAATTGAGAGACTATGGCGGGGTAAAGACACAATGAATGAATAAAGTCTTCTTCATAGGTAAAACTATATTCAGGAAATATTTTTCTTTCTGTAGTGCAAATCCCTTGAGACCAAAATCCAAGGGACCTGTTCAAATCCTAGAACAATCCTAAAGCATGAACTGAATAGAAAAAAAAGTCATGGTGACGCAGTGGTTAGAATGCAGGCTACTTCTGCTGACTGCCAGCTGCCAGCAGTTCAGCAACTCGATTCTCACCGGCTCAAGGTTGACCCAGCCTTCCATCCTTCCGAGGTGGGTAAAATGAGGACCCAGATTGTTGGGGACAATATTCTGACTCTTTAAACTGCTTAGAGAGGCCTGTAATGCATTGTGAAGCAGTATATAAGTCTAAATGCTGTTGCTTTTGCTATTGCTTAATATACATCTGACAGGGATGCTCTTTTTCAATTAACGTACAAGCCAAAGAATGCCTTGAGCGATATTTTGAAGGAAATTGTGAGGTATAATGCTAGTAAATACATTATTTCCCTGACATTGAAAATTCACCTGGTTGAATGAATGCTGGAAAACATATTACAAATATCTGATACAGTCTCGTCCTCTTACATAACAGGTCTACAAGTAATTATAAACTTTCCCATATATCACAAATGAAGGCAAATATACATGTCCCAGAACAATGATGAAAGATCGAATCTGGGTCAGTTACCAGGACCAGAGATTTATTCTTCCGAGCTTTCGAACTCATGCTGGAGCAGAGTAGAGAGAAGGTCCCTGAGGATGGACCCCAGCATGAGTCCAAAAACTCGGAAGAGTAAATTTCTGGTCCCAGTGACCGAGCCAAATTCGATCTTTGCCATCTATATTTAATAAAAGTACTATGTTACATAAAAAGATGTCACTGATGTAGAAACCTTTTTATCTACCAATCCAATTGATCCAGCATCTGTTCGCTATATAAAAAAGGACTCCAGGTAACCCCAAAAGTAAAATTAATCTTCAAAGCCCATCTGTTATTGTATTTAACACGCAGAAAGTCCACAAATGGCTTCCAGTCTCTTATAAACTTATCTAATCCATTGTCTCTAATCAATGGAGTTAATTTCGCCATCTCTGCCAGTTTGGTCAATTTTAAAGTCCTCTCTTCAACAGTTGGCATCCTCTTTTCCTTCCAATGCTTAGTATAAATAATCCTTGTAGCAATAGCAATAGCAATAGCACTTAGACTTATATACCGCTTTACAGTGCTTTACAGCCCTCTCTAAGCGGTTCACAGAGTTAGCATATTGCCCCCAACAATCTGGGTCCTCATTTTACCCACCTCGGAAGGATGGAAGGCTGAGTCAACCTGGAGCCGGTGAGATTTGAACCGCCGAACTGCAGCTAGCAGTCAGCTGAAGTAGCCTGCAGTGCTGCACTCTAACCACTGAGTCACCTCGGCTCTATAAAGCAGTCACCATGTAGAGAAGTAATGTTCCAAACTGTTTTTCTATCCAATTTGTCCATAATATCTAGAAGAAAGGCTTCGGGTATCATTAGGATTTGTATTTTACATATTTTCTGCATTGTCATTATTATATTTATCCAATATATGTCAACTGTCCAATTAGCAAACCCAAAACAAGGAAACACTCTCAGGAGATTTGAATTCCCAAAAGTAAAACTTTATTGGATACACCATGTTGGTACTGAAGAAACAAAACCAGTTCTTGTTTTCCCGCACAAATGCTTGCCCAGTTAAACAATACCTTCCCTTTCTCCCCACCCCTGGGTGATCACATTGTCCAATTATGAGACATTCTTTTGTTATGGGAACAATCCATCTCTTTCTTAAGCACCTGCAACAGTGACCTTGATGGCTTCCATGCTCTCACAATCTCTGCATACATTCTCCACGTTCCATTTCCCCCTTCCCTCCCCCCAGCTTATTGGCAAGTTGAAAAACATTAAGGTTTGAAAGACACAAAGCGGTTCAATCTTGACAATATGATTTAGCATACTTACAAGACCACCACATATGGTAAAATGTATCTGAAATTTGATTGCATTTCCACCACTTGTTGGCAGTCCCTCTACTCATTTTCACCAATCCATCCAGAGCCAAATACCAACAATACATCATTTTATAAAAAATTTCTTTTAAACTGTAATTCAAACTAAATTTTAAATCATTGGTCCATGCATTCTCCCATTGGTCTAACATGAAGATGAATCTTGAAAATGAATGCGTTAAAGATTGAATAGTAAAATTGTTAAAACATAAAGTTAGACCAATAAGAAAATGGCCTTTACAAGACACTATTTTCCTAATTGCATTGCCTCTCTGCTCAGCAGCTGAAAATCCTCCCTGCTGAAATGCAAGCAGGATTTTTAGCCTCTGAGCAAAGAGACTGACACTCATGTGCGGCCTGCATCGGGCCTCCCCCCACCCATTTAAGGTACTCTGCATTCCTTATCTTATTGCACTGCCTTTCCACTCTCTGCTTGGATTTCAGCTCCCTCTTGTCTCTGAGGGCTGGCTGAAAAAGCTGCCTGCCAAAGGACAGCTCCCATCTGTGCATGGAAGAAAACTCCTTCAGGATTTGAACTCCATTTCTGCATCCCGTCAAAAAAGTTGAGCTCCCCTCCATGCACAGAAGGGAATGCTTTTGGTGGGATGCAAGAACAGAGCTCATTTCTGCACCCTGCCAAAGGAATTCTGTTCCTGTTGGCAAGCAGCAATTTCAGTCAGCTCCCAGAGATGAGAAAGAGTTCCTTTGGTAGGTGGTAGCAGTTTTCAAACTTCCTTGCCAGGTTGGCCACTGACTTTCTGGGGAAGTTGGCAGAGACGGCAAACAATGAACATATGATTGTAGGGCACTTGGCAACTAATTGTAAGTGCAAACAGGTTGCAAAGCACACAGATCAAGATCAAATGACTATGTAGCAGTGGTGTAACATTTTGTGACTACTGGAAGTGCTTTAGAGGCCGGTAAAGCACTCTTTCTGAGGTTGTCACAATTCCAAACTGTCTTTAAATGAATGTTCATAAGATGAGGACTATAAAAACCTGATGTGTGGGTGCATTATCAGAAATTTCTGAACAGTACAACAGATTTTAGTGATCTTGAATTACCAGGACATGGATTACTAAAATGAAACTATTTTGCCTAGTGGGGCTGTAGCTGGTAAATCAGCATAAACTGATAAAAAACACTTTATGCTACTTTTGGATTTATTGGTCAGAAGTAATAGTGCGTCATCTCTATGTCCTCAAATAAATAACAATAACTCATTATTTCTTTTATTCATCCATCTCAAATATAAACCAATACATGATATAAAAACAACAGCATATTTAACATAACAAAGATACAGGCTCAATCACACTGTCTAAAGTTCAGCCTTGGCAACAAAACCAGTTTTTTAAACCAATACAGAAAGCTACTAGGATCAGGGCAGGTCTAATTTCGGTCATAACAGAAACGGTTCCCCTCCAGACACCTATTAGATTATAGTCCCTAATGGACAGGACCTGGAGAATGCCTCTTCTGCTGGATCTTACAGAATGGGTAGATATCACTGAAGAGAGACAGTTCTATAAGTTATCTGGCCTCATGTCATGAACTGAGATTCTTCTCCTTCCCCCTTTTTTTTGGGGGGGAGGTATGTTTTCTCTTTTTTGTTATGCTTTATTTGTTATTGAACAATGACTTGTGTTTTCACACATGCACTTCTGAAATTTTTATCAAATAAATTAATTCTAGGTACAAAAGTTATACAAATATAAAATAAAGAAAAAATCTGGTAAATAATTACTGGATGTCAATTATATTAAATTACATTCAATAATCACAACTGTTAGTAAGTAGGTTTATCAAACTCAAGATTAATTGTAAGCTAAAGAAATTAACGTTGCCTCTTTCAGGCTGAAAAACAGTTCATGTTTGGTTCAACAACAGTAGAGGGCAACATTGGAAAATCTAAATAATGGCAAGATGATTAATGGGGAAATTCATCATCTTTTCTGGTATGCATTTAAACAGATCTATTATATTGAATGCTTATTCTTCAATTTTACTGGGAAATACAATATCCTGTCTCCTCTTCCTTTCCCTCCAAACCACCTTGGCAAACTTTGCTTACAAACCAGCATGGAAGTTAATGTGCAAATTCTTGTAATAAGTTATCTAAATTGAGTAAGCAAGAATCATATTTTACTTGGCTAAAAAATAAGAAATGGATGGATCAGTAAAGGGAAGTTAAACAAAGCTACTCAGGGAACTTTTATTTATTATTTCTTCAAAAGGTAAAAAGATCCCAAATCCATGTTTACTATTACAGAAGTGGAGAAAGTGGAGTTACTTCTTTTTTAAAGCAAAGATAGATGTTTAAAGCAAAACCTGCTTCTCCTCCAATAGCAAAGAAGTTAAATAAAAAGATTGGATCAGAAAAAAGAATGTACACTTCATGCTCTATCTCAGGGATGCAGTGAAGGTAAGAATTATTTCTCTCTTCCTTCCTAAACTGCAATAGGAATATTACAAGGAATAACAAGGAAGATTAGGATTCTGCTAGTCCTCTTCCTTCATTTGTGCTGCACTTTCCCACAAGTAGCCGTTCGCCTTGCAGACTTTTCCCCAAAGATGCAAGGAAATGCAAGACAGGAGGCTCACGTGCACCGGGCCCAGGCCAAAATTAGTCAAGAAACCTGAGCCACATGCTGCTGAAGTGCACACATTTCCTTCGAAGCTGCTGTTGCCTCTCCGGGCGAGAGATCTGCAGCTCAGTATCTCTACTGCCCAGACTCTCTGGTCTCAGATTATTGGGACCTTAAGAGTGCCACAAAGAGTGCAGCCCCCTTATGCCCCAGAAGATCTGGACTCACAGCATCCTACTGAGCCTCCAGAGTGGATACCTAAAGCACTCACACCTGCTCGCCTCACACAGCACTTGGGACTTTGAGCTTTCTGTTCAGTCTCATACTCCATATATACAACATCTGCCGTGAAGAAGACCTGCATGCCTATACTGATATTTAAACCCAAAAAAATGGCCAAACAGAAAGTGGACTTTGAAATCAGGTGCTTTCAAAAGAGGTGGGAGGCAGAGTACCTGTTTGTTGACATTGAAGATAAGATCAAGTGCCTTGTTTGTGGAGCTAATGTGGCTGTACTTAAAAGAACATAACATGAGACGGCACTATGAGACAAAACATCAGGAGAAGAACTAAAACTTGGACATACAGCAGAAGCTAAAGAAGGTGGAAGAGCTTAAAAAGAGTCTGATGTCACAGCAGCATATGTTCAGAAAAGCAAAATCACAAAGTGAAGCTGCTGTGAAAGCTAGTTTTATAGTAGCAGAAGAGATAGCTAAATCAGTCCAGCCATTTACAAACAGGCAGTTTTTGAAGCGCTGTATGATTAAAGTGTGCGAACTAGCACACGAACTAGCATTCCAGATCAAAAGCAAGCATTTTTTAATGTAAGCCTAAGCAGAAATACTGTTGCTGATCGTATATGTGAACTTGCCACTGATTTACAAGTACAGTTGATTGAAAAGGGAAAAGATTTCATTACATATTCCTTTTCTGTGGATGAGAGCGCTGACATCACTGGCACGGCACAGCTGACAATCTTCATCCATGGAGTGGACTCAAGTTTATGCATTACAGAGGAACTTTTGGATATGAAATCAATGCATGGCACTACCACAGGAAAAGACATACCGTATTTTTCGGACTATAAGACGCACTGGTGTATAAGACGCACCAAGATTTTGAAGAGGTAAGTAAGGAAAAAAAAGTTTTTGCCCTCCCCCAGCCCCCAGGAGCACTCTGCAGACCTCCCAAACCCTCTGCGCACCCCATTTTTGTGAAAAACGGGACGGTTTTTGCCCATTTTTCACAAAAACGGGGGCATTTTTGCCCTCCCCCAGCCCCCAGGAGCACTCTACAGACCTCCCAAACCCTCTGCGCACCACGTTTTTTGTGAAGAATGGGTCATTTTTCGCAAAAACGGGCGGTTTTGCCCTCCCCCAGCCCCCAGCAGCACTCTGCAGACCTCCCAAACCCTCTGTGCACCAGTTTTCGCATGGGGCGGGGCTTCGGGAGGCCAAAAATGGCATATTCAGTGTATAGGACGCACCATTTCCACCCTCTTTTGGGGGGGGGAGTGTGTCTTATACTCCAAAAAATATGGTATAACGTGTAACTCACAGAATAGTAAGAATAAGAGTTAGTCAGTTTACAATTGTAACACAGAATCTGAATAATGCATTTTAATAATGAGCACTTGCATTGTATTTTTATAATTGCTCCTGCATATATATTTATATGAAAGACATAGCATTCCTCAGAAAGCTAGTCTACTGCACTAAGTAGAAATATTTAGACAGTTCCGTTTTGGTATCCCAAAACAAACACTGTAGTATAAATATTAGTGAACAGTCGCTCCTGTCCTTTTGTCATCAAATGTTTTTAGAGTACATCTTAGATCAGAGTGTGACAATCCTGATCTGTGGGCACAATGGCACATATAATTTCTCTGAAAGTGTTCCAAATTAAATAAAGATTAATTTATTATGAAATGGTAAAAAATATACGGAAAACACTGAATATCTCAAAATTCTGATGTTCCACCTGACCAGAGGGCAGTAACTCATAGGTAACCAGTAGTCTTCAGTGCACAGTTGAGAATCATTATTACTTTATTTAAACAAGAAATGGTATGTTGTATATGTTAGGAGAAAACCAGAAGGTCATGGAAATATCTCTGAAAGTAATAAGAAATATAGAATTTTGGATACTGTATAAAAATAGGACAGGTAATAAATAACTGTTTCTTCCAACAAAACAAAAACTACCTTCATGTAAAACACTTCAGAGGTGAAATAGTTTGAACACTACTGAGACCACAGTCCATTCTGTACTTATAATATCAATCACATTCAAAAGGATTGCATCAGACTCCTGGAATGCTGAAGTCCACATATTTGCTATTCAGCATGCAAACTGCTATTCAAGTTCAATCAGCTATAAATGTTGCTTTGTTTTAATTTTCCACTGAACTTCCTGGAACCTATTATGAGACTGCCAGATATGTGTATTTAGCAATGGCAACATGTCCTTTTCTCCATTGCTCCAATGTCACCTCCAATGAAGAGACACATATAACCCAACTAGCAAAAGACACTTGAAAGTTGAATCTATTGGATCATACTGCTTTTTTAACTCTTCAAGAAGAAATACTTTCAGGACTCAGATTTTTTTCTTATTCATATATCTAAAAATATTTCCTCTTTATTTATAAAGTTATTTGCATTTCAAAATTTCTACTAATAGCTCCCACATTGCTTGTAAAGTTTTCCTTTCAAAAAACATTCAGAATAGATTTTCCACAGAATACCAACCTATTTGCATATGTATTCTATCACAACTCAGAAAACAAATTTACCTTAAGGAATCCAGGAATTGCAGTATTAAAACAGAATAATGAAAATCACAATAGTACTCAATTATTTTCTTTTCTGTTTTGCATATCTTAGCAAGGAAAGTTCTAGAAGTTTGGAAAGCCATGTTTCTATACAGTACTGTTAGAGACCACCTTTGATGAAAAGAATGAATGAAAAAGTAGCTTTGAAATACTGAGAAAAAAAACACTTGATTTTATGATTCATGGAAACTCTTCATATGTAAATATTATACTTAAAATTATGTCACATACATATAGCTGCCCAGAGTCACCCTATAGGGAAGATGGGCAGCCTAAAAATCTAATAAATAAATAATAAAGTTGCCTTAAAATATTTGCCTTATTTTTATTTGCATTTAGAAAACTGGCTTGTAATTCCAAAATGTATATTGGACAAATACTTCTATTAAATCAATTCAAATATTAAAAATATCAAACTTTCATTATTTGCAATCTCTTCACCATGCACCAGGTTATGAATAGATGACTGGAAAA
The DNA here is from genome assembly GCA_003457575.1 of Thermophis baileyi. Classification (NCBI taxonomy): domain Eukaryota; kingdom Metazoa; phylum Chordata; class Lepidosauria; order Squamata; family Dipsadidae; genus Thermophis; species Thermophis baileyi. Next base: position 1,739,509 of record QLTV01004250.1, on the reverse strand, counting down.
GGAGAGGGGGTGTTTGATGGTATTAAAGTCACAAACCTGTATGATAAAGAATCCTAAAGAGCTAAAGTCCTAAAAAGACACTGCAGACATTCAAATTAGGTTAGCTTCAGACTTCAAGATCTAAACTATAAGTCTGTTAGTATACACAATACTATGCAATTAGTAATAATAATGCTGGGCCCAGAAAAAATATTTTGTTTAGTTGAATAAGGATCATGAATGCTTGTGTCATTATGAGTAGAATTATTTAAGATATAACATGAGGAACCTTCTCAACAGATCTTAGCATAAAATCCATAAAAGAATGTTAGTTGACAAAAGTTCCATTTCTTTGTTCTTGTATTAGTGAGAAATTAAACATTTCACATATTGCACATCACTAATGGATTAAACTGTAATATTCTTTTTATGCATAGCTTCTTCTTTTTAGTAATGCAATTACCTGGAAATACGTGAGAGTTTAATTGCTCTCTGTTATTCATTAAAAGTAGCAAGCCATTTGCTTGGCTTCTATGTTAAAAGCTGCATTAACTTATTTGCTTAAAGTAGCAAGATTTTTTTTTTTACTTCTATGAAAGCCTGATGGGTTTTTTTAAATGAATAGTGCAGAGGGGTTGTGGGCCCCTTCAAGAAGGCAGCACTGACAGCAGCGATGGTGACGGTGAGAGCTGGGCTGCACAGACTGCAACTGACCCAATACCAGAGCTGCGACCAAACTTGGGCTAGCAAATAGCCTCAGAGATATCAATCAGGTGACTGGGCTGTGGCCATGACCCCCGCGGAACGCCCTCAACCAGCTTGTGGGGAGCTAGTTCACCCCCTGTAGTGCAACATGGATAGAACAAAAACCTGAACTAAATGAACTAGCAATTTCAAGCAGCCAAACTTCTCTGATTTCACTTTAGACTTCCTGGCTCCCAAATACATGGATATGAACTCCAATGGCCCTTCTCAGGTCCAGATGACAAAGGACTCAGTAGATCAGAGTAAATACATTTCCAAGTTTCTTTTAGAAAATCACATTGACATGGCCATTTTCTAAAAAATACATATTGAAAATGAAAAGCAGCAACAAGGTAGAGATGAAATCCAAGGATACAAGTCATGGGTGTCGCCTACCACCACAGCAATGCAGGGGTGAAATCCAGCAGGTTCTGACAGGTTCTGGAGAACCGGTAGCGGAAATTTTGAGTAGTTTGGAGAACTGGTAGTGGAAATTTTGAGTAGTTCGGAGAACCGGCAAATACCACCTCTGGCTGGCCCCAGAGTGGGATGGGAATGGAGATTTTGCAATATCCTTCCCCACAGAACCGGTAGTAAAAAAAATTGGATTTCACCACTGCAGCGATGGCGTGGTAAACTACATCAGGAATAACATTGGGAATGCCTCACTAATAGTGACATCCACGACTAATGATATCTATAGAGTAGTTTCCAAAATAAACAAGCATATAAGCCACCCGTGATATCATGGCCACACCATACCATGTGCTGGACATTGAATTCCCACACAGTCAACACCACCCTATCCTGGTGGAAAGTGGAATATAGATTCCCATAATCCACTCCACTCCAAGGCCTAGGTGGAACTTCCAGAAAGCCAACTGGCCCAAATATGCTGAAGATCTTTGACAAAATCATACACTGGATACCACCAAAAAGTCAGAACTATTACAGGTTCATGAAGGCAATCATCGCTACAGACACATCCCTAGAGGGTATAGGAAAGACTATATCCCTGGATGGAGTGACGATATCGAAGATTATCTTTCAATAATTCCAATGGAATGGAGACCCAGAAATCACTAATGAACTACTACAAAGACTAGACAAGGCTTGCCACCAAAAATGGCATAATTCTACTTTTCAAGCAAGCTCTCTCTCTACTACTCAGAAAAAAAGGAACATTTCATCTGACACACCTGTTTCTCTCTTGGTGGCCAAAACAGATTTTAGGAGTAGAATGCAAAAACACACTACCAGAACATCAATTGATTTTTCTAAGTCATTCTATTTTAAGAAGCTCAAAGTTATATAACTTCTGTCCTTACTAATACTGGCCAACTTTAGGAAAAAGAATAGGAAGAAGGAAATCTAAAGAAGCATCCACAGTGTTAATACAGGTAGTCCTCAACTTACAACCATTTGTTTAGTAACCATTTGAAGTTACAATGGCACTGAAAAAAGTGACTTGACCATTTTTCACACTTACGATCATTGCAGCAACCCTGTGATCACATGATCAAAATACAGACAACTTGGCAACTGGCATGTATTTATAATGGTTGCCATGTCCCAGAGTCAGGTGGTCACATTTTGCAACTTTCTGACAAGCAAAGACAATGAGGAAAGCCTGATTCACTTGACAAGTGCAGTGATTCACTTAACAACTGTGATGAGAAAGGTCATAAAATGGGGCAAAAATTCACTTAACTGTCTTGTTTACCAACACAAATTTTGGGCTCAATTATGATTGTAAGTCAAGGAATACTAGTAGTACAATTCTGTATATATGCAACCAGGAGCACCAGTCAATTTGATCTGATTATTTTTTAAAAATACTTAAAAACATTAATAGGAATGTTTATGTATCATCATAATTATTTCTGAAGACTTTTAGAAAATTGATTTTACTGACATACACTTATTAATAATTGACAGTGTTATTTTGATTATCATTGTTACTGTGCATGTTTAATGTAATTTAAGCAAAAACAAATTTTTCTACATACTTGGGTTACAGCAGCAGTTGCACATTAAGATTTATAATTTTTGTAACTTGATTTAAGCCATTGCTCTAAGTTTTCTTTGTCTCATTTTTTAAGTTATAATAACTGGATTCAGTTTCACAATCAAACAGGTGGGAGGGATTTAAACATCATCTAGTCCTAGTTTATCCTCTTTCTCAATGCAGGATCTACCCTTACTAAAGTATCTTTGACAGATGACCTGATCTAGCTGTCTTTCAAGACTTTTAATAAAGTTGCATTCAAGTGGCTAGCAATGCATAGTCAGGTGTTTTCTTGATATCTAGTCTAAATTTGCTTCCCTGTAATTTTAACCCGCTGTTTCTGCTTCTGTCTTCTAGGACAACAGAAAATAAGTTTACTCTCTTCTGCACGACAAATCTTCAATTACCTGAAAACAGCTATTATGTTTCACTTCAAGTATCTTTTCTGTAGGAATATGCCCATAGGCTTTGTTCCAATCCCTCTTCATCCTGGTAGCCCTCCATTCCAATTTGTCACTACACTTTATGAACTGTGATGCCCAGAACTAAATGAGATCTGACCAGGAGTTAACTGAGTGGAAAAATTACTTCTCAAGATCCCTGGACTACACTATTAAAATATCTCAAGACTTTTGACTAGCACAGGGCTAGGACAGCTTATTCAAAGCTTCAGTTCTCTCATTTCCCCTAATAACATAATGATAACCAGTCACAACTCAATTTCCTTTCTGAAAGGAGGAAGATGCAAAATAGGAGTTAATTTCTGTCTTTTCAACTGACCAGTGAAGAGTCCACAATAGACCTATACAATTTTTTGCTTCTATTTCTAAAATACCCAAATAATTTTTTGGGTTGTTTCTCACAAGACTTAACAAATTCTGAATTTTAGTCTTTCAGACACATTTTCTATAGTTTCTGGAAACTACCCTGATATTCAGTTGTGTCCTTCTCTCATTTCCTGTACATGTTTTCTCTTCTCTTCAGCATTTTAGAGAGCAATGTTTGTATTCACCCTGGCCTCCGTTTCCTCCTTTTTCCTTTCTGTGAGGACTGTTTGCAATTCTTCAATACTTTATATCAGTACTGAATACTTTTTTGAATACTCTTTTTTAAAGGATTTAAAACCACTGGAACTGACATACTTCCTGATCAGCTATGAACCATCACCTATATCCTTCATATGCCACAAAGGCATTTACCCTGAGGTAAATTGATGCTTTGCCCTTAGTGGTGGCAACAGGTAGATAGAGAATGAGCAATCCTGAGAATAAATGTTGTTCTGTCAGGATTGCTTCTACACATGTTCAAATACTGAAGATGAATTAATGGCACATGCTTTATTAAGCTGCCCCTTATATCACATCAGGTGTCCTGAATTAATCAAGTCACTTGTTAGGAAGCTTTTGCCACTATCAGCAATTATAGATCAGCCAACCCATGAGTTTGTTCTGTAATTTGCTAAGTGGGACTTTTTTCTATTTTCTATTTACTATTATATTTCCTGACCACCCTTTTTTTTCTTTTATTAATCTCTATAGGAGTTTGCCAGCTGTGGCAATCTCTATTAATTTCTTTTGGATCTGACTCACTAACCATATTATCACTCTTCTTGCTGTTCTTGGATTGAGGAAAGGGGAGGGGGAAGAGAAGGGGTTCCTATTCTGATGGAAGAGCCTTTCCATTTTCCTTTTAGATGTGCAGGTTTTGAATTTTCCCCAATTGCCAGATTTTCAGCCAAAAGCTAACTAGAAAATACATTCATTCCCTTTACATATTGCCTCTATTTGTGATTAGAAAGGAAGCTGTGTTCTCTGAATTCCCCTTTTTCAGCTGAGAGGTGGGGGGAATGAGTGGGAAGGACTTAATGGATGCTACTACTTTTAGGATGCTGGAGGTATTGCCCAACAGCACCAGTGAAATCTTTTTTTTTTTAGTAGTTCTTGCTTATTCTGCATTAATAAAAGATGCCATATATTGTTGATCAGGAAAAACATGTTTGGCTTCCTCAATGATAATTTTCTTCCAGACCATTACAAAGGGCTAATCATTTATAGTACTTCTCTATTTTCCAGATGTTATCTCTGTTATCTTTCTTCTTTTTTGTTCTATATATTGTTTTCTTGTTTTAATGTTGTTTTAACAATCTGTAAACAACCAAAGTTGCTAGGAGTCAGGAAGCATATTTATTTAATAATAAATAAAACATATTTTGGATTTATTTTTTTCTCAGAATGCCCTCCTAAGAGTTGGTGCTGGAGACCCAATTACTCTGGGCAGTGAAAAGCAATGCAAGGGTTCTGCAATACAATGACCATTTTAAAAGATAAAAGAATTTGTGTGACCCTTCCTCATCAATACAACTAATGATTGCTTGGGTCTATGGCTATGCAAGAAAGAAATTTACATGTTACTTTGTATAACTAAATTTTAATCTATGTTAATTACGTATTTTAAATAAACAATAACCTTACAATGTTATAAAATAAAATAGCTTCATTAAAACAGATTAACTTGAAATATTTTCAAAGACAACATGCATATTTTGTATTGAATAATTAATTTTTTGGACAGGCACTCTCATGTCTAGTTTTAAAATATAAACAACTGTAAAAAACACTGACTCGCACAAATAAAATGTTGTAGACTAAATATGCTCAGTCTAATTTTTAATGCTGATGTTACACAGTTTTAAATTTCAGAAACAAACATTGTCAAGAAATTTATTTTTAAACCATTAGAAAACTACTCAGTGAATTACAGGTAGTCTTCAACTTAAAACCACAACTGGGATTGGAATTTCTGACATAAGTTGTTGTGGTCATAAAGCAAGTCATCACATGACCAGACCCAATTTTACAACAATTTTTACATGGTTGTTAAGCAAATTATGTAGTCATTAAGCAAATCAATGGTTTTTAAGCAAATCATATAATTATTAAGAAATCCATCATCCTAAATTGTCTTTGCTTGTTAGAAGCTGGCTGGGAAGTTCACAAATTGTAAATGTGAGCTACTTGCCAAGTGTTCAAATGGCTATCATGTGACAGTCATAACTTTGAGGATGAGTCATGTCACTTTTTCCCAAGGAGACTGTAATTTTAAAACTACCGTGTTTCCCCGAAAATAAGACCCTGTCTTATATTTTTTTGAACCCTGAAATAAGCGCTTGGCCTTATTGCCATGCACTCAAAAGCCCGATTGGCCTTATTATCAGGGGATGTCTTATTTTGGGGGAAACAGGGTATTGTTAAACAATTGTAAATCAAGGACTACCTACTGTATATTTCTCTTCAATAGCTTTGGATTTTTCAGCTATCAGTTTATTATAAATTCCTTATCCAGTCAAATGTTTTGAATCACAAACTGAGGTCATTCTTTTTCAGTGAAAATAACATTAGTGAAAACAAAAAAAACCCTTTCAAATAAATTCTTTATCCAGTCAAATGTTTCAAAGGAGGTCATTTTTTTCAGTGACAATAACATTAGTGAATGCAAAAATAATTTTTACTCTTTTGATGTAAGTATACTTTTGTCTTACCAACCAACATCTTTTGCATTTGAACCACTTCCACATGACCTGCCTCCGTAGAATTCTGAGGATCCGGTGGCAGGACAAGGTGCCAGACATAGAAATCCTCTCCAGAACAGGCCTGCCATCAGTTCACACCCTGCTGATGAAAGCCCAGACACGCTGGGCAGGCCATGTTGCAAGGATGCCAGACCATTGCATCCCCAAACAGCATCTCCATGGTGAGCTGTCTCAAGGAAAGCGATCGCACGGGGGACAAAGGAAGCGATACAAAGACACGTTGAAAGCCTCCTTCAAGTCCCTGGATATCGACACCACCTCCTGGGAAACCCTGGCACAAGATTGATCGACATGGCGCACGTTGATCCACCAAGGCTGCCAGACATCTGAGGACAGAAGAACAACCATAGCACAAGAGAAGCGAGCACTCCGCAAAGCCAGAGCTGCAAATGCTGAAACAATGGTGGCCACACATGTCTGCCCAACATGTGGCAGTACATTTTGTGCCCGTATAGGCCTTACCAGCCACCTGCGGATACATCGTGGACAGCCCACAACCTGTTAGATGTCAAGGTCCTCTTCGAACACGATGGACGAACATCATTTTGCATTTGAAAGATTAGAAATTTAAAATTGCATGAAAACATTAATGCAAAAATCCATAATTCTGGGAACAGACCATTTGGAATAGGTTAATGAAGTTCAGTGTTCTTATCCATTATTTTTACAGTTACGCAGAATTTGTCAATGCAATGCAGGGATGAAGACTTCCAAAACATTCTCTTTACCTCTAGGCCATGCCATTCTGAAAAGCTGAACCATATTGTTTTCAACAGTTTTCAGTAGTAAGCCATCCAAATCAGCTTAGATATTCTGGAGTAGTTTGGTCTCAAATCAGTCCTGTTTTCTCCCAAACACTATGTTCCAAACAACGTACTTCCGGAAACTAGCAAACTCTCAGAATGAACCTGTAGAATAGGGGTGTCAAACTCAATTTCATTGAGGGCTGCATCAGGGTTGTGTTTGACCTCGGAGGGCCAGGGGCGTGGCCAGGGTGGGCGTGGCCAGGGGCGTGACAGCACTCAGCCTCCTGCAGCACTCTGCCAGCCAAAACTGGGCGCGGGGGTTAATTACAAAATGTGGGCTTTGCTTTGTGACATCCAGATCCAGCGAGCAAGGGGTGTGAACTGCACAGAAAATACAGTGCAGTTTTGTATTTTTGTATAGAGTCCCTTGGGAGTTGGGCGGCATACAAATTTAATAAATAATAATAATATTTGTTTTCTATGAAGAAATATCCCCAAAGTCAGATGTAGACTAAATGTAGACTGACTTTTAGCTACACACCTTCCCAGCAAACAGCAAATTTTGAAGCTCCAGGTAAAGAGGATTCATTTTAGGATGAGTAGCCACAGTTTGCATGTTGGAGGGTCCTAAAGGAATGATGGGAAACTCTGTATTTTAAAGAACACTTGAGGGAGGAGTGCAGAATAGCCCTTCTCTGCCTCAGGCCGTAGAGACCCGGCACCAATCAAAACACTTTTTGTGAAGCAACTGATCAACACTGACAGGGTAAGCCACTAGTACAGTATATGAAAATAAGAGCAAACTCCATTCCTTTCTAGTACTGATGATGTTATTTAGTTTGTTAATGAAACATCTGCAAGAAAACCATCAAGCTCAGACAGCGTCAAGGATCACACAGTTCAACCCTGAGCTACAAATATTATCTTCTATCGATAAACACTTTTTGGTTAGAGGGACTCAGAGCCTGCCTTATATGAGATGGCTCCCAGTGGATTTCATTCTAAATTTTGGTATGATTTCTGTAAATAAGGAATGTAGAATTACAATGGCTGAGTCTTTGATCCTTCATACATCAAAAAAATACAAAGCTAAAGGATAAACAAATAAAAAGCAGATTTGAAAAAAGAAAAGGCTCAGGAAAGAAAAAGAGTGAAAGTGTACGAAAGAAAGAGGAAAAGAAGGAAAACCGAAAAAGAATGACTTCCAACTTTCTTTTGTACAGATATAAGTAAAAAATGTATCAAACTCTTACTCTAAGATTAACATTTGTCTACATTATTTCCATAATCCCATATCTAATCATCAAAGCCCCAGATCAAATTTAATTTCAGTTTCTCACAAAAAGTCCAGTTCATATCGCTTTTATCACTATTTGTTAAGGAAACCGCAAATGATTTATTTAATTGCACCAAACTCTAAATAAAACAGGAATGGAAAATCCTAAGCTCTAGTCTAGACCCATGCTTCTCAACTTTGGCAACTTTAAGGTGCATGGACTTCAATTCCCAGAATTCCCCAGGCATCATGAAGTTCGCCCATCTTAAACTTGCCAAGACTGAGAAACGCTGATCTACAGATAGGGATTTTTCCATTCCTTTTTTACTGGTTCTTACTTACTTATGAGCAAAATCCTCACAAAATCCTGACTTCCACCCCATCCCAGACCAATGATAATGCAAAATCCCATGTGACTACCAGTTTCTCATTGAAAAAATCCTCACTTCCACCCCATTCCAGAACAATCATAATGCAAAATCCTCACTTCCACCCCATCCCAGAACAATCATAATGCAAAATCCTCACTTCCACCTCATCCCAGAGCGACCAGAATTCCCTCACTAACCTGCTTTCCAGCTCCGTTCTCCTGTGTGCAGGGCAACAAAAGAAGACCATGTGATTACCAGTTTTAAAAAAAGTGCAATCAGACCTTCCAACTTCTCAGGGGGAAAAGATCTCGCGAAGTTAGAAGGTCTGATTGAATTTTTTTTTTACTGGTAGTCACATGGTCTTCTTTTGTTGCCCTACATGCCGGAGAATGGAGCTGGAAAGCAGGTTAGTGAGGGAATTGTGGTTGCTGCAGGATTTTGCAGGAGGCTGTCCAGGCTGAAAATGGGGCACGGGGGGAGGGGGCGTGTGCGGCTTCCCCCCCCGTGCCCCATTTTTGCTAGCAGAGGCACCGCGGGACGGTCCTTTGCTATTTCCAGGCCGGATCCAGCCTGCAGGCCTTGCGTTTGACATCCCTGCTGTAGAAAAACAGGTCTGGCATGAACTGGAGGGAAATGGAATGTTCTGAATTTATCTGGATCAGTTTGGCAAATTTTGCATATTCCTCAAAATAATGGATAAAAATACTGAATTTCACTAATTCTACTGATACTCCAAACTATCAATATTTCATATCGTGAAATAAGCCAAATCCTGAAATAAGCCAAACAATCATGAAATAAGCTAAATCCTATTGATGGGTAGGGTCAATAGATTGCTGTATTTAATAGTTTATAATATATTCAATAGGTGTCACAAGAGATTTTGACTGCATTAAAAACCTGATTCACAAAATGCATTATGTTTTAAGCAAAGCAAATTATAAAACCATATCAACATTTTCCTTATGATTATGGACTTGAATGGATAAATGTAAATGTATTCTACAATCATTGTATTGCAAGTATAAATGTAAATAAATGCATTCTACAAAAAATTAAATAAATAATAAATAGACAAATAAAGTTTGTGTACCAAGTAAATCAAATATTTTTAACCTACTATTTGAGAGCTCTTGCTGTAAGGATCTGTAAAGTTACAACTTGCCTCTCTATAATATAAAACTGAAATAAAATCACTGGATGATGCCAGTGGTCTGGTCATTAAGAAAACAACAGAAATACTTAAGAACAGTGGTGAAATCTAAAAATTTTCCCTACTGGTTCTGTGGGCGTGGCTTGGTGGGCATGGCTTGGTGGTCATGTGACCGGGTGGGCATGGCTTGGTGGTCATGGTCATGTGACCGGGTGAGCCCAAAAACCAACTTGCACACTTCACACACAAACAACACAAAAGCCACACAACTGACTCACACACAATGCAAAAGCACACAAAATGGCCCCTGCAACAACAAGCAGGAACCTCACAGAGCCACAAAGAGCTCAAAAACCAACTATCACACTTTGCACAAAAAT